>JAWNZC010000416.1:775000-847500 GCA_035771165.1 Paragorgia papillata | reverse complement strand
CTGTTTTTGGTGGTGTTGGTCTTGTTGGTGGTGGTGTTGTTGTTGTGGTACGGGAACGTTCGTTCGTTCCCCAAAAAACTCAGACTTTTGATCAACTCGGGCGAATAAGATAGCCAGTTGTATTGGTTAGTTCTTACCTTATTTCTCCTGGAGGACGCCGTTGTCCATCTGTTCCATCCATCAGGACCATCCTCCCCAGAAAATGACTGACTAACTTCCTCCCATCCACTGTCACCTTTTGAATCTCCAGAACTATCCAACCAATCACTTCCCTTCTCATTATTCGAGTTTATTTTCTCCTCACTACTACTTTGATCCCAGATCTCAGTACCAGTCAAACTTAACCCTTGAGATGACCACGATGATCCCCAATTACCCCCACTGTTCCTGTTCCCCGCAGCAGGACTCTCGCCCCAGCCCGAGGTTTCCTCACTGGGGCCTGGGCTGGGGTCGTTCTTAGTCCCTTTGTTACTCGTCTTTCCGATCGTTTTCCATTCCTCGTCGACATTTGCCGACTCTTTCCAACCGGAGCTCGTCTCCTCCCAAGAGTTGGATAAACTATCAGAACTCTCTTCAGTCTTATTGGTAGTACTCTTTAACTTAACACCCTTTCCTGGTGTTTTTGACCATGACTGTGAATTAGCTTTCGTGTCCATGTCTTGACTTAAACTGTTACTACTATTACTGGTATTAGTGTCTTTAGCTGAAGTTTCTGAGCCACTCCATTTAGCTGAATCCCAAGACCCTGAGCCAGCGGCTTCTTCAGCCGCTTCCATTCCATCTATCACAGCGTCTAAGGTATCCCCAAAAGTCCCCACGTAATCAGCACTAGTTTCCTTCCCTGAGTTCGTTTCGGTATTTCCAGTTTGTTCTGTATTAGGTTTGTTTTTACCCTTGCCTCCTACAGTCGGCCAAGAATCTTGGTCTGTTTTATCAACAATGACACGTTCATCATTCCCTCCTGTGTTTTCACCCCAAGAGGTCTCCTCAGCTCCCCAATCAGAAGGTGAACCCGTAGTATCCGTCCAGTTCTGGGTCTTGGCTGGTGGTGCCTTAGACCAGCCCAGGTCATCCTGAACGTCTTCTATTATGCCAGTATACTCACCTTTAGTCCAGCGGTTTGGATCTTTCTTCTTACCTGCTTCAAATAAAATAAAATAAAATAAAATAAAATAAAACCTCAATCAAGATGTACTGTAACATATCATACACGATGAGGAGTGTTTCATGTAATTTATCATACACGATGAGGAGTGTTTCATGTAATATATCATACACGAGGAGGAGTGTTTCATCAGGATATCCAAACACCGAGACGTTTGTTGAAAACCGAGGCGAAGTCGAGGTTTTTGAACAAACTTCGAGGTGTTTGGATATCCTGAAGAAACACTCCTCCTCGTGTATGATATAGCATCTCAAACAAATCAGTATTTTAAGAGAAAATCGAGGTAAAAGTTTGCTTAATTTATGTAATTTCTTCCTCCGATATCCAAACCACAGACACGGTACTGATTTCCTTTGTGTTTTCCTCATGAATTATTAATGAGTTTGAGATCAGGATATCTTTGAATGAAGTCTTTGGATATCCTGATGAAACACTCTTCCGAGTGTTTGATATAGCATCTCAAACAAATCAATATTTTAAGAAAAAATCCAAGTAAAAGTTTGCTTAATTTATGATGTATTTCTTCCGATATCCAAACCAACGACACTGTGCTGTTTTCCTTTGTGTTTTCCTCATGAATTATTGCTGAATTTGGGATATGGTTTGTAAACTCGGCAAACCTCAAAGCGCCTAAAACGAGCTGTACTTTTATGTTGAAACGGAGTACAGCTAAGGTGCAAATGTTCATTTTATGAAGAGAGAAAACTACTCGAAGGCATCTGTACTCTGGGTTCACTACTGCCCTACACAATACTCGCGTTTAATGTCTAACGGCTCTAAGCCTTGGAGAAGAATTTTGGGGCTACCTGCTGGTGGTGGAGTTTGTTTCGAGGTCGCTTTGGTTTGTTGCGTTTGCTGCGGTTGAGCCACAGGTTGTTGCTGCTGCTGCTGTTGCTGTTGTTGCAGCTGTTGTTGTTGCTGTTGCTGCTGTTGCTGCTGCTGTTGTTGTTGTTGCAGCTGTTGTTGTTGTTGCAGCTGTTGTTGTTGCAGCTGTTGTTGTTGTTGTTGTACTGGAGCAGCGGCCTGAGGAGCTGGTACAGGAGCTTGTTGAGGAAACACAGTCTGCTGCTGTTGTTGTTGTTGCTGTTGTTGTTGTTTCATTCTTCTCTGAAATCTCGGAGGAATTTCTCGAGGATATAACTGTTCATTTCGTTGAGGCTGATTTCGCTTTAGATTCTAAAATAAAACAAAATAATATAGCCATCATTAAAACATGAACCAGATATAAGTTAAATCTGGCTAATTTATCAACATCAGATTGTACGTCTCAGAAATTAACTTTTTCTGGAAAGATCAATTTTTTTGAAAATTACTGGATTTATAAAAATTGTAAGAAATATGTGAAATTGGATTATTTTGTACTATAAAATACCTGATTTTTGTTTCCAGCCATATTCTTGGCTTCTTCTTTTTCTGTAAAAGACAACAATGTTTGTTGGCAATGTTTATAATTGAGTAATTACTAATACATTTTAAATATATAAGGTGTTCAAAACAAACAGATTCAACATTGTTTACGTACCTTTTGCTGCTTGTTGGGCAGCCTATAAACGAGAATAAATAAATAAATAAATAAAAATAGACAACTAATAGACACACACAAACAGATGAACAAACAAACAAACAAACAAACAAACAAACAAACAAACAAACAAACAAACAACCAACCAACCAACCAACCAACCAACCAACCAACCAAACAAACAACCAACCAACCAACCAAACAAACAAACAAACAAACAAACAAACAAACAAACAAACAGACAAACAAACAGACAAACAAACAAACAAACAAACAAACAAACAGACAGACAGACAGACAGACAGACAGACAGACAGACAGACAGACAGACCTTGATTTTCGCGGCTTTCTCAGCTTTATCTTTCTCCAGTCGCTCTTGTTCAGCTTTCTTCCGTTTCATTTCTTCTTTCTTTCTACGTTCTTCTTCTTCTTTTTGCTTCCTTTCTCTTTCCTGCTCCAACTTCTGTAACCTTTCCCGCTCTTTCTGTTCCCTGAAAGTAAAGTACAACAACTTGTTGACAAAAGCATTTTACAAACAATGTTATATTTCAGACGTCGTGTTATTTAGAGACGTGCCCCATTTTCCCCCCGCTCCGTGCCGCAGATTATTAGTCAATACGAGTCTGCACGCAAGCTACAAATTATAGGTTTTAGTTTAAAACTCACCTCTCTCTTTGCCTTCTCGCCTCAGCTTCTGTCCTCTTTCTTTCTTCTTCCAAACGCTTTTGTTTCTCCATCTCCAACTAAATACAAGATTTGATTTTCTTTCATGCAAGGTGAACAAAAAGATGTTTACTGTACATGTAAACCAGAAATATGTCTGACACAAATATTGGGTAAAATTAAACACAGCTTAGCATCAAGACCTGTTTCCGTATCTTCTCTTTCTCTTCATCTTCTTTCTTCTTTTTTTCCAGTTCTAAAGCTATCTTTTCCATTTCCTGAAAGAAGACAAGTTGATTCAAGAAATGTTGTTATTGTTGTTGTTGTTGGTGGTGGTGTTGTTGGTGTTATTGGTGGTGGTAGTGATGTTGTTGGTGGTAGTGGTGGTGACGTTGTTGGTGGTAGTGACGTTGTTGGTGGTAGTGGTGGTGACGTTGTTGGTGGTAGTGGTGGTGACGTTGTTGGTGGTAGTGATGTTGTTGGTGCTGGTGTTGTTGGTGGTGGTGACGTTGTTGGTGCTGGTGCTGGTGTTGTTGGTGCTGGTGTTGTTGGTGCTGGTGTTTGTGTTGGTGGTGATGTTGTTGGTAGTGATGTTGTTGGTGTTGGTGCTGTTGGTGGTGGTGATGTTGTTGGTGTTGGTGTTGGTGCTGGTGTTGTTGGTGCTGGTGTTTGTGTTGGTGGTGATGTTGTTGGTAGTGATGTTGTTGGTGTTGGTGCTGTTGGTGTTGGTGGTGGTGATGTTGTTGGTGTTGGTGCTGGTGTTGGTGGTAATGTTGTTGGTGGTGTTGCTCGTGGTAGTGGTGGTGGTGTTGTTGCCGTTGCCTGGTTGTTGTTGTTGTTGTTGTCGTTGACTGGTTGTTTTTCTGCTGCTGTTTTTGCACCTAGTTTCAGCTTGACCTAATAGCTGTACAATCATCAGAAATTATAAGTGCTTTAAAAAAACGGCATCTAGTCACCTTTTCCCGTCGTCTCTGCTCAGCAAGCAACTGTTTCTTGCTCTTGGGTTTGGGCTGAAAAATAGAACGTTTTAAGTAAGAGCTTTGAAAAACGAACATTTGATAACATAAGCTGCAATTTACCATTTTGAAATAAAGTATTAAACTTGAAGAAAGCCTTTAGTACCTTTGTTACTGGGACTTGCTGTTGTTTTCCTTTCTTGACTGGTTGCTTTAGGAAAAGAAAACAAGGTGTTCAGAAACAGAATATAGTCTTACTATCAGAGAGCGTAAAAAACTAGAGTGCTGTGTAGGCAGTGTTAGATAGAGCAAAGTGAAAAGGTGATAAACTGTTGAGAATAGTTTTGATAACGAAATCAGTGCTGGAAAATGTCCGGCAGCGCCGCTGCCAGGAAATCTTTTGTAAAAGTTGTTCGCAGGAAATTTTTTGTATCTCGCCGGAAATATTTGTCATTTTTTTTAATCCAAGTCAAAGTTTAAAGATAAATTTCCTCACACAATCACACAATTTTGATGGGCAATCACTTTTGATCGAATATCAAGTTTCATATTCGATGACTCATCTTTCTATATTCTTGCCAAACCCAGCGGCGATTTGTAAACAATTCGAAATTCGTGTTTTGTTTCGTATATCCTTGCGCAAATGACGCAACGATTTGTTCTAGAAAACAATGAAATATTTATCATTTCAGTATAGTGTTTCTGTTGCAGGCTGCAGCTGTCATTGTGCATTTGCAAGAATGCAAGCTGCTTTTATCTTATTCAACTGTTTCAGCATTTCGATTTTTGACGCTAGTACAGTACTTGTATTACGTAGTATTCAATTGAAAAAGTTCGCTATTTCAAAATATGTATAGATATCACATTCAGATAAATTATGGTTTTGAGATACAAACTTGCAAGTCTGGTGGTATCACAACTTATAAAATTGAAGACTTCTATCAGGCAGGAAATCGTTAATTTAGTTTAGCAGGAAATATTTATTTTTGGATTTTGCTGCCAGGAAGAAAAATGCTTTTATTCTTACAATCTTCCCCACCTTTTTTGCATCTTTCTTGGATTCTTCTCTCTGTCGTACCAAGTTCTCTTTGCACCTCACAACCATCTCTTGTGTCATATCTTCAGGAATTTCTTTGCCTTTCTTTTTCCGATTCTGAGAAGCAACAAAAATATTCAAATGTTCAACACCACAACATATTGCCTAGCAACAATAATCCACCACAAAATAAATTTACCTTCAAAATAAATTTAAAAAAAATTTACCTTCAAAATATCTAGCAAGCATCCTAATTCTCTTTCAATATCTATTTCATTGTCGTCTTCATCACATCTTGAAAAAAAGAGAGAAATCACAAAAATGTTGTTCTCCTCGATTAGTAGACGCTTTGGGTCGGCTAGAAGACTAAACACGTAAATAAAGTTTATTCATTTATTCATTAATAATTCATGAATTATCGTAAGCCAATCCATGAACGTATACCACATCGCATGCATGAGTTTTGATAACCAATGAAAACCTGTAGGAAACTTCCTAGTGAACTGGATCACATTTCTTAATCTGCATATTGAAATCAATGAAGAAAACACCGCAAATCGAAATGTTACCCGTATTACCTCACCTTAAAGTGTTTATGAAACGAAAATTAAGTTTGTCTTATTTGAAAGTACTTTTAAAATGACAAAGTAACATCTTTTGCCGTTTTTTGTTTCATTGCTTCGTTGTTGAGATATTTCAGTTTGTTTTATATGTGAAACTAACCAGTGACATCACAACGTGCATAATGACTTAATGGGAAAGGTTATATATCTTTGTTATTATTAAACGAAATCAGTTGAGAATGTATACTTTTGTTGTTGTAAGGGAAGAACACACACACAACTGCTTCGAAGTGATTCCGTCTGATAATAGCAAAGATATATAACCTTTCCCGGTAAGTCATTATGCACGTCGTGACGTCACTGGTTAGTTTCGCTTATAAAACAAACTGTGATATCTTAAAAACAAAGTAAGGAAACAAAAAACTGCAAAAGGTGTTACTTTGTCATTTTAAAAGTACTTTCAAATAACACAAACTTAATTTTCGTTTCATAAACACTTTAAAGGACATTGGCAACAAAAATTAAGTTTGTCTAATTTGAAAGAACTCATAAAATTGTAATAGAAGATCCTTTACAATTTTTTCGTATCTTTCTTCGTTTTCAAGATATTTCAATTTGTTTAAAATGTAAATGAGATGGTCTCTGACGTCAGGAGCAGGGTACAGTATTTTCACACGTAGAAAAATCAGTTAGATCTCTAAATTTGTTCAACGAAATCACTTGAAACTGTGCACATAAAAACGCCTTGTGACACTGAACATTTCATAACTGATGTTGCTTTGTGTAAAAATACTGTACCCTGCTTGTGCCGGCAGAGACCATCTCATTTACATATTAAACAAATTGAAATATCTTGAAAACGCAGAAAGATAGGAAAAAGTTGTAAAAGATCTTCTATTACAATTTCACGAGTTCTTTCAAATTAAACAAACTTAATTTTTATTGCCAATACCCTTTAATGTGGTAGTAAGATTGAACACTAGGTACCTGTATTCATCGTCTGCGCATTTGGAAGCATCGAGCTCTTGAAGCATGGCACGCAAAGACTGAGCATTATCTAAGAACATTTAAATTGAAATAATTTTTTATAGAGATATGCTGCTGAGACCAGTTTTCCTGATAGAGTCGAGGAAAGATTCCATCAGATAGAAAAATATCAGACAACAAGATAATCTGAAGTTACAAATTATACCATGGTTACGTACGTACAATGTATTTACAAGGACAAAACATAACCCAGATACTAGTTACCTTAACGTCCTGGTAAACAGACAAACAAAAAAACAAGAAATGTATGAGAGCTAGGGTAACTCGGTGCTAGGGTAACTGGGTGCTAGGGTAACTGGGTGCTAGGGTAACCTGGGTGCTAGGGTAACTGGGTGCTAGGGTAACCTGGGTGCTAGGGTAACTCGGTGCTAGGGTAACCTGGGTGCTAGGGTAACCTGGGTGCTAGGGTAACTGGGTGCTAGGGTAACTCGGTGCTAGGGTAACCTGGGTGCTAGGGTAACCTGGGTGCTAGGGTAACCTGGGTGCTAGGGTAACTGGGTGCTAGGGTAACCTGGGTGCTAGGGTAACTCGGTGCTAGGGTAACCTGGGTGCTAGGGTAACTGGGTGCTAGGGTAACTCGGTGCTAGGGTAACCTGGGTGCTAGGGTAACCTGGGTGCTAGGGTAACCTGGGTGCTAGGGTAACCTGGGTGCTAGGGTAACCTGGGTGCTAGGCTAACCTGGATGCTAGGGTAACCTGGGTGCTAGGGTAACTCGGTGCTAGGGTAACCTGGGTGCTAGGGTAGCCTGGGTGCTAGGGTAACCTGGGTGCTAGTGTAACCTGGGTGCTAGGCTAACCTGGGTGCTAGGGTAACCTGGGTGCTAGTGTAACCTGGGTGCTAGGCTAACCTGGGTGCTAGGCTAACCTGGGTGCTAGGCTAACCTGGGTGCTAGGCTAACCTGGGTGCTAGGGTAATCTGGGTGCTAGGCTAACCTGGGTGCTAGGCTAACCTGGGTGCTAGGCTAACCTGGGTGCTAGGCTAACCTGGGTGCTAGGCTAACCTGGGTGCTAGGGTAATCTGGGTGCTAGGCTAACCTGGGTGCTAGGCTAACCTGGGTGCTAGGCTAACCTGGGTGCTAGGCTAACCCGGTGCTAGGCTAACCTGGGTGCTAGGCTAACCTGGGTGCTAGGCTAACCTGGGTGCTAGGCTAACCCGGTGCTAGGCTAACCTGGGTGCTAGGCTAACCTGGGTGCTAGGCTAACCTGGGTGCTAGGCTAACCTGGGTGATTGGGTATCCTGGGTGCTAGGCTAACCTGGGTGCTAGGGTAACCCTACTCCTAAGAGTCAAGGAGTTATTTCAGAGAAGCATGTTGTTAATTTTATGTATTGGTGTCTAGTTCAAAAAGATATCCATAACCTCCACACAGAATGCATTTGGAAATTTCAGAAGAGGGTGGGCATTTGCCACCAACAGTTGATAGTGGGCCAATGCTTAATCCTAACTGTGGTGGACTTTTAGTAGTTTACTCTGGCTAACACCAGACAATTTTACTCGTCAAGGAAGAACTCTAGTAGGGCAAGCCAAAGGGTTATCTACTTTAAGGAAAATCTGGGGAGGTAGGAGAGTACTAGACAGCCTTCCTTAGGGGGGAGGGGTGTGTGATTATGGATATTTTCTGAAATTGCCATTAAGATCAACTTTTCTTATTTTAAATTTCTTAGTAATCAACTTTCTTAATTGTTGAGCATGCACTGTAAATTTGTCAGTTAATATTTCACTTGCTTGCCTAAGGCATAACTTAAATGCAAGAGAAACACAAAAGAAATACAGTACATATTTACAATTAAGATACTGACAATGTATACAGTACGATTTAACTCAGTGTCTTCATAATTTAAGATCAGAAAAACACATAAGGAACTGATTTATAAGAAGAAAAAAATAAAATCTACTCAAACACAAATGATTAATTCAAGGTAATTATTAGTCATTAATTATTAACATGACTGTTGTGTCTTCTTTTCATAATTAAAAAAAGTAGAGTGCTGTGTAGGCAAAATGTTACAATATAGAAGGCAAAATGTTACAATATAGAAGGAAAAAAAGCCTTAAATAGTAAGATGGACTATAATTATTTTTTAAAAGAACACAAACTGTCACTGAAAGTGTTGCAGTGTCTTTTATTCAACTTAACTGTTGTCAGTTTATAGCCTTTCAAATGGGCACAGCTGTTATTAAACTGGAGTAAACAATGTCCATTTGGTTGCTATGGGGCCCAATCAAACAAAGGGTGTATAAAAATGAAAAAATCTTAATTGCTTATATTTGAGAGAAACCCTGCTGTTGTTATTTGTTCCAAAAGCAGTTGTGTATGAAAAATATATTTTGACTAAAGCAAATAATTTAAGAAAAGAAAATTTTATATGCCTATTGCCTATAAAGTTACATGTAATTTAATTTTTCTCTTTAGTGAAATGGCCATGCACCGTTTCAGTGGTAACTGATAGGGGAAGCCAGCAGGAAGAACAGTCGACTGTTTTTTTACCAACCAATAGGGGATAGGATTATTAATATTGATATCAAAACCAATCAACTTTGTTTGTCAACATTCGTTGGAAGGTTGGGAACTTGGTACGGAAGTTCGTTGTGAAGTTCGTTGTGAAGTTCGTCATGAAGGTCGAATTTAAAAAGCTTTGAATTGAATTCCTTTGGTAATATCACGGAGAAGAAGATTATTTGTTGTATAGAATATAATAATAGATACTTGGTCAAGCAGAAACAAATTGCCGACTTAAATTTGTATCTACCTCGCAACATAGTTCGGAACATTGCAACGCAAGTTCGGAATGTTCATTTCAATTATACGTATTGGATTTCAAAAGCAAGCTGAAACTGACTATAAATAAGATAGGTGTTACTAGATTAGCATATCAAAACAAATTTGTTTCCTGTTTAACGGTGGAGTATTGCATTCCACTGTAAAACGCTTTTCCATTGGGCAAATTTTTTGAGACCCTGAGCTACTGAGACTGACATAACAATTAATTACTGTATTTTCTGGGCGATAACCCACACAGCGTATAACCCGCACAGCAACAAAAATATCACTTTTGGAAAAATAAATCAGTGCATTACCCACACCATCGGATAACCTGCAGCTGCTAATAATAGGTTTGGGCAAGGGAGCACACCAGACTAACTTGTATTCCTTCTTTATTCGGCGTTCCTTCATTTATATTCAGCCATTTTGAATAATGCAGTATATGTCATTAGCATATGATTCGCAGGCGTACGCATGGGCTAGGGGCCAAAAGAAACCCAAGCACGTTCCAAAAATGAAATAACCAGCCCGTAGCCCACAATACGCTAATTAATGTATTTTCTGCATTATTCAAAATGGCTGAATATACATGAAGGAACACCGAACAAAGAAGAAGAAATACAGGTCAGTCTGGCAGCACGTGTAGTTATGTATTGATCATACACAAAGTTTTGTGTAGTTATACACAGAGCTTTGCTTGTAGTTATTATACATGAAGCTTTGCGTGTAGTTATTATACATGAAAGCTTTGCGTGTAGTGTGTGTATGTATGTTGTGTGTACACGCAGACTACACGCATTTCAGTCCACGAAGGTGTTACAAAACTTTTGAGTGCCACTGTAAATGAAGGAATGCCGAACAAAGAAGAAGAAATACAGGTCAGTCTGGCAGCACCCTTGGTTTGGGACCACAAAATTTAAAAAAAGTACAGTACCAGTAGTTGAAAGATGAAAGTAGTATGGTCTCTGGTCTTCGTGATGGTGTTGTCTTAAGAATTCAACAGATTCCCAGCACCACCCTATTACCCGCACTAATTATGTTTTCTAGCAAAATTAAGAGATAACCCGCAGGTTATCGCCCAGAAAATACAGTACAAGCTGCAACATGAATCCCCATCAGTCTTTTAAATAGAAAGTACCCCAGCCTTGTGACCAATGCAATTTTTCTCAAATTACATAATTCCGTTGCAGAAATTCTCGGCTTGGGATATTAAAAATCGAATATAAAATATAAAAAAATATTGAATATAAAACATAAAAAAATTAACTTTCTGCAGATTTTCGGTTGGGCAGACATTTATATTTTATAACAAAATAAAAACATGTGTACGCGGGCTTCAAAATGTGGTCGGGCGGTGATGAGAATAAAGGAATTTTTTTTATGTGTCCTTACAGTACTTTACCACACTGTGTTGCGAAGTTCATTTGGAAGTCGGAGCTACACTGCCAAGGTTGAAATTATTCAATCAAAATGGAACTTTGATCCTAAGCTCGCAATTTGATTGGATAATTTTCAACCATGGCAATGTAGTTCCAAACTTCGCAATACACGGTGGTAAAATAATGTGAAATCAACTGTAAGAAGAATGAGAATACAGTGTTGCAAATATAGCATCTTAAATTTGGTGATAGATAAATAAAATTTAATTTTATGAAGCAGGATGTCAAGACTTTTCCAAATAAAACAAACCATTGGAAATAAACTATTCCATGTTTCCCCCATGTTATTATATAACAGCATGTCCTCAAATTCTACAATACAGCACCCAAGGTAAAATTACCAGAAAATTGAAAAGAATTTTACTAATTTCAGAAAAGCACAATTGAATGAATTTCAGAATTATCCTGAGGGGAAATTTCAGGATTTTTTTAAAATATTAATTAATGAAACAACACATACCATCTTTGAGAACCTCTTGAAAGAATTTGAAGAAAACCTAACGTTAAAGAAATGAAAGGTTTAGAAAAATACAAAACAATGGAAATTCTGAGAGCAATATATAAGCTTAACAGATGTTCAAAAAAGCAAGCGTATTTTTTTCAAATATCAACAGGAAATGATAAAATTGCAAGCAATGGAGGAGACTTGGTTGTAAAATATAAGAAATCCTACCTCATCTGGGCTGGAACCATCACAAACTGAACCATCTAAACAAAACATTTTAATATATAAAAATTACGAAAAACATGTACAGTAATAAAAGACGATACTAGAAATTTGGAAGGCGATGTACAATTTGGGATCTTTATACTGAATAGTTTGAAACCAAATATGAACTAAATATGGAAAGAACGTACAGGAAGTTCAAAATTATTACGTTTTAGTTCATAGATAGTAAATTATGATTTTTTTAAGCAATTTCCTTTACCTGACAGCATACTGTAGGCTTGTGTCATATCTTCGAAACTTGCCATGACGCTTTCGCAAAAATTCTATAAAAAACACGATTGCAGTTTATAAATTCCTGTTGAATACATCCAGTGTTTAGTATTCGTCGTTGTAGATCTCCTGGTTGAGTCTTGGAAAGCTTTTGAAGCGACGTGAAGCGTCTTTCATTGAACGTAAATAAATACAAACACTTCGTACCTTACTAAGATCTGGATGGGTATGCAAAGATTTCTTAAAGAAAGCCAGTCTTACATCGGCTAAACACGAAAGATTTAATACTATTAGTATTTATCCGTCTTGTACCGAATGATCGGCAACTACAGGACGTCTAGATCGTAGGGTTTAATAAGAAATAAAAATTTCGGAGAAGAAAAGCTTCAACAAGCGAAAGAGAACGTACTGGTCGTAGCATTTTTTTCGACTCCAAGATAATCCAGACTCCTGAGTTTGTCGTCTTTTGGCATTCTATTTTACCCAGCACTTGTAGTGACCTGGTGTTTGGTAGTTTTCTATCCTTGGTGGGATTCTTTCTCCTTTGATTTTAATTCCCTTCTTTTCGAACTATCTGGCTTTTCAAAATGGCGGCCACCAACAAGCTGCGTGATAACGAGGCTTTCGTGGGAGCCGCGCGTGATCGGCTGAAAAGAAAGAGGAGATCGAAGGAAGAAAAAAAGGAGGAAGGGAAAGACAGGAAGGAGAAGAAAGAGAGGAAAGAGGGGGAGGAGGAGAAAGAGAAGGAAATGGAAGAGGAAAACAATAGTAGCAACATCATCAACAACAACAACAACAACAACAACAGCAGTAAGAACATCATCAACAACAACAATAACAACAGCAGCAGCAACACAATAACAACACAATAATAGCAGCAACAACAACAACAACAACAACGTCAACCACAACAACAACAGCAGCAAGATCATCAACAACAACAGCAGCAAGATCATCAACAACAACAGCAGCAACAGCAACAACAGCAGCAGCAGCAGCAGCAACAGCAACAACAGCAGCAGCAGCAAGAAACATCAACCACAACAACAGCAGCAGCAAGATCGTCAACAACAACAGAAGCAAGATCGTCAACAACAACAACAACAGCAGCAACAGCAACAACAGCAGCAGCAGCAGCAACAGCAACAACAGCAGCAGCAGCAGCAGCAAGAAACATCAACCACAACAACAGCAGCAGCAACACAATACACAATAACAACAGCAGCAAGAACAATGACAGCAACAACACCAACAACAGCAGCAGCAACAACACAATAACAACAGCAGCAGCAAGAACAATGACAGCAACAACACCAACAACAGCAGCAGCAACAACACAATAACAACAGCAGCAGCAGCAAGAACATCAACCACAACAACAGCAGCAGCAACACAATACACAGTAACAACACAATAACAACAACATCAATTAGAACAATGACAGCAACAACACCAACAACAGCAGCAGCAACAACACAATAACAACAGCAGCAGCAAGAACAATGACAGCAACAACACCAACAACAGCAGCAGCAACAACACAATAACAACAGCAGCAGCAAGAACATCAACCACAACAACAGCAGCAGCAACACAATACACAGTAACAACACAATAACAACAACATCAATTAGAACAATGACAGCAACAACAGCAGCGTTTGGTGAAGTGGGAAGCGCTCTTCTCACATGCAGCCAAAGTGAAAATTTTTAAACGAATAACTCATAACTTTGCACTGAGAATTAATCCAACCTATGTCCCAATTCTTTATTTCATCTCATGGCAATAGAAGCATTCCTAAAATATCGTTGCAATATATATATATTCCTCAAGTTGATCAATTCATTTGACGAAAATTATTGCTAACTTCCTGTTTTGAATTGGATTGGTTTCTGGTTTTTAAACAACCAATAAGAAACAGTATTATTTGCCAAACACCAATCAAATTCAAAAGAGAATTCAAAACAGGAAGTTAGCAATAATTTTCATCAAATGAATTGATCAACTTGAGCAATGTATTGCAACAATATTTTAGGAACGCTTCTATTGCCACGACAGTAAAATTATATTTAGCTTTCATGAATTACACTGTGCTTCTGCCAGCCAAAGACCAATAGATTTGCCAAAACATTCCGGGGGATACCCTAGAAAGTCCTTTATAAAGTAAATACTACTTGATTACTTGCCCCCCCCCCGGCAAAAATATAGGCCAATAAACGTTAGCCTCGTTTTCGCGTAAACTGTTTCGAATACCACCCAATACATAATTAGAATGAAAGAACATTGTATTCACGGCCGGTTGAATTTGTCTCTCTTTCAATGGCCCGGGCAAGCGGTTTAAATCCACATTTATTGGAAATCATGGACCCTAACGACAGCGGGAATTATTATACAGGTAGATATATAAAAAATAAATCATTTTAAGCCATATATTTTAAAATATCGGCGTAAATATCTCAACGCTTGACGGCTTGAATATAAAGATATCAACAATGCTTTGGTATTCCGAATTAAAAACGTAACACAATTTTTTTTTATGGGAAGTTATTCTTGTAATGTGAAAATGTTTAGATCTGGGCAGAGTTTCTTGGGAAACAGTATCCAATAATTAGAAAATTTTATTAGACAACTTTCTTGGGTAGGAATTCCGAATTCGTATTTTTTTAATATCATTTATATTAATGGTGTAATATTTCAAAATAAAGCCCACCTCATACAAACGACCATGATCTAATCGAAACCCAGCCGTCTTTAATATTATAAATCATGTTAGTTTAAAAGATAAAGATTATTATTAGAAGAGTTATTATTTCGTATATCGTTTATATTTCCAATTTTTTGATCGATTGACTTTTATCTGTGAGCCTTTGTTGCGTTTCTGTTCGTGGTTTGTAGACCGATATCATCTGAAAGGTAAGTTTATCGGTTTGGCGATCTGATAGTTATTTCTCATACGTAGAATCGATTTTATTTTTCACACGAATGCCTTTTAATACAAACGAAATAACATTTTAATTTTTTTATATTTTAACCATTATGTGAATTTATAAAGTATTTTCTTTGAAGATTATTTACCGTATCTGGTCTGTCCGAATTGGTCTTTAGTATTTTATTCTGGCTAACGACCTCTGGGAAAGCCCTCGGACAGCCTGTTGTATCGAAGTACTAGGAAAACATACTTTTAATAGAAAATGTTTCAATTTAGAGGATAATTGTCACAATTATAAATTAAGTCACAATTATAAAGTAAGGTGTTATTTCCCTGCCATATCAAATATTTATTATTGCCTTAGAAACATCAAACAACAAAAACACTTTTTGATGTATTGTCGAGAACTTCCCGTGTTAACATTTATCAGCGGTATTTCAGTTAAAGTACGTGGGCTCAGAAGTGAGCTTCTGGACCTCGTCTGACCTCGTGTAATAGTTTTTGTGTTTGTGTTGAATAAAGTTAAAGTATACCTGTAGAATTCCTCCTTTTTATACTATCGAACCCCGCTATTCTTTACATTGGTGCCGTGACCAGGATGGAGGAACTACAACGCTTACAAGCTTCACGAAGAGGTCACAAATCACATCTTACAAAAGTGTTGAACAAGGCGACTGACATACTAAAGACACAAGCAGATGAAATGGCGTTGATTACCCTGAAGACCTCGCTTGAGCAACTCGAGAGGAAAAGGGATTTGTTAAAGGAGCTGGACGGAAAAATTGCTGCGAGACTTTCAGATCCCGACGACCTAGAAGCTGAAATTCTTGAATCCGAAGAACTATGTTGTGAACTCGAAGACAAACTGAACCACATTCGTAAGTACATTGAAGTATCTGTGTTATCAAATCAATCAATTCAGCTCAGACAAGAAAATCAGCCTTCTACATCCAGTTCACTAGCTGTAAACCATACCACAACGCCAGAAACGTCGCCTACACAAGTTAATTCACGTATTGAGTCGAACAATTCCACACTGACACAGCAAAATCCCTCCAATACCATGAACAATACTGAAACACCTTCCAATTCACAGCATCCACCAATAACAACTAGTAGCAATTCAACTCAAAGTGTATGTAGACTCCCAAAACTTACCCTCCCAGTGTTTCTTGGCAACCCACTTAATTGGCAGTCCTTTTGGGACTCATTCGAATCAGCTGTCCATGGCAATTCATCCTTAAATGGGGTTCAGAAGTTTAACTACTTGAAAGCACAACTAAAGGGGGATGCTTTACAAGCAATAGCTGGCTTTCCACTCACTAATAGCAATTACGAACAAGCTATTAACATTCTCAAGAATCGATTTGGCCAACCGCACAGAATTGTTAATGCTCACATGCAGGCTCTCCTTGGCATCCCCAACCCAAATGAACATCTAGATAGTTTTCAGAGTTTCTATGACACTCTGGAGACTCATATTCGAGGTCTTGCATCACTTGGAAAGAGTCAAGAATCTTATGGTGATCTATTAATACCTATAATATTAGAAAAGCTGCCTAATGAATTCAGAAAGAACATGGCACGAGAACATGGGTCCTTAGAATGGACGATTGATGAACTGCGAAATGCTATACGTAAGGAACTGAAGATTTTAGAAGCAGGAGAGTTCATCAATTCGCAAGGTAGGGAACACAAGCAAACATCATCAACCATTACCTCATCCTTTTACACTGGTGCTGAAGGCACACATCATCCACCACCACCACGTCCAAAACGACCTACATGTACCTTTGTGTGTGTTTACTGCAAGCAAAACCATTCATCAAATGCCTGTAAAAATGTCACGACATATGATCAACGACTCACAATTATTAAGAAAGGAAATCTATGTTTTAACTGTCTTGGGCACCACAAGGCCTCCCACTGTCATTCTAGAAACCGATGCAAGAACTGCAATCGTAAGCATCACACCAGCCTTTGCAACAGTGACAATCCTGTACCCAAAGACCCACCACCTAAAGACTTACCTAGAGACCCACCCAGAGACATGCCCAGGCAGCTACCTAGAGACCCACCTAAAGACATACCAGTCAGCAACAACGAGATGACAGAAAAACCAGAATCATCTGTCCTTACAACATTAACACCTAACCAATCCAATCCTACAGCTTCAAACTACAACAAACCCGAGAACCGAGCCTCCCTACTGAAGACAGCAGTAGCCACTGTTAGTACAACAACCACTCATACAGAAGCCAATATACTTTTTGACGAAGGCGCTCAACGCTCTTTTATTACACAGTCCCTCGCTAGAAAAGTTGGTTTGCATGCTGTTACAAATGAAACCATTAGCCTTTCCACATTTGGAGCCAATACTACACTAAAGAGAAACCTGGATGTTGCAACAATCAACATCGAAACAGAAACCTTTGGACAAATTCCAATCCAAGTCCTCATTGTACCTAACATCGCTACTCCACTACAGAATCAAGTTAGAATGTCTCTCAAGGATATTCCTTACCTGAAAGGGCTCAAGCTTGCCCATCCAGTCACAGATGAGGGAAATTTCGAGATTTCCCTGTTAATCGGAGCAGATCATTATTGGGATATAGTCCAGGACCACATCATCCGCGGAAATGGCCCAACAGCAATGCAATCAAAGTTAGGGTACCTGTTATCTGGACCAATTGACTCCCCACCTGGTGAAGGAACCTCGACCAATATGTACAACATCATTCTTTCCCACCATGATGAAGACAGTCAACTGGAACGATTCTGGTCCTTGGAATCTCTGGGCATCACCCCACCAAGCGCTGACGATGTTGAAAACAGTTTTCCCTGTGAATATCAAAACTCCTCCATTTCACGCGAGAAAGATGGTAGCTACACTGCCAAGTTTCCATGGAAAGAAGATCACCCACCTCTGCCGTCGAACCTTTCCATCTGTGGGAAACGTACCAGATCAACAATTCGACAATTGAGTCGGACACCTGCATTGTTACACACCTATGGAACAATAATCGCAGAACAAGAAGAAAGAGGATTTATTGAGAAGATACCGAAGACCGCGTCGATCAACAACGCTCATTACATCCCTCACCACCCGGTAAGAAAGGATTCGGCAACGACTCCCATCAGAATAGTCTATGATTGTAGCTGTCGTCAGTCACCAACATCTGCAAGTCTCAACGACTGCCTCAGAGCTGGCACACCACTACTTAACGACATGACGGCTGTTCTACTTCGCTTTCGTTCCTACACCTACGGCATAACAACAGATATTGAAAAAGCCTTTCTCCATCTCAATCTGGCAGAATGTGACAGGGACTTTACTAGATTCTTGTGGCTTTCAAATCCTCACGACCCAGATAGCTCCTTTGCTACATACCGCTTCAAAGCCGTTCCGTTTGGTGCTACGAGTTCTCCGTTCATGTTAAATGCCACTCTCCAACACCATCTGAGCAAGTTTACATCATCTGTTTCTCTTAACATGAAGGAGAACATGTATGTCGATAATATCCTTTCTGGTTCTGATACAGAACTAGCCGCAATCGAGTACTACGACGAAGCCAGATCCATTATGAATCAAGCCAATTTCAACCTCCGCTCTTGGGCGTCGAACAGTACTGCACTACAACACAAGACATCTGAAGAACAAACTGCTGACCCTAGCAGCGAAGTCAACGTCCTTGGCCTCAACTGGAACATCTCGACCGATACTCTTTCCTTAGCCACCAAGAAACCGATATCCACTCCTCCATTGATCACTAAACGCGAAATCCTACAACAGTCTTCAAGTATCTTTGATCCACTCGGCATGATCACTCCCGTAACCGTGCGAGCTAAGATGTTCATGCAACTACTGTGGCAAAAATCTATGGATTGGGACGAACCACTCGACGGACAGCTGCAACAAGATTGGCTTAAGATTGCAGATGATCTACAGACCGCACGAGACACTGTGATTCCAAGACATTATTTTGACACTTCCTTAACACCCCAGTGCGCATCACAACTCCATGTTTTTGTGGATGCAAGTACAAAGGCATACGGCGCAGTGACGTACCTCAAACAGGCAGATCAAACATCACGTGTCATGGCGAAAACACGTGTCGCCCCTCTCAAAAAGCTGACGCTACCTCAACTGGAGCTAATGGCAGCTCTAGTAGGTGCCAGACTAGCTTCATTCATTCACAACGCAATCAAGACCCGCTATGAAGATCTGGAAGTACACCTCTGGTCTGACAGTCAGATCGTCTTACACTGGATCTACAGTAACAAAGAACTCAAACAATTTGTTGCTAACCGCATTCAATCCATCAAAGCACTGTTTCCTCCCAACTGCTGGCACTACTGCCCCACAAACGACAATCCAGCTGACGTATTAACACGCGGTGCTACAACTTCTCAGATGCAATCATCGACACTGTGGCGCAACGGACCATCATGGCTTACGTCATCTAACGAACAATGGCCCGCCTGGACTCCGACTACAGCCTTACTGACCCACTCTCCTCAGCCAATACAAGAAGTTCAGACCCGACAAGACACGACCACGCCGACCCCTAACGTCTCTGGTGAGATAGGCATCCACCGTATTGTCGACATATCAAGATATAGCAGTCTGGCTAAAGTAATCCATATCACAGCCTATATTCTCAGATTTGTGGGGAACCTAACCAAACAAACCAAGCAGACGGGACCACTTACCGTTTCAGAGAATGTCGCAGCAGAAAACCGTTGGATATCGAACTGTCAGCAAACAGCCTACCACGCTGAACTGATTAACCTTACCTCAAAGGGCTGCTCTCGTCTACCTCTGGTGAAACAACTTCGACTGTTTCTTGACGAACAAAACTTCCTCCGCTGCGGAGGAAGGATTCACAACGCTCCTATTCACGATTCCGCAAAATTTCCCCTCCTCTTACCGGCGGACCACTCCTTCACCAAGCTAGTTGTTCACTCTGCCCACGCCAACCAACTTCACTCGGGGGTGAACTCGACACTAACAACCATTCGCCAGAAATTCTGGATTCCAACCGCCCGGCAAGTTGTCAGGAAGGTACTACGCAAATGTGTTACGTGTCGAAAACATGGTGGAAGACCATATACAAATCCAGACCCTGCACCCTTACCAAAATTACGGCTACAAGAGACTACACCATTTACAGTCACCGGAGTGGACTTTACCGGTGCACTCTACGTGCAAACAACTACGAGGGAGAAGAAAGTTTATATCTGCTTATTCACATGCGCAGCTACTCGAGCAGTCCATTTGGAAATAGTTGATGATCTAAGCGAAGATACCTTCCTTAAAGCTTTTCGGAGATTTGCCAGTAGAAAGTCACTACCAAGGAAAATAGTTTCAGACAACGCCTCGACATATTTGTCGGCCGCGGAGGAACTTAAACGTTTGTTCCAGTCTCCATCATTGAAGAAAGCGTTCAGTCAACGAGGTGTAGAATGGCATTTCATTCCTAAAAGAGCCCCGTGGTACGGTGGATTTTGGGAGAGACTAATCGGTCTTACAAAGAACGCCCTGAAGAAAGTATTAGGTCGTGCACACACTACCCTTTCGAGTCTCCAGACAATCGTTGTTGAAATCGAAGCCATGTTAAATGATCGACCTATTACCTACATATCGTCCGACATCCGAGATGAAGAACCCCTTACACCGTCCCATCTACTGTATGGACGACGCATCACCTCCCTTCCACACTTACGCGTGGAGGACGGCGAGGCTGACGACCCTGACTTTGGAAGTGCTTCACAAGTCAAAGCGGGTGCCAAAAAACAAGCCCTGGTTCTCAAACATTTTTGGTCTCGATGGAAGGGAGAATACCTGACGTCTCTTCGGGAATTTCACAAAGTGACAGGAAACAACAGCCAAACAATACGCACTGGTGAGGTGGTCTTGGTTCACGACGACAGTCCGAGAACAAGCTGGAAACTGGCAGTAATTGAAGACCTCATCAGAGGAGGTGACGGATTGATCCGTGCCGCCAATATACGTACCAGCACTGGTCGAACAAATAGACCAATTGCTAAACTCTACCCTCTTGAAGTTAGAACCGACGCCATATCTGATTCTGTTGCAGTTAATGAACCTGAAGAAACACCCGAAGACCAACCTGAAAAAACACCCGAAGACCAACGTGGAGAAATTGAAAATGAACGTCGGCCTAAGCGAGCAGCAGCTAGAAGAGCATCGAATCGGATATCTACATGGACGCGAATACTCGGCGCGCCCCCGGAGGATGTCGAGAACTTCCCGTGTTAACATTTATCAGCGGTATTTCAGTTAAAGTACGTGGGCTCAGAAGTGAGCTTCTGGACCTCGTCTGACCTCGTGTAATAGTTTTTGTGTTTGTGTTGAATAAAGTTAAAGTATACCTGTAGAATTCCTCCTTTTTATACTATCGAACCCCGCTATTCTTTACAGTATTCTATGCACTTAAAAATTGGAGTGCAAAATTGTTTATGATCGGGGAGACTCAGAGAGTAAGATTGTAGAACTTGGTGTATATTAAATCATCCGAGGTCATATTTAGGGAAGACACGGGGAGGGGGAGGGGGGGAAGACACGGGGAGGGGGGGGGGGGGGAAGCCACACGCCAATAAGAGTTTTAGCAAATTTAGAAAGCATATTACTTGATGGGAAAAATGGTAGGAAATCAGACACCTTGTACATCCAATTTCCAAAATGTTCTGATGGAAACAAAACATACTGCATGCAACCCCTCTTGGATGAAGACAACACATCACCATGCATACCCCCTCCCCCTTAGCCTGTGAGCCCACCTGGTCATGAACAGTAACTTTTTAAGCTACACCACAAACCTTTTTAAACCAAGGGTAGCATCAAACTTTGTGCAACTTCTCACCTGACTGTGCTGGGAATTTCCCCTTCTAACTTGAATGATTCTTGTAAAATTATCAGGCTTGACATATTGATCACAATCATTTTAGATCTTGAACTTGCTGCAGCCATTGGCAAAAACTTACTGGAACGCAACAAAGAACTAGAACTTCTTCTTTATTCCACGCAAGATTATGCAGAAGAACAAGTAAAAAAAAGTGAGGTGAGGTGCCAGAATATCACAGAAATCTTTGACTGGAGATTTAACCCTTTAACTCCCACCATATCAGTCGAGGTCTTCCCTTGATGAGTAAAATCGGCGTTAGACAGAGTAAAAAATAAAAAGTCCCAAATGGCACCAGTGAGAATGAAAGGGTTAAAGGGTATTGGCAATAAAAATTAAGTTTGTCTCATTTGAAATAACTCATCAAATGGTATAAGAAGACCTTTTACAATTTTTCCATATCTGTTTTGGTTTTGGAAATATTTCAACCAAAAACAGCGTGCTGTCCACCATCTTGGAATTATTTTTGATATGCATGTGACATCATAAGCAGGGTAAAGTGAAATTTTTATCTTGCCAACCTTATGACATTATGAGCTAGAAACTCGATTTTGTTTAAAAAGCCTTCTGTGGAAATTTGGTCACCCACAGAGTAATTTCATCAGGTTTACCCTGCTTGTGACGTCACTAATTTCCTAGTTAATTAGACCCAATATTACAACAAGATGGTGTACAGCATGCTGTCTTTGGTCGAAATATTTCCAAAACCAAAACAGATACGGAAAAATTGTAAAAGGTCTTCTTATACCATTTGACGAGTTCTTTCAAATGAGACAAACTTAATTTTTATTGCCAATACACTTTAACTTTGAAAATCCCTTCCATGGCCAGGACCACAAGTAGACAAAAATGTGTTTCTAGGCTTTCCCGTTACAAACATATTACAGTAATCTATTGCATGTTGGTATCTTTCCCTTGTATTTTAGTATTTGAGTCGTCAGCTCAATGATGCACGAGAAATGAATGATAACCGTGTAAGACTGATGGAACAGATTGAGAGCAATTCCGAAGAACTCTTCCGGAGTCACACAAAACTTAAAAGAGAAACAAGATCTGTTCAAGATCACAATGAAATCTTGGCAGAAAGTTTACAGTCATTGATTGAAAAATGTGAGCACTACAAAACAGAAATGGAAAATCTAAAGATGGCAAATGCTCAATTACAACGACAACTGTCAACAACAGAGATTTCCATTGAACCAAAGAAACCAGAATATCAACCAATTGATAACGAGAAAGCCATAGTTGAAAAGGAAGTACAGAAGTTGTCGGTGGCAATAGAAAAATTGAAAAGTGAACAATATCAGGAGAAAACAACAAGGGAAATATTGGAAAGTGATTTATCAGAATTGATTCTTCAAAATCAAAATTTAGAGCAGAAGTTACAAATGTTTGCCAAAGGCAGTAAAGATTCTTATACAGAGGAGTGTGCAAAGGATTTTTATAAAGAGGAATTTGAAGAATTGGATGAAGAGGATGGCTACATGAATGAATCGTTTGTGATAGTTGAATCACCAGATATTGAAGAGATCAACAGTGATCTGTCTCCAAGTCTTGAACATTGTGATATTTCATTTCTGGATGAACTTGATCAACAGTACCGAGACTTGGTCAATAAGTACAATTCATTGTTAGAGAAATGTAAGAGCGAGGGAATTCCGTACGAGTCGCGTGAATTGTGCATGGTACAGAGAGGTGTGCAGACATCTGAGGTAGGGGTTGGTGTGACAGAGGTGGGGGAAGGTGTGATAGAGGTGAGCAAAAGTCAGGAGGAGGAAGGCGTGCCCGAGTATAAGAAAATGTTTGCTATGATCTATGAAAAAATTCGTGAGAGTACAAATTAAAAGTGAAGAGACCGTGGTCCATGGACAGAGTGAGTTTATTAGCAAAGAGAATGAAATGAATCAATGAGTAAACTACACTGTAGCTGTATATGAGGAGGGAATGGAACTAGTTGTAGGATTAACAAGGGGAGGTCCTGGAAGAGTTGTTTTGGTGGTGGTTGTAGTGGTGATTGGTAGTAGTGGTGGTGGTTGTAGTGGTGGTGGTTGTAGTGGTGATTGGTGGTGGTGGTGGTTGGTAGGTGGTGGTTGGTAGGGGTGGTGATTGGTAGGGGTGGTGGTTGGTAGGGTGGTGGTTGGTAGGGGTGGTGATTGGTAGGGGTGGTGATTGGTAGGGGTGGTGATTGGTAGGGGTGGTGATTGGTTGGGGTGGTGATTGGTAGATGTGGTTATTGGCAGTGGTGGTGACTGGTAGTGGTTGTGGTTGTAGTCAAGCTGTGGTGATTGGTAGTGGTGGTGAGTGGTAGTGGTGATGATTGGTAGTGGTGGTGGTTGTAGTGGTTGTTTACTGTGGTAGTGACCAGTGGTGGTTGGTTGTGGTGGAAGTGACTTAATTTATGAAGACAAGTAAATGGTTTGAACCTCTAAAAATACCAGTACATATTCGTGGAAGCTGCACCTTGGTTCAGAGAATAAAACGGAGAAAAGAAAAACCACTAGTTGAAAGCGAAATTGATTGCCTTCATTATTTTCCCTGTATAGTATATTTTTTTCTCAAAAAAAAAATAACCATGAAAAAATAACACACTTTATTGTTCGGATCACATTGTAAATGTATTTACAAAGAAAACTCAACACTTCAAAATCTATATTTAAAAGAAAGTATATCCCTCTAAAAATATTTTATAAAAATACATAACTAACTTATATATTCCCATTATTGTTCAAAATAGTTTCGCCTCGCGGCATTAAATTAATGTAATCTAAAAATTAATATCTATGGTTAAGTTTACGAAATTTGTACCGTTGTTTGGTGGATTGTTCTGGCATTTCACTATTAAATATTAAGTTTGTTTTTTTCTCGTCTTTAATTATGGTTGCATTCGTTCAGGAGCGTTCTGGAACAGGAATAGCTAGTTTAGGAATTCTTCTTAGGGCTGTTTTCCACTTCAATCGTATTGTACGAAACGTAGAGTTTATTTTTGTCTTGTGAGCTCTCGAGCATTTGACTATAAAGAATTTACAGTAAGACTTTAAAAAGAAAACGCTACGTTTCCGTGCGGTGTTTACGTCTAAAAGGATTGGCAAAAAAATTAAGTTTGTCTAATTTGAAAGAACTCATAAAATTGGAATATCATTCTGTTAAGCTTTTTCGTATCTCTCTGCGTTTTCAAGATATTTCATATCGTTTAATATGTAAACACGAGATGGCTCTGACGTCAGGTTGGGGTAAAATATTTCACATCGTAGCAAGACTTTAAATCTCTAAGTTTGTTCATTCCCGAAATCATAAATTCGTTATTCCGAATAAATAACCCAAACGAACGCACCCTAAATCATTTCATGTAAGATATGTAAGTGATTTTGCGCCGTATGAAAATTTTTTACCCAACTCCTGACGAGGCCCATCTATTTACATATCAAACTGACCATTTGAATACGCAGAAAGATACGAAAAAAGTTGTAAGGATCTTCTATTACAATTTTATGAGTTCTTTCAAATTAGACAAACTTAGTTTTTGTTGCCAATCCCCTTTTTTTCGCATATCGTTTGAATAACGATGTATTTCGAAATATATCGTTTGAAGACTTAAACTGGTTTATTCCAGAAAATATGTAGATGAATAAAATTCCGGAATAACCCAGAATGCGGTAAATCAGTTTGTTCCTGTTCACACAAACCAAAGCTCATCTTAGAGGTTATAGTATTTCTTGTTAACTTGCGTAAGACTAATTTCGACGGTTGAATCAAACGAGAACGCAAGTCATCGCAAGTTGGCAGTCACGATATCTCAGCCAGCCGAGTAGTTAAAACAATTATAAGAAAGGATTAAAGATACCTAAGTAAATATTATATATATTACATGGGGACACAACCCTTACAAAGTTATATATCTTAAAAAACTCATTAATAATTCAATTTGGGTGTTCGAAAACGACCGCCACAGAAATTCTGACTGCCAACTTGCGTTCTCGTTTGATTAGGGTTGTAAATCGCGATTTAGGACTGTGGAGGCCCCTCGGTCACTGACCAGCACAATAATCAATTCTATTTCTGAATTTTCTAAGTTACTTAAAATAGTGTATATCGAATAAGCTGTAGGTAATTGGTGACACTTGGTTACTATAATGAGATGCATTTGTAAAATTTGCAAAGAATGCGGTACAGCATTCGGCCAAAAAGCCGATCTGTGTATTTTGATTTACTAACTTGCGAGGGCACCGACGGTTCGCAGTGTAAATTTAATACGGGAGTTGTTAAACAATCTAAGAAAGGATTACAGATACCTAAGTAATATTCAGTATATATAGCTGTATCTATATATCATATATATCATCTATTTATCTATATCTCATCCATATATCTTTTGTCTTGTTTTTGACTCATATTTTGGGCTCTCAAGATTTTTTTCATTTCAACACCTATTTTTTAAACTTTCAAGACATTTTTGTGGAGGCCCCCCCTTAAACATTTTTTTTTTGGGGGGGGGGGGGGGGCCCTGGGCGACCGCCCAGTCCGCCCTGTCCTAAATCCGGCATTGCTAATATGGGTCGGGTTTACAAGCAAAATTTCACAGGTATAGCGTAACCCGGGTGCTAGGGTGACCCTAATCTTCGTACCAGTTTGGATCTTCATAAATAATTCTAACTCATTTCGCTTTATGTTTTTCTGACGATTTTCTGCCATGGTTTTCTGGTCTATGTTGTAATTGGAACTACTTAAAATTTGATACGAGAAATATAAAATACAAACCCCCCACCCCTCCCACACTTCTAAATATTACGTGGCACCGTTCTATTCATCGGAAGATATACTACCGTCTAGAACATGAATTTTCTCCAATCTTGTTTTCCCCATGTGACTCCATTGACGATACCTTGCGAGATCCTTTACGAGTTACTATGCCAACGACCTACAGTAAATCAGTAATAAACCGTATTGGTCACATTTTACACGAGTGTAAAAGTAGAGTGCTTCGTAGGCAGTGTTTTAGATAGAGCAAAGTGAAAAGGTGGTAAACTGCTGAGAATATAGTTTTAATAACGAAATACTGACGTTTCAAGCAGAGCCCTTCATCACATTTTACTCTGATGAAGGGCTCTGCTTGAGACGTCAGTATTTCGTTATTAAAACAATTCTCAGCAGTTTACCACCTTTTCACTTTGCTCTATCTAAAACACTGCCTACACAGGACTCTACTTTTTACTCTGATGAGAAACGTCAGTTTTCGTTATCAAAACTATTCTCAGCAGTTTTACCATCTTTTCATTTGCTCTATCTAAAACACTGCCTACACAGCATCTACTTACTCTGATGAAGGGCTCCGCTTGAAACGTCAGTATTTCGTTATTAAAACTATTCTCAGCAGTTTACCATCTTTTCACTTTGCTCTATCTTCCACGAGACTATTTTCGGATGATTTTTTGTGCTTAGGTCTTATACATAGAGCTTCATTCTGGCTAACGGCAGACAATTCAGCAGAAGGAAACGTCTAAGCAAAGGGCTGGGAAGAAGTTTGATTGAAGCTTATTGTTTAAGAGGAAGGGCTTATCTCTTGAAGGGGTTTATTATTGAAATGTTTATGGTATATTACCCGTTTATATAATACATAAAAAGATAAAAAATAAATGATTAACCTGGTTGTGGTGATCGACTACAACAAGATGACGTAATCCCTAGAGCACGAAACAAATGAAAAACGCGGGAAAGAGAAGATTCCTAAAATCAAAATAAATAAATTAATTAATATGCCACATAGAACACTTTCACGTATAATCAAGACAATTACATTTAAATTACATAAATTATTCTTCCTTACCACTACTCTTTTTTCTTTCTTTCCTATTTTCCTTCCTCTCATTCATTCATTCCTTCTTTCCCTTCCTTCCTTCCTTTCTTTCCCTTCCTTCCCTTTTCTTTCCTTCCTTTCTTCCCTTCCTTCCTTCCCACCCACCTTCCCTTCCATCCTTCCTTTCTTTCTTCCTTCCTTCCTTCTTTTCTTCCTTCCTTCCTTCCTTCCCACCCACCTTCCATCCTTCCTTCTTTCCTTCCTTCCTTCCCACCCACCTTCCCTTCCATCCATCCTTCCTTCCTCCCTCCCTCCCTTCTTTCCTTCCTTCCTTCCTTCCCACCCACCTTCCCTTCCATCCTTCCTTCCTTCCTTCCCTTCCATCCTTCCTCCCTCCCTCCCTCCCTTTCCTTCCTTCCTTCCTCCCTCCCTTCTTTCCTTCCTTCTTTCCTTCCCACCCACCTTCCCTTCCATCCTTCCATCCTTCCTTCCTTCCATCCCTCCTCCCTCCCTCCCTCCCTTGGACCTTCCTTCCAAAAAATAGGAATAATAACGATCGTAAACCTCGTGAACTGTGTGAGGCATGGTATTCATGAAAGGTTGAAGATCTACAAAACATTCCTTCTCGAGTGGAGAAACACGAATAGTCTGAAACAAAACAACATGAAAAATACGAAATTATGATCATGTAATTATAAAAGTAGTATAGAAAATAGTGCATGGTTTAAAGCATCGCGTACTCTGACTGGTTGAAAGCGAGGGTAAGCATCTCGGAAGTCTTTCATTGTTAACTGATGTTCAGTAGGTTGCTTATCTCGTTCAAAGAACACCTGCAAAAAATAATAAAGTAGTGTGGACAACGTGTAAATAAGAAATGTCAACGAATGAGAAACAAGCGAAATTTAAGCCCGGCCTATACACTAGAGAAAATTTCCGAAACAAAAGTTTCCAGTGTATGTTGAAAAGTTTCCGAAACTTTGTTTCAGAAACCAAGTTTCCCTGATTAGAACACTGTTCTATTTTTTGGGACAAGATTTCGGAAGCTTTTTCGAAAATGTGTTTCGGAAACTTGTTTCAGTGTACGACGGGCTTTATAGTCAGTTTCAGCTTGCTTTTGAAATTCGTTTGTCAACATTCGTTGGAAGGTTGGGAACTTGGTACGGAAGTTCGTTGTGAAGTTCGTCGTGAAGTTCGAATTTCATAAGCTTTGAATTGACTTCCTTTGGTAAAATCACGGAGAAGAAGATTATTTGTTGTATAGAATATAATAATAGATACTTGGTTAAGCAGAAACAAATTGCCGACTTAAATTTGTATGTACCTCGTTAGTTCGGAACATTGTAACGTAAGTTTGGAATGTTCATTTCAATTATACGTATCGGATTTCAAAAGCAAGCTGAAACGGACTATAAGGTAAAATAGAAATAGTACTACGCTGGCTTGCTAGTAATAATTCACCTTGTGTTTTAGTAAGACGATGAGTTGTGACCTCAGAATAACACCACGAAAAGCTCCAAAGGCTTCGCTTGATTCCTCACTCTAAAACCAAATTCATAAAACAAAATGCATATATACTGTTACTAGAATCTAATAACAGATTTTTCTCTCGTAAATCTCAAAGGTTTTAAGAGCTTGTCGTTTACAAGAGTTGTCATTTAACCTTAGCAGCGTAGCTCAAGTATAGGGCTGGGTTTTACAGCCAGTCTACCTGTGATAAAGGTTCTACAACTGGGAAACCATTATGTGAAGTCGTCTTAAGAAGTTCAATAACTTTGCCAACCTGAAAAACAAAAAAATGGTCAAGTTGAGAGATGGGGGACAGTGATGATGAGAATAATGCTATGTAATTAATTTACTAGAAGAAATATAAAGTCCCTCACATTTTCGACCAAGTTCATGCAGACAACGGGTTTGTTCATAATATACCTAAAGAAAACAAAATAAATTGACATGCGCAAGAATTAGTGGGTCAGTAAACTTTGAGAACTTTAAAGGAGGTTAACCGACTCGTAAGCGCGCATGTAGACGCATCTTTAGTATTTTACTCTGACTAACGCCAGACGATTTTACTCGTCAAGGGAAGAACCCTTGTAGTCAAGGGGTTAAAATTTGGGAAGCACGGGTGGTGTGTGCTGTTAGCGCGCTGCCTCTCACCAAAAGTTAAGCCCGGTTAGACGGGGTTAGTACTTGGATGGGCGACCGCTTGGGAATGACCCCGTTGTCGAGCTGGAAACTAATGTGAGTAGAGTTGTAGTTGATCTCTCCTGTGCTTCGAGGGTTTTTTCGCCGGGTTCTCCGCTTTTCCTCCCTCCGCAAAACCAACACTTACATCATGGTAGTCATGTTCAATTGGGGCATTTCGCTCTGTCTGACCACCAGTTGCTATAGGCAATAAAGCCATTAAATCTAAAATCTAAAAAAAATCTAAATCTAAAATCCCAGACGAGAAATGTCAGACGGTGTTATATGTCAAAGTCAGAAAAGGTTTCTGTTGAAGAGGAGTTGATTTTGAAGAGAGTTTCGGAGACAACCAGAGATAAAAGACAAACGATAGTACATGTCTTTGGTCTTACCTGGCATTCAGGCCTTCCACCATTTGTGGAGGATCCCAACCCAAGATTGGAACACGACTGAGTCTGATGTGTATGTCATAAAGACCCTATAAAATAGAAATAAATAAAATTGATTGAAAATCCCAGATTAATTAATTGTCAGACGATTGATTGATATGGAAGCAGAAAAGGTGGCGTGTGCTGTTAGGGGCGTTGATTTCTGGATGGGTGACCGTTTCTGGGAATAACCGTTCTCGAACTTGAATTTACATGTGAGAAGAGTTTAGTTGTCTCCTGTGCATTCAGGGTTTTTCACCAGGGTTTGTGCGGTTTTCCCAACCCCAAGATTGGAACACGACTGAGTCTGATGTGTATGTCATAAAGACCCTATAAAATAGAAAGAAATAAAATTGATGGATTGAATTGATTGATAGATCGACTGATTAATTAATTGCTTCATTGATTGATTGCTTGATTGCTTGATTGATTGATTGATTGAGTGATTGACGAATTGATCGACTAATTAATTAATTGGCGCTGCCTCTCACCGCTGTAGTTGATTGATTGATTGACTAATTGCTTCATTGACTGATTGATTAACTGTTTTATTGATTGATTGATTGGGTTGGTTGGTGTGTTGGTTGGTGTGTAATTAGTGTGTTAATTAGTGTGTGAATGTGTGTGTTAATTGTGTGTTAATTAGTGTGTTAATTAGTGTGTTAATTAGTGTGTTGAATTAGTGTATTAATTAGTGTGTTAATTAGTGTGTTAATTAGTGTGTTAATTAATGTGTTAATTAATGTGTTAATTAGTGTGTTAATTAGTGTGTTAATTAGTGTGTTAATTAGTGTGTTAATTAATGTGTTAATTAGTGTGTTAACTAGTGTGTTAATTAGTGTGTTAATTAGTGTGTTAATTAGTGTGTTAATTAGGTGTATATTCTCTGAGCTACCCTCATACCTCGTTAAAGATATCTCCAATCCACTTGGCGACCATAATAACCAGCATCATTGGCAAGCCATAAGTGATATTCCGCGTCGCCTCCATTAAAATAACTGTCAAACTTATTGTCATCCGAACTACACCTCCTGTGCGGAACAAAATAACATTAAAAAAACAAAAATAAACCACGCGCAATGTCACGTAAAAACATGAGACTATCGAAACGCGTGCGTCTTAGCGAATCAGAGCATAAATTCCTCACCTAAGAAGGCTGCAGTCCAATGTGTTAATTAGTGTGTTACAAACGTACTCGCATGAATTTGTGAAAGGACAGTGTGTTAATTCCCCAAGCTGCACCAGTCAGAATGCAAGGCACGAATAAACCACTTGGCACAAACGCTCCGTAGTGTCGCAAGATTAGTGTGTTAATTAGTGTGTTACCTATACAGGAGAGTAACATCTCATCAAAATGTTAATACTTAGTTTAATTACAACTGTTACCATCACAATCTTAGTGTGTTAACACTCTATAACTGAACTACAAATCATTCAACTCACAATCTTTGATACTCTAGTGTGTCAATATCAACTGAACTACAAGACCATTCAACTCACACATCTTTGTACTCTAGTTAACACTCTATCAACTGAACTACAAAATCATTCAACTCACAATCTTTGATACTCTAGTTCAACACTCTAAACTGAACTACAAGATCATTCAACTCACAATCTTGGATTACTCTAGTTCAAACTCTATCAACTGAGCTTAAGATCATCAACTCACAATCTTTAACACTCTAGTTCAACACTCTTACAACTGAACTATAAGATCATTCAACTCACAACCTTTGATACTCTAGTTCAACACTCATAACTGAGCTACAACATCATTCAACTCACAATCTTTGTACTCTATAGTTCAACACTCTATCAACTGAATACAAGATCATTCAACTCACAATTCTTTGATACTCTATTCAACACTCTATCAACTGAACTACAAGATCATTCAACTCACAATCTTTGATACTCTAGTTCAACACTCTATCAACGAACTACAAGATATTCAACTCACAATCTTGGATACTCTAGTTCAACACTCTATCAACTGAGCTTCAAGATCATTCAACTCACAATCTTTGATACTTAGTTCAACACTCTACCAACTGAACTAAGCATATCTCACAACCTTTGTTAACTCTAGTTCAACACTCTAGCAACTGGAAGTTTACAACATCATTCAACTCACAATCTTTGAATTTGGAACACTCTATCAACTGAGACTACAAAATCAACTTCCCCAAGCTGCACCAGTCAGAATGCAAGGCACGAACTACAAGACCATCCAACTCACAATCTTTGATACTCCGTAGGTCCACTCGCAAGAAGAAAGATCATTCAACTCGCAATATACTCTAGGTAGAACACTCTATCAACTGAACTACAGGAGAGTAACATCTCATCACAAATTTAATACTTTAGTTCAACACTCTTATCAACTGAACTACCATCACAATCTTTGATACTTTAGTTCAACACTCTATCAACTGAACTACAAGATCATTCAACTCACAATCTTTGATACTCTAGTTCAACACTCTATCAACTGAGTTACAAGATCATTCAACTCACAATCTTTGATACTCTAGTTCAACACTCTATCAACTGAACTTACAAGATCATTCAACTCACAATCTTTGATACTCTAGTTCAACACTCTATCAACTGAACTACAAGACCTATAATAAGTGATAATTTAAGCAGAAACTTGCCTGGCGGAGTATGAAAAAGATTTTTTATTGATTCTTCAGGTCGTTTAAATACCAGAGTTCCCATAACACTGTATTCGCCATCTTTACAGAAAAACTGAACAAAACAAAATAACTTGTTACTTAAAATATGATTGTTTCGCTTAGTACAAAAATCCATTCACGGAGCACGGGGGATGTGTGCTGTTAGCGCGCTGCCTCTCACCAAAAGTTAAGCCTGGTTAGACGGGGTTAGTACTTGGATGGGTGACCGCTTGGGGATGACACCATTGTCGAGCTGGAAACTAATGTGAGTAGAGTTGTAGTTGATCTCTCCTGTGCTTCGAGAGTTTTTCGCCAGGTTCTCCGGTTTTCCTCCCCTCCGTAAGATCAATACCTAACATCTTAGCTGTGATCCGTGGTCTGAACTGTGTCGTATGGCGGCTGCTTGGAGCGCCTTTGATATGCCTCGACACGGCCACGTTGATCTGCGTCCTTCGCAATTCAGCACAGGTTGCAAGTAAGGATGATTAGCCCCCAGTCCTTTATCGTTTAGTTCTTGGGTAAAAAATTGAACAACTACACCAAACCAATTACCTGCAATGGTTCAGAAATGTTATTCACTCCAATTGGTTTGCAAACGTCATAATAATAAATCATGTTGAATGATGCGCAAGCAGTAACAGCAGCAATAAGTACAGCTTCTAGAACACGCTTCCATGCTGCCTTAATGTATCTAGAAAAACAAAATAATATACATGAATGTACGAAAATTTAAATTTATTCAAGTCTTGACCAAGAAAAATGTCCCACTGCACCAGAAAAACAGAGCAGTAAGCTCTCATGACAACACATGTGACATTATCATGAATAATGACATAGAGAGTGCGTAGAGGACACCTTATTTTATAAAATCGTATTATTCATTGAATTATGTTTACTGTTGTTTAAATTCCATCTTGAATCGAAAACGTGAATAAAACCATCTACAGTACTTTATGTAAGACTACCTATATCTATATCTATATTTGCAAAATATTTTGCTTGCTTTTCCGATTGCTTCCCAGTGGAATTTTTCTTCCACCATATCATCACGCAGTACACCAAGGCAAAAAATAGAAAAATATTCAAGTTTTACCTCATTCTAAAAACAGTTAATTTTTGATTGATGTAGTTAAAAAGTGCTCCCAGTAAACCACCTGAGGAAAGAAAAACAGAAAAATTATTTTAAAGTAATTCTGATTAAAAGTTTTTCCGTTTGTTTTTGATGTACATACTGTCGTAAGTTAAACTCGGAGAAAAACTCTGAACTCCAGCTCGAACCCACGAAATGCCAGCCAGACGCTCTCACATTGAGCCACTGGAACTCTGATGGTAGACCGAGGTTGTTTTTCGATATTTATACGCCTGGGAACTAGTCAAACCGTACGTGTGTCACAAGTACTTGTTGGGCTGCAAGTCTGACACGATGCAACTTGCAGCCCAACAAGTACTTGTGACACACGTATGGATTGACTAGTTCCCAGGTGTATAAATATCGAAAAACAACCTCGGTCTACAATCTGAGTTCCAGTGGCTCAATGGTGAGAGCGTCCGGCTGGCATTCGGAAGGTTGTGGGTTCGAGTCCCGTCTGGAGCTCGGAGTTTTTCTTTGAGTTTAACTCAGACAGCTTGTACAAACGAAAAAACTTTACCAACTTCAAACTGAAAACACTACTAATTCTGATTACTTGTTTATTTATGAATACTTAGTTAAAATCTGCAAACATGTATTTGACAGTAATCTCTGTATCCAGTACATGCAAAGACTCACCAATTAAACCCATAATAAGCATGAACGGGATTTCATAAACAGAATAGTTAACATCCTGAAAAAAAAACATTAGATCACTTAATTGGTACTGTATCTTATGCAACCATAAAGCCCCTTTGTTGTTTTACTCTGTCTAACACCAGATGATTTTACTCATCAAAGAGAGAACCCTCAGACATCCTAGGCAGCAATGAGTTAACAAATGGTTAACCCATTCCTGCCTGAGCTGACCAAAAACGACCCCTTTATTGTTTTACTCTGTCTAACACCAGATGATTTTACTCGTCAAAGAGAGAACCCTCAGACATCCTAGACAGCAATGAGTTAACAAATGATTAACCCATTTCTGCCTGAGCTAGCCAAAAACGACCCTTTAATCCTATTGTTTTACTCTGTCTAACTTACAGAGAATGTTCCAAAATTGATTAAGCCTGGATAAGACAACTCTCCACTATGGCCGTGGTAGATGGAGAGTATGCAATTAAGACTGAATGTTGAGATGACCGAGGCAAAGAAAATTCGCCAAGTAAGATTCTGGTTCCAAAAACTGGCACCTTCCTCTAAACTGAAAAGTACACCACCTGAAGAAAGAATGAAATAATAAAAATCTCACAATTACTGTAAACGTCACATTACGTTGTAAGACGCTACACTACATTATAAGTTGTTAGACTACTTTATAAGACGTTAAACTACGTTAAAAAAACGTTACGCTACGTTGTAAGACGTTACACTACATTATAAGTTGTTAGACTACTTTAATATTAAAACTACTTACGTTAAAAGACGTGTTCCAAAATTGATTAAGCCTGGATAAGTAGACGTTTAAATATGGCCGTGGTTAAAGACGTTACGCTACGTTGTAAGACAATTAAGACTGACATGTTGAGATGACCGTTAGGCAATTACAACATGTATAGCTGTTAAGCTGTCTGGTTCCAAAAACTGGCACTCAGTCTGTGAGTAACTCGTTACAAGTACACCACCTGACAGTAACTAGTTACATTTTTGAAATAATAAAATAATCTCAAGAAGTTACTGTAAACGTCACATTACTTTTTGAAGACGTTAACACTAACTAGTTACTTTTTTAAAGACTACTTTATACATATTTGGTTAAAAAATACGTTAAAAAAACGTTACGCTATTCAGTTGGGGATGTCATTCTACATTATAAGTTGTTTGACTATAATAAGACGTTAAACTACGTTATGTAACATTTGACTATTTCTGCTTAAGACGTGACAACTATTATAAGGCTTGTTAGCTGTATAAGACGTTATGGTACGTTAAAAAAACCAGTAATTTCTTTGTTGACTAGTAAACACAGACAATTGGAATGTAACTTTGTAACTACATTAAAAATTTTTGAAGTTAAACTTTGTAACTGTATACTGTTAAGCTTTACATTTTCATTGTACACTACGTTTATCGGTAACCTAGTTACACTCAGTGCTGTGAGTAACTTCGTACAAGTAAACTAGTTACAAAAATTAGTGTAACTTTTACAGTAACTGATAACTAGTTGTAAGATTTTTAAGAAGTAACCTGTAACTAAATCGCTAGTTAAAACTTGCAGTTTAGAAGTAACTATATCTAACTGTAGTTATAGCCAGAAAATACTGTAACTACAATTGGTAGTTATATTATATAACCTAGTTTTTAACACTCAGCCTGCAGTCCTCTCATTGCACGTACCTACAGGTGCACCAAATGCCGCCGATACTCCTGCTGCAGCCCCCGCTGACACAATGACGAGTTTATGATTTTTCAATAAAACAACAGCTTTTTAAACTTTGTAACATTGACAAATATATACAATTTAATAAAATCGACCTTCCTTGTGAGATTCCTGCAGCTAATACTGCACCAGAATGGATCATGGGTCCTTCTTTACCAACAGCAAGACCACCAGACACAGCAAAAACTACACCAATAGCTTTCACCACTAATGTCTAGGGAATATCGGCAAAGATCGGCTAAAGGGCCCAAATAAATTTGTCCAAATGGATTGTAGTTACACTTATCATTGGTTAAAAAATGTGAACATTAGTTAACCCATTCCTGCCTATAAGTGGGATGTCATTGTTTACTCTGTGATAAAAGATGATTTTGATATCAAAGAGAGAAACCTCAGTACATTCAATGAGTTAACAAGTATTTGCTATTTCTGCCTGAGCTGGCAAAAATGGTCCCTTTATAGGCATTTAGCTCGTAAAAACACCAGATTATGATACTGGCATCTAAAGAGAACCATTCAGTAATTTCTTGTTGATTGTAGTAACAGGACAAGAAATGTAACTTTGTTACCAACCTTTAGCCTTACAACATGAGGAATTTTAACACCATTAAGATAACACTTTGTAACTGTAATAGTTACTTTCTTAAAATTCATGATTGTAAATCAGATTTATCGGTAATAAGTTACAAAATTTTCTAAACGATGTAACTGTAATAGTGTACAAAAATTATGTAACTTTTTACAGCACTGGTTACACTGTACCAGTTGTAAGACTCTGATAATAGGCTAACACTGTACTGCACACACCTCACCTTTATACGATACATTGCAGTTTAGAAATGCGGCTTATCTAACCATTGCTATATCTATTGATATCCATAGGCAAAATGGTATCAGAATTTTACTTGGCTTGTATTATAAAACCTAGTTTTTAACACTCAATCTGCAATGTCCTCTCATTGATGGCGTAAAACTTCTGGGAAAGTTCAAATACAACATGCTGGATTAAACTACGAGACATTGTCATTTGTTAATTAAGACCATGTTGAAAACATTAGCACTGAACCAATGACAACTTCTCACAAGTACCAGTTTTAAAAGCTTTGCAAATTTAGTCAATAAACTTGCAGGTTTCCTCAAATTTACCAGTCATAAAACTTACCTTCCTTGTGAGATTTTCAAAGTCATGCAATACTGCACCAGTTGCAATGGATGCCAACTAGTTCCTAGACCTTTCTTGAGAAGCAGAGAAATTCGATCTCATGAGCCAGTGGCCCCCACTCACATGGGGCCCAGGGCAATCATCCCTTTTGCCCATAGGATAAAGTGGCCCTGTGTACACAATATAGCAATCAAAGGATACAATGTTTCAGACAATTGTATTAAAGATAGCTGACATTTATCAATGCAAATTTATCACAAACACGCAACTAAACCCTTCAGTTAACCCATTCCAGCCTATAAGCGCCACAACCCATCTTGATAAATTAACTCGAATATGTTGCTAACAAATGAATTTTACTCATCAAATGTGTTAGAGATACCCTCAGACATCCTGTTGTGCATGAGTCTAACAAGTGATTAACCCATTGGACACTGTCTGAGCTGGCCAAAATGGTCAGTTGACTTGTTTTACTCTGTCTTCATGCCCCAAATGACTTTACTCGACAAAGAGTTTAGAACCTGCAGACAGTCCTACCTGGCAGCAAGTTGAAATTTGTTAACAAGTGAATTTAACCCATTCCGGGTGTGCATGAGCTGGCCAACAAATGGTCCCTTTTAAATTTTTGTATCTGTATAAAACAATAGATTCCATTTACTGTTCATCAAAGAGATGAACCCTTCAGACATCCTAACAGCACGTGAGTAAGAACATCAGTGACCCACTCGACTGCATCTCGAGCGGACCACTTTTTTGTCCCTTACCACGTTGTTTTACTCTGTCTAACACAAGATGATTTTACTCATCAAAGAGACAACCTTCAAACATGGAACTCTATTTGGGTTAAATATGTAATAGCATACATGTACATTAATTATACAGTATTGAACCACACCTTTAGTCTTACAACGTGAGGAATACCATACACAATCCATTAAGATAACAACCAAAAACCGGAATAACCTCTGCCAGAAAATCAGCGACTAATAGGAAAAAAACAAAAAATACCATGCAAGGCTAAAAATAACAGCTGATTTCTTTGGTAATAAAAAACAAAATTTAAACCAGCAACAAAAATTTTCATATGTTCAATACATATATTTTAAGCATGCAATGTACAGTACTTTATGGGTGTACTTTACCAGGTTGTGTAACTCTGATAAAGTAAAGCACTGTACTGCACACACCTCACCAAAAGTAAGCCGTTTAGACAGGGTTAGTATTTGGATGGGTGACTGCTTGGGAATGACTCTGTGGTCGAGCTGGAAACCATTGCTATATCTAGTTGATCTCTCCTGTGCAAAATGGTTTTTCCCCGGGTTCTCCGGTTTTTACTTGGCTTGTAAATAACCACTTATGAAAATCTACCACATGAGTCAAGGATTAATGGATGGCGCTTCTGGGACCACAGTTCAATAGGCAATAAAGTTATTAAATCTAAAATCTAAATCTAAAAATGTATGGTGTAACTCACCCGTGAAGTGCTAGCCTTGTACTCCTCGATATAAAGCTGATTCTCAGGTAACCAGTGAATCCAGACTCCTGAAATAAGTACATTTTAAAAGCTTTGCAAAGTCAATAATCACTTGCAGGTTTCCTACATGTACATTTATACACTAAATCCTATTTCAATTTAAAGTACCTCGTATTTAGAAGACACAGTCTGTAAACTTCCCGGTTTGGCTTTTCTTGCCCGTAGTGATAAACTAGAAGTTGATGCAGTGCAATGTACAAGTCGACACTAAAAACTAGTTCCTAGTACCTTATTATAAAAGAGAAAAGTGCTAGGTAGAAATTCAAAATCTCATGAGGCACTGGGGGCCCGTTATAGGGCATCATCTGGTATTTTGACCAGATCAGGGATAAAGACTGGCCTAAGTGTACACAATATCAGCCTACATCAAAGGATACAATGTTTCTGCCACAATTGATATTTCCAATTTGGAGCTCATGGCTCAATGCTTCCTTTAACATCACTTGACAGCTGCATGAAGTGCTTGGCTAATTTTCCAAGCCAGTGGCTTGCGTCAAATGTATTTGACAATTTATTAGCTACACTGTACATGCAAGATTAAGTTGGCTTGACAGGAAAAAGCTATAAATAATCAGATTTGTCCCTTATAACGTGTTATACGGTGTAATACCGTGCTTCGTTCTAGTTCCTTGCGTAGTCCACAATTTTCAAGATGGGAGAATATGTTTTAGTGATCTATTAGAAATCCCAACATGCATGTCAGATCATGTCAGTTGACTTACTATAATGTGATTTGTCCAGATACCACAAAATTAATGCTGCAAGTGTAGGCCTGGCTCTTTCAATATTTCTCAACATCGCTGAACGCATGTTGAACAAAAATTTGTTTCATGTTCAAATTTCTGCTCATTCAACACCATCAGGTAGAGACATCATCAACAGGGTGGCCAAGATGCTTTGATAAAAACATTTTGAATCATGGTTTGAATATAACAATAACGATGTTCCATTTTTTTGTTGAAAGCTGTTTGGCAGGCCTTAAAACCTGCAATTATCAGCACTGAACACTAGGGCTAAGGAAACATCGGTGAAGCACAAATGTCGACTGTAAAACGTTTTAGAGGAAAAAAATATGATTTTTTTTGTTCTTCCTATCAAGCACCTTAGATAACCTGGATTTTATATTATATAATTTATATCCTTATTTGCCAATTTTAACGGCAAAAATGGATCTATTATTGTATTATATAATTTATATGTAATATTGGTATTCACATGTTTACATTAAAATTATCAGAGTACAGGAATGTAAATTACCATTATTGTAGCACATACTAATACGTCATACAGTCTTAATTTGCAATACTGTATTTGAAACCAAAAGGTGGTACTGGAGGCTAAAATCAACTTCTTCGATCTTAAAATCAGTTTTTGGTCTGTTGAAAACTCTAAGTAAAAAATAAGTTTTTGCAAGGCTAATTAACAGCTGATCACTGGTCGAGATTTGTGCGATCAAACTTTGGTATCTAAGGATATGTTCACGCCAACCGCAGATAAAATTGTGATGGCTGAAAGACGATTATTTTAATTGCTCGTGCAATGTTTTGACAGAATTTACCCTTTATGGTGTTGTGTACTTTGACATGCCGCGATTTTGTCATCACCGACACTTATACGTCGTTGCTCAAGCGAACTGGTTAGGGCGCATTCCCGCGCTGTCACACTAAAGTTAGGGGTTACAGTGCTTTTTTGTCCCATATTTGGGTTTTAGTAAATTATGGACCACTGACTTTCCACGACGGTGACTGCATGGGAAGACTCTTGTGGTCGAAATAGACAAAAAATTTTAGGTAAAAAAGCTGTAATTTGAGGTAATATGGCCAAAATTTGATAAATGTTCATCCTGTGCTTTGAGGTTTCTCTTTCGTCGGGATTTTCAATCGATTTGATCAAATTTGGCCTGATTGTGCACAAGCCTAACACTTAATCATTGGTAGTCTTGTGCTCAGAGTCCGCTTCAAAGCTTTTGGTTGCAAAATTTTTGAATATCTGTTATCTTGCCAAATAACGCAATAAAGTTATTTAAATCTAAAATCTAAATCCGAGATTAAATCTTTGTATTGGTATGATAAGTAAGTCTTCTTCGTGAAGTTCATAGCCTTGAAAGCAATAAGCTCCTCGACCATTGAAAGCTGTTACTCATGGTACATTTCATAATCCCACACTCTCTGGATCAAAATTACATTTTAAATGGCTGCAAAACAAAGCCATCACTCACATGATCTACCGATACATGTACATTAGATTTTTTACACTAATTATTTCAGTACTAAAGTAACCTCTATTTAGTGACAGTCCGTAAAACCAGTCCCAGGTGGTTGGCAATTTGTGAATTAACTTGCCATAATAACACAAAATAATACCACAATATAAGTTTGAATCGACCTCTACTATTCAATTTTGGGTTTTCGGAATTTGTCAGACAACCCATTTTGCAAATTATGCTAATTTATGCTACAGTACTACTTTAATAATTATATATATAATGCCCAAAAAATGCTTTCAACATTTAACGAATGAACATCGACTGAACGCATGTTGGATCATGTAAAATGAAAAGCAGCATGTTCACAAATTTCAAATTTCAACATCATTGAAGCAATACCAATAAAAGCAACAATTATCATTCATTTTTTATGATTCATTGAGACCCCCCATTGTGTCCCCCCATGGTGCGGCCCGCGAGCGATCATATAACTTATTTGAAATTTACAAATGTTGAATCACGGTTATACAAGAAATACGACCAAATGTTGAACGATGTTTTTAAATGAAAATGTTGAAAGTGTTTGGCCAGTGATATTTACTTCTGTTTCAATTACAACGCCAACAACTCGCCGACACTCCTCGGCTATGTTCAAGGAAGACTAGGCCGAATGAGGCACAAATTTTACCAAATTACTGCTAAAACGTTTTAATTACAAAAAACATATGTTTATACTTACTTTAATTTATTCCTATCAATTTTCGTTGGTTTCGCTTATTATATTGATATAAAAGCCATTTTGTTCTTATCATACTCCATGATCCTAAATGGGATTTCATATATATTGGGAAGTCAGGTCAGAACTATATATATAAATAATTGGTTATAAAGGTCTTTATTCTTAAAAAGGGATCAATCAGGATCAATTAGGGGGTAATGTAAATGTCAAAACCTCGCAGGTTCACAACAAATCAAAGTGATCTCACCATTTGCAATTCTGATTTGAAACTTAAACAAGACTGTTTGAGACTGTTTCCTAGTGTGGCTGTGTGGCACAGAAAGAAAGGCCTACTTTCATTTTTATATTTCATATACAATCAAAAATTAGGATAGCTCAAAGCAACAAGCAATAGGGAGCCTTGGAGAATAATTGATTTACATATTAAATATAATGGCCAAATAGGTCTTGCCATAACTCACATCTCGAGTACTTCGGAGCAAAGAGGAAGTTTCTGAAGTCATGTCCGTTAGCATTCTACCTGAAGACATAACATCTCATTATTATTCATGTAGTAGACACAACAGCTCTTTAATCTTCATAGTTGAGGCGTAATATTTCTAAAAGAAACCATTTTAAACACGAGAAATTGAGAACTTTCCAGGTCGGAGTCACTGATCTGGAGTCACGAGATTTCTTCATGCTGAACATGCGCATGAAAACATTACTATCCAGCGGGACGTCAGTACTTCAAGTAAGGCACTAATAAAAGTTAGATTTCCACTTATTTTTTTCTTTTATTTTTTATTTATTTTTATTTACAAGCTTTGCCACGAGTGGCAGGGAAGTCCCACGGAGTTTTTGCTCCATTACGGGGTCCCTTTCTCTCCGTATAGTAATAATATACACGTAATAATATACATGAAAAAATTTCTCAATTCTGATTGGCTGAGAGCAGTGCAGTTTTGAGGAAATACAGTGCAGAAAAAAGGAAATACAGTGCAAATTTTTTATTTTTTTAAATTTGTACAAAAATCAATTTTGACTAGAAAAAAAGCTCTTCCTGTTGAATTTTTTCATGTATGTTATTTGCATGTTAAATTTTTTCATGTATATTATTAATAAGTAATAGCATGATTTTTTGTGCAATTTGGAAAAAAACATGCACTCATGAGTTTTTCAAAGACCTCAAATAGCACTCGTCCTTCGGACTTGTGCAATTTTGATAGTCTTTGAAAAACTCACTTGTGCATGTTTTTTCCAAATTGCACTCGAAACCATGCTATTACCTATGCAAATAGCAAAAATTTTGGGTTTTTTTGAAGAAATAAAATAAGAATAAATGCAGTCTTGAAAAAGCTAGATATTTAATATAATATTTGATAATCAGATTTGGATTTATAAAAATAAGTTTTAATTTTCAGTAAGTCAGTCAGTCAATCAATCAACCAATCAATCAATCATCAGTCAATCAAACAATCAATCCAATCAGTCAATCAATCAATCAATCAATCAATGAATCAGACAATAGTCAATCAATCAATCAATCAATTAATCAATCAATCAATCAATTAATCAATCAATCTATCAATCAATTAATCAGACATAAGTCAATCAATCAATCACTCAATCAACCAATCAATCAATTAATCAATCATTCATCAGTCAGTCAATCAATCATTCAGTCATTCAATCTCAATTAATCAATTTAACCAATATGGCCGCCATTTTACGTTAAATCGGTTCCAGGCCCCTACTCGTGGAAGATTACATAGACGTAAAAAGTCGGCCATATTGGCTTCACTCCAAGCTGTGTATTTTACTAAAGACGCAATTTCTCAGAAATCTATTTCAATAATGACGATAAGCTGTGTCGTGCTTGGATGCAATAGTCGTCAAAATAAGAGAGAAATTGAAAATGGACGAACTATTGCATTTCACAGGTAAAAAAGAATAAAAGATAAAACTATTTTCTTTGACGTTTTTATTCACCTATTAAAATACATTTTTAAAAACATTTTTAGGTTCCCGCTAAAAAATAAACAACTTTCTGAAAAATGGGAAAATGCTATAAACAAAGTGAATCATGATGGTGAAAAATGGACAGCGGGCGCATTCAGTTTTGTTTGCAGTAAACATTTCTTAGAAAGTGACTACGCAAATCCAATCATAGATACCAACAGTCAACGACGCTTACGAAAAGATGCTGTACCCTCAATAGCCATTGGATATGCATTGACACCTACAATATCATTGACACCAGGGCACCCAGAAGCAAGGCAAAACCTTAAGCGTAGTCACCCAGATGATTTGTCAATGACACTAACAAAAATTTCAAGGTTTCATAACTACGCCAAACCTCATCCAGATACTTGGTATACAGAAACAGAAACTAAATACCAGTTGGACAACACTACTGGTACTAACACTACTAGTACTAATCCTATTATGAAATTTCAAGTCGATGATAAGAAAAAGACAAGACTTAAAGTTAGAACCTTGCAGCAGAAAGTACGAAGACAGAAGACCAAAATTGAAAACCTGAAGAGGTGTGTTTTATTTGTCCACTCCCCCCTCCCCTCAATCCAACTTCCCTCACCCTACCAAGTTCCTCTAACACCCCCACCTCCAAATTCCTCCCCTACCCAACCACGGCAACCACCCCCACCAAATTACTCTACTACCACCCCCTACCAAATTCCCCCTCCCCAACCATCCTCGTACCCAGGGTCTTATCTGGGTACGAGGATGCTCCCCAACCACCCCCCACCAAATTTCCCCCAACCTTTCCGCCCACCAGGGGGTAAAGAGGAGATGAAGGGACCGTGTGACGTACGGGTACCTTTCTTGTTTACGTCCCTCATTATCCTTCATCTTCACGCTCTCTCCTCTTATCCATAAATCCAAGATGGCGGCCGTTCGAGGATTCTCGGCTGCAAGGTATAAATAATAGTATTTCGTTATTCTCTTGAAGTTTACAAAACTTATTTTGTTTCACTAATTTGTTTTTTTATTAAGGTTACTGGGTAGACAATGTTTAAAGTCTTCACGAACAACAAGATTTGTTAGTGCTATCCCTGTACCACACACCGAGACCCAGCCCACAAATATGGCAGCGTTGACGAAGAAATACCCTGAAAATATCATAAATATTGTCAACCAGATTTCGCAACTAACCTTGGCTGAAACAGCAGAACTGAACGAATTATTGAAGGTGCGAAAATATCGTGGAACCTCACAATATAAGTTTCTGCGGGTTCTCAAAATGTTTGCTGTATATTTAAAAACATGTGGTGGCAATGCAAACAGTTATGACGTCACGGCACAATTTTTGGTCCTATTTTAAGAGCTGTTCACAAAATACATGACGGTATTTCCATGGTTTTTGACACCCCCTGTGATGCTGTGTGACAGATGTAATCAACCCCCCTTCAAAAATATGTGACTTTGGACTAACACACACCCCCCCCCCCCCCCCCTATAAGGTCCAATATAAAATACAGTATCAGCTACATAATCGACTTTTCTTTGTGTCATAGTAAGAAATATGTATACATAGCATCTAAAACTTTAAAAACTGGAGAAAAAACCCATCGTGAACAACTGCTAAATTAGATAGCAAAGTTTAAAAGGTCGTGTTATACAAATAATTTATAACAAGAGTGTATAGATGTACTTTTCTCACCAACAGTGTATTAAAAAAAACACAATGAGTTTTTCAGTCTTTCCGTCGCGTGACTGCATTTGTTATACCCCTCCCCCCTTGTGACATTATATGATGCTTTGACAAACACCCCACCACCCCCCACCCCCACACACAAGCATCACATATTTTGTGAGTGGCCCCTTCTACAGCTTCAATTGTAACACCATTATTAATGTTATACTACACCATCTTGGTAAGGTTGTCCACACTTTTGATGGTCAAACTGACCTGTGGAACTTGACAGGATGGTGTCAGCATCTTGGTAAGTTTGACCATCCTGGTGTTGGTGTATCAAGGTCGTAATGAATGGTAATTGAGATGCACGGGGCAAGAATATGCAAAATATTGATTCTCCCTGCTCAAAGTGAAGCTGTACCAAGTAATAACACAACATTTTTTTATTGACAGGCCACATTAAAAATCCCAGATGCTCCAACAATGGTTATGGGTTCAATGGCAATTGCCCAAGCTACTGATCAGGTATGACTGATTTCATATTGAGTGTTGTAAGTAATAAGTCAAACATGAGTTTGTGTGTTTCATCAGGGATTCTAAACATGGGAAAACAAATGAAAACCAAGGGAGGGTGTGGAGTCCCCTGATAAAGCACAATAAATGAGTGTTTGATCTTGCTTCTCAAACGAGTATTCGCATCACGATTCACATGCAGTTCACTAGGACGTTTCTTACAAGTTTTCATTGGGTATCAAAACCCATGCATGTGATGTGGTTATACATTCATGGTTCGGCTATGATAATTCATGAATTATTAATGAGTTTGAGAATGTCAGATCACAATTCATAAATTTAAAGACAACAGCTCTTGAATTACACCAAATTTCTCAGCAAGATTTTCTTGAACTAAATTTCTTATTTATTTATCTAAAGGGTGAATCTACGGAAGAAACGAAGGAAGAACAAACAGAATTTACAATTAAACTAACAGGATTCGATGATGGTGGGAAAATAAAACTGATAAAAGAAATAAAAAGTTTGGTGGAAGGAATGAATCTTGTTCAGGTATACTTGTTGAGACAAGTGAAGATTTATAATATGAATACAGTGTAGAAATCTTCTTGATATTTTGCTTTACAGTCTCTTGCTTTTTGTCACCTTTCAGGCAAAGAAATTTGTAGAAAGTGTGCCACAGATTCTGAAAGAGAACATCAGCAAGGAAGAAGTTGATAAGCTAAAAGCTCAAATTGAAGCAGTTGGAGGCACAGTGGAAATAGAATAATTGATGTTAAAATACTTAATACGATGGCCCAATTTGAGTTTTTATATTTGTGTTCATTGTTGTAAAAAATCACAAGAACTTGAAGATTGAAAATATTTATATACATTAATACTGTAGCATATTTTATTATATGGCTGAGCAGGTTTTCCAGGCAAATACAGAAAATTACACACATTGATTGCAAGGTTATTCTCAATGAAAAATGTTCAGGATGTTCACATTGCTGCTTAACATTTTGAAGCCTGAAGACAACTAGAGAAGTCTTTAGTATTTTACTCTGGCTAACACCAGATGATTTTATTCAGCACAGGGAGAGGTCCAGTTCTCAAAGTGTTAACCAATGCTGCCTAGGATGTCATTGTCTGGGAGTTCTCCCTTTGATGAGTAAAATTGAAAGGGGCCATTTTTAGCCAGCTCAGGCAGGAATGGGTTAATCACTTGTTAACCTTATTGGCTACCTAGGATGTCTGAGGGTTCTCTCTTTGATGAGTAAAATCGTTTGGCATTAGAGTAAAACAATAAAGGGGCCATTTTTGGCTGGCTCAGCTCTCTCCTCTACAGACTCGGAGGTGATGGTGTGCGGGTGAGGGAGAAGATGTGTGCTTTACAATTGCCCACACACCTGCAACTAACTATGCAGAATAATTAATGAAGCCTCTGTGGAGGAGAGAGCTGGCTCAGGCAGAGTGAATAAATCACTTGTTAATTCTCTGGATATTACGTGATTGAACACACCTTTTTTATAAATGTTTGGCATTAAAGTTTTTACTAAACTTTACCATGAGAATGTACAACAAATAAAAAAATTAAATCCTAAATCTAAGGATAAGTTACAGATTATAATAACTTTGCAATAATACTTTGTTATTCTAATTCTCTTCCAAACATCAACTATTAGTTCCAGTAATTCATTGTTTCACAACCACAAAATAGTTCTTTCATCATCTACAACATTATAATTCACACAAATTCCACTTCATACAGAATACACTTTTTTTCTTATATTCCTAGTATACTATTATTTGAAAATATTTCAATTTTTTTTCTGCACAGATCATCCGTTGGCTACTGTGCAGAAACTGTACATATATTTTTTGCCAAATTTTGATTCATAGAATGCCAGAAAAAAAATGAAACCATGACTAAAGGAAGCGGCATTTCTTGTGACCAGCAGAGTCCATTACAACATCTTGATTGGAAATTGACCGTTTGCGTGTTTCCTTGAAATTTTCTCTGTTTTCGGATTCATTGGCAAAGTTCTCACTACGGGAACTACGTCGTGGTTTATTCCAACCAGGAAAGCTCATAGCTGGTACACTGACCCCAGAAGATAAGAATGGGTTGTGTAAAGAATTAGCAAGACTGAAAGTCCCCGTACATTGCACTCCAATGTCCTCATTAGCCCTGTCATCCATTGCATCGACGCGCTGATATCTCGGTGGAGAATGTCCACTCAAATATGACAAAAGTTCATCTCGTCGAATTGCACGTTTTTTCTTTTTTGCCCAAGCAATCACTTCCCGGTTTCGTTTTTTATGTCCAAGCTGGTAACCAGCATCAAAATTTCTTTTATTGACATCAAGGCTATCTGTAAAATAGAAATTAGTAATTACCGTAATGACCATTGTCAATCTGTTACAAAATATACCATAGAATCTCGAAAGTAGTGCCCCCCGCCTAATACTTTTGATTTTATCCACTGTTAGTGGCTGCTATGTTCAGGGGAGGTGCTACTTTCCGAAATTTTTAAGACATCTGAAATCTGCTGCTACTCTTGGGAAATGGTAGCCACTACTTTTGGCGGGCTGCTACGGTACTTCCAGGATTCTATGGTACCCTAACTCTAAACAGCTTCATTGGTGGTCAGTGAAGGAGTTGTGCAATGCTTTCCGGTGAGCACTAGACAGTAGTTGCCAAAATGATGTTGAACCTGCCAACACTACTAAAGGTACGTTTACACACTGCGATTTGTCGGGCCGATTTTCACTACGATTTGTCGTCCCGACAAATCGTAGTGTGTAAATGGACGTCCGATTTCATGTCGTGAGTGCTGGCGAGTGGGCATGAGTGAGCAAGTCCCGACACTAAAATCGGGAGAAAAAATCTGTAGCAAAGGACACAGATTTCTCCAGAATCGTAGCGATTTTTTTCGGTAACTATGACTACTGAACTTACGCCATTTTTTCGCCATTTCACGCCATTATATTTGTAATGTTAAAATATTTATTAAAAAATCGTGATAAGAATAAATTGGAGTTGCCGTTTACACACTACGATTTGTCGGGATGACGAATTACCGCATTAGTCCGCGAATCACGTAATGATTCGTCAAAATCGGCCCGACAAATCGCTGTGTGTAAACGTACCTTAACTCTGCAGTGACATCAAACAGTTGGAAAGCGGAAACAGTCAGAAATACCTTTTCAACAATACATGTATCAACAAAAAACTTCTGCTTGAACATGAAGCAAATAGACTTACAGTATTTTCTGGGCGATAACCTGCGGGTTATCTCTTAATTTTACTAGGAAACATAATTAGTGCAGGTAATCTGTTGAATTCTTAAGACGACGCCATCACAAAGACTGGAGACCAAGGATTCTACTTTCATCTTTCAACTACTGGTACTGTACTTTTTTTTAATTTTGTGGTCCCAAACCAAGGGAGCACGCCAGACTGACCTGTATTTCTTCTTCTTTGTTCAGTGTTCCTTCATTTTAATATATTCAGCCATTTTGAATAATGCGGTATATTCATTAGTGTATCTAGTGCTCACCGTCTTGTATATAGAGGCCTAGGGTGAGTCCATGTTCAATTTCTCCCTACTCTAGCCAGGATTTCAAAACTAGCTGTCCAAAAAAATTTTTGTGACGACACAATTCTCGGGGGTAAGAACTATATTGTAAGACCTTGGAAAGCATGGTGAGCAAATAGTTCCTGCCATTTTAGTTCTTGCAACAGCCTTAAATATCATTATTTCTATCTTGTCAACTGTACTAAAGAATATATTAGCTATGATAAAAACACCACCAACGGAATTATCTGTGTATATTTAATGGTGCTAGAGTAGGGAGAATTGAACATGACTCACCCTAGGCCTCTATATACAAAAGACGTTTTTTGAAGACGTTTACAAATAAATCCTTACATGAATTTAAATAGCTTGAAATTGAAAGAAATACACTCTAAAGTCTAAAAGTTTTTCTTTCTATCATTTTCTATTCTCTACTCGACTGATTTGTGTGTTTTAAAAGTACAAAAAACGTTTATACCTTTGTAAAGGATTGTTACCAGATTGGCTGTGTCTTGAAAAGGCGCCCAAAGAGAAGAGCCATGAAGGTCGCCACGCTCTTCAGAACGAGGAAAAAACATTTAAAAACCACATAAAACCTTCACAAAGTTAGTCTTCTACATTATGAAATGAACCTCTAATTAGTTCATCTTCCTAAACGAGTGCTTAAATACCTTTGAACAACTGGGCTACAGAGTTTGCGGCATTTTGAAAAGATAACCAAAGACGTTGCGAATTCTGTTCTCTTTCAACCGCTAGTTTTTCCTCCAAGTCGTTTAGATCACATTCAGCGGAATCCACACATTCTTCTTCCCAGTTATTGATTCCATTTAGACGCTCTTCTCCGTCCATTCTAGTTCAAAATTAGTCAGAAACTTTCCTTGCGATCTCCCGAAGCAGCCGTGGTCTGCTCACGTCGCCATGTTGATCCCCAGTTTGAGGTGGTGACTAATCGTAAATGCTTCGTAAGGCTTCCGGAAAGTCGACAAGAACCGACCATAAAATTCAACTTCCTCAGCACTTCAATTTATTTATCAAAATTGATTTTCTAAAAGCTAGCTAATATTTTAGCATTAATACAGTAGATAACAAGCAAAATTCACAGCTGAAATTAAATTTAAAGGCAAAAAGAAGATTTGCATTCACTACGACATTTACCGAAGGTCTACCGAAGATACATCTCCCATAAGGCCACGAGGGCTGTAGGTCTCTTCAGACAAGAGGGGGGACGCTTATAGTGTGAAAGACGGTTGTTTTTTTGAGATAATTTAGTCGTTTTTGGAGGAAATTGATGCAGTTTTCTCGCCACAATGACTGCACAGGAGCAAATGACGAAGATCTTGGATGAATTGATGGGAACAAGCCGCGATGGTAGGTGTTTTAGCCTTTAGGACGCTGGGGAAAAACGCATGGGATCAAAACATTGTATGCCTTTGATTATATAGTTCCTGGGTGTATTGTTACCCCGTTTGCTTGGCGATGCTTATCTCGAAAACTCTTCTTGGAAACGAAAGAGCTTTATCTCTTGGGTATTCTTCTAGAAAAATAACACTATCAAGTTGTAAAATAATGAAGAATTTGAAAGATAGTTGGCTCAGATATTCAAAAATTTGCTATAAAAATCAAAATTATTTGCATCAAATTTCAAGCACCTTGACATCAAATCATCAATATTTTATATTTGGTGTGTTTGAGTTTTGGGAGGGGAGGATGGGGAGAGGTTTGCTATAATAAGGAACCTATTGTTTATTTCATCCTGGGGGGGGGGGGGGGGGGGGGGTTACAGTAAAAAAAACATTTTAACCCCAACACCCTCTCTGTTTTTGGGAAAATGAAAATTCACCCTTTCTAATATTGACATGTTCAACAAAAATTACCCCCCTCCTTAAATCCTTACCCCACCCCCCTGGATTTAAAAATGGGTTCTATATTATATCGTACTATTTGCCATTTTGTACTTACAGCCATTTGCGTCCAAGTGAAAACTGCAACCATTTTTTCGAGTTCTTTCACATTTAAAAGAGCATTTCGATAGGATTTTCATCACTTTTTAACCAATCAGATTTAACACTTTGAAGCCTGATGAAGTCTTTAAGGTTATTCTGGCTAATGCCAGATGATTTATTTCAGCACAGGGAGAGGTCCAGGCCTCAAAGTGTTATAGTCAGTTTCAGCTTGCTTTTGAAATTTGTTTGTCAACATTCGTTGGAAGGTTGGGAACTTGGTACGGAAGTTCGTTGTGAAGTTCAAATTTAATAAGCTTTGAATTGAATTCCTTTGGTAAAATCACGGAGAAGAAGATTATTTGTTGTATAGAATATAATAATAGATACTTGGTTAAGCAGAAACAAATTGCCGACTTAAATTTGTATCTACCTCGCAACATAGTTCGGAACATTGCAACGTAAGTTCAGAATGTTCATTTCAATTATACGTATCGGATTTCAAAAGCAAGCTGAAACGGACTATAATGTCTCCATGGATGAAAGCCTCTGCTTGAAATGTCAGTTTTCCATCTTGAAAAACTGTTTTCAGTTTGTGTTTGAATGCAAATGCTGTACGCAACTCGAAAAATTTTGTGACAATCCAATGTGTCTGTAGTTTCCTTTTACAGAGACTAAAGTTAACCATTTTTTCTTTCATTAATTAATTATTTAAGTTATATAGCGTAAATTTTCATAAAATCATTGCTAGAAATCTAAAAAACAAACTTGTTAGAGCTTGCTTTTTTTAATGCTCGACTGTTTAATGCTTTTCTAAAGAATGGCAGAAAATCATAGTTCTCTACTTGTTCTATTTACATATCAAGTTTCAAGAAGCGTAAGTAGGTTGACCGTAAGTAATGTCACAACCTGTTGTTTTTCTTTTCGTGTAAACTTATTCAATTTCCTGTCCAAATACTGTACCAAGCAGTGAAGAAAAGTCTTTGGTTTGATGTCACAGATGCTCGCATGCAGAAATGCACTGGCAGGAAAGAGGGCCCTACATAGGCTATGATATGTAGGCTATTTGGCATGTAATGACTGAAAATAGTTTCCACTGACACAATTCAACCTGCAACCTTAAAATACATTTCCATAATGTGTGGAAACCATTTGTTTTTTTTATCCAATTGATTCTATCCTGTTGGACCCTATAATAACTGTGCTTTTGGATCTAAGATAAATCAGGCCTTGCCCAGGGTAAAATAAACATGCTCTATAAAAAGCACTCCTCCGAGACTCAAAGTGCTTGTGTTTACGCACCTACTAAATCTGAGCTGGTGTCATATAACTACAGCACCACTGCATGCCATTTTATTGCTTCACAGACTTGTAAAAAATGCCAAATTACAATAGAATACAGTATTTATTAAACGCACGCAGCCATTTAAAGGCGTGCCATACCTACTTTGACGCACGTGCTTACACTCGTTCAAGCGCGTCTCCAGGCAAGGCCTGATAAATAAATGGATCCACCACAATCTTATTTGTATCCTATCATGAATGTTTAGAAGTTATCATTTAAAATGCACAAGCATTCAAAATCTAAAGCATCAGCCCTGAATTTAGTGTTGCCATTTGGCATTGCTTGTCTACTGTATGTTAGTATGTAAAATACCTGAAAATATGGCAACTACAGTATGAGTCAACTTACACAGCATTGTTCCAAAAACAATCCCTTTCTTGTTTTGCTCTGTCTGACACCAGATGATTTTACTTGTCAAAGAGAGAACCCTCAGACATTCTAGGCAGTGATGGGAAAATAATAAACTGACAGTAATAGAATGAAATGTATAGCAGCTATCGTATATTCAGTTGTTTGCCATGTGTGTGCAGTGTTGCCAAGTTACAGTAGTTGTGTATGTGTTTGTTCAGCAGTAATGGTCCCACTGAGTGATAACCAACCATTATTTAGTGCTATCACTGAAGTAAGGGTTTGGAAAGATGGTCAATTTAATGGTCGTGAAATGGTGAGTTTTTCTCAATAAGTGTGATACTTTGCAAAGATTTTGAAGACATGGTGGTAATGAAAGTCTTGGAAACCGAGAAAATTATTTATAAGTTCTCTTATTTGTCTTGCATATAAGTTAAATCAATTTAAGAATCTTAATGTTATTTCAGGGACTTGTCCAACAATCGCACATCATTTTGGGAGTTGAAGTTCAACCAACTTAAAGCAGTGATTATTTTTTGTGTTCTACACCAGAAATTAAATTGTAATCTTAGGATAAATATCAATGCCCAGCAAAATACACGAAGCAAAGCCATAAATTAAATTGCATTTTGCTAATTTCAAGCTGTATTTTTTAAGGTGAACGGCCAGCAGATGACATGAAGTTTACAGATGAGAATGTGTGCAAGAGTTACCTGATGGGTTTATGCCCTCATGCATTGTTCAATAACACTGTAAGTTGCCCTGATGTAGATTTATAGTGCTGTATAATGTATACAGATAATTGCAGTGCTGTAAAAGTTACATAATTTTTGTAACTAGTTACATTGTTAGAAAAGTAACTAGTTACCGATAAAAGTTACAATGAAAAGAAAGTAACTAGTTACAGTTACAAAGTTACTTCAAAAATTTTGTAACTAGTTACAAAGTTACATTCCTTTGTCTGTGTTACTAGAATCAACAAAGAAATTACTAGTTTTTAGATGCCAGTACCATAATTATGTTTTTACACCTAAATATAGTGGTCACTAAGCAGAAATAGTCAAATGTGTACATAATGTACCTTTATTATATCAAAACCATTTTTATCAAGAAAGAATGACATCCTCAACTGAATATCAGTAACTATACTAGTCACATTTTTTAACCAAATATTGTAACTAGTTACAGTTCTTTAAAAAAGTAACTAGTTATAGTTACTTCTTCAAAAAGTAACTAGTTATAGTTACAGTTACTTCTTCAGAAAAAGTAACTAGTTTCAGTTACAGTTACTTAAAAATGTAACTAGTTACTGTAACTAGTTACTTGTAACAAAGTTACTCACAGAACTGGATAATTGTAATGAATTTCTGACCTAATTTTAAGGTGTTTTACAGGCGTTTTTTTCATGTTTTTGTTTTCTTTTTGTAGAAAATGGACATTGGTGAGTGTCGTAAACATCATTCAGCTGCGTTGAAGGCAGATTATGAAATAGCAGCCAATCATAGAAACTATGGTTATGATTCAGATGTAAGAAAATAACTGAAGACATTTCAACCCATCGCTCTTATTATTATTATTATTATTCTTTATTTAAGGAGGATAAGTTTTTCAGCAGAGCTGGTGGGGTCCTCCATTTACAGCTAAGACCTATAGGTGTTGATTTTACGGAGGGAGGAAAACCGGAGAACCCGGTGAAAAACCCTCGAAGCACAGGAGAGACCAACTAAACTCTACTCACATGAGTCCCCACCCCGAGAACGGGGCTATTCCCAGACGATCACCCATCCAAGTACTAACCCCATCTAACTGGGCTTAACTATTGGTGAGAGGCAGCACCCTAATAGCACACACCACCCGTGCTCCCTGAGTTGGCCAAAAATCAAAACAAAAACGTCTCCTTTACTTTTTTAACTCTGTTTAATGCCAGACGATTTTACTCATCAAAGAGAGAACCCTCAGACATCCTAGGCAGCAATGAGTTAACAAGTGATTAACCCATTCCTGCCTGAGCTGGCCAAAAATGACCCCTTTATTGTTTTACTCTGTCCAACACCAGATGATTTTACTCATCAAAGAGAGAACCCTCAGACATCCTAGACAGCAATGAGTTAACAAGTGATTAACCCATTCCTGCCTGAGCTGGCCAAAAATGGTCCCTTTATTGTTTTACTCTGTCTAACACCAGATGATTTTACTCATCAAAGAGAGAACCCTCAGACATCCTAGATAGCAATGAGTTAACAAGTGATTAACCCATACCTGTCTGAGCTGGCCACAAATGGTTCCTTTATTGTGTTACTCTGTCTGACACCAGCTGATTTTACTCATCAAAGAGAGAACTCTCAGACATCCTAGGCAGCAATGAGTTAACGAGTGATTAACCCATTCCTGTCTGAGCTGACTAAAAATAGCCCCTTTATTGTTTTACTCTGTCTAATGCCAGATGATTTTACTCACCAAAGAGAGAACCCTCAGACAGCCTGCTAAACTTTTCAAAGTATTAGCTTTTGACTAAGGCAGCAATGGGTAATTACTGTCAGAGGTATATTAACAATCCTGCAATGTCTGGCATAGGGCTTCATACCACACCATTAACTACTGTACCTGCACTAGTGTGCCTAACAAGGATACAGTAATGTAAACTACGCCCTTTGGAGGGTGTAGCTCCGTCGGAGAGGGTTTGCTCTAATAGCTGAGGAACAGTTTACAGGAACAGGTGACCCAAGGGACCTGTGGAACAACAACACATACACATCGCATGATGTTAATTATTTTTATTTCATAAATACATTTTATTAGTGTTTTGTTTTCTTTTAATAGCAAATGGAGCATTTGAAGGCGTTTATAAAAGATTGCGATCGCAAGATTGTAGTGGCCAAGAAAAGACTGGCAGAAACACAAGATGACTTTGATAACACAACTGAGGTATTGATAAACACATACTGTCTAAATTGTTTGCAAGTTTGTAACAAGTTGTTGTGATCAACAAGCCTTTTCCAACAACTTGCTGTGGTAATTTTGCTCAACGCGTTATCCACGCACGAACCATGCAGCTGTAAGATTTTTACGTGTGTATACCTTAGTACTACTTTCGGTAAAATCACGCGCTGTGATTGGTTGCTGACGTGGCGAGATTTATCCGTAATGCCCGCGGCCCGTATGAAAATTGTTAATGCCCTACGATTGGAAACAAACAAAAAATCCTAATAAGAAACTTTTATCGCCGAAAAACAACGAAAGTAAATGAAATAAACGACGATGAACATTATGAAAGTAAATTCTAGTATCCAGACGAGAAAGAAACAGCAGAAAATAAAGCTAGTTCGGTGTTTTGACGAAGTTAAAGGAAGCGAAGACCAAGAAATACAAGGGTTGATTTTGAAATAAAAAGTGCCATATAATAAACTACTTAATAATCTCGACCGTTCGGTCTTTACGGTAAAATATTAAACCTCGGTCTTGAGCGTATTAACCTCGCTATCGCTCGGTCAAGACAGCAACGCATCGGTTTAATATTTTACCGTAAAGACCGAACGGTCGAGGTTATTTAGTACGTATTTTAATTTGAACAAACCTGGTACACACGTGTATGTTTAGCTGCTTTTATCTCCTTCAATCTAGGCCCAAGCTGTCCATGAAGTAGCAGAGAAAATTGGAGAAAAGTTAGCGGAGGCTGAGGCGCTTGGTATAAAAATAATTATTTTGAAACTGGACCAGAAAAACCGTTTCTCCTTTATAAAGTGTCAAATACTTTATTTTGCTTATACTGTAAAAATAAAATAAATGTTGCTGGTTTGGGTTTTAGGTGCTGATGGAAACGTGGATGAGTCGTTAAAAGCAATGGCTGAAGTGGAAGAATTGAAAGGACAGAAGAGAACGGCAGAAGTGAGTTTTCTTCTCATCCTATATTGTAGATTTGCTAGCGTTCCGATTTTTTTAGTGCCTGATATAATTGTTTTTATATAATTTTAAAGTTTTTCCGTATATTTTTGCTGTACAAGCTGTCGTAAGTTAAACTCAGAGAAAAACTGTGCGCTCCAGACGGGACTCGAACCCACAATCTTCTGAATGCCAACTGGACGCTCTCACCATTCAACCACTGGAACTCAGATGGTAGACCGAGGTTGTTTTCGATATGTATAGGCCTGGGAACTAGTCAATCCGTACGTGTGTCACAAGTACTTGTTGGGCTACAAGTCGCATTGTATCAGTTTATTTTCAGTATTAAATGTATGGTTTGACTAGCTCCCAGGTATAAATATCGAAAAACAACTTCGGTCTGCCATCTGAGTTCCAGTGGCTCAATAGTTAGAGCACAGAATAGAAATACAACCAGAAGTCCAACTCGCGTCGGAACCTTTGAAGTTTATGTCCTCGCGCATGTCGCCTCGCGCATCTTGATTCCTCGCCATCCTACGCAATCCTGGCAAGTTCCCCCGGCAGTTTGGACCTTCAAAAGAAGGTTAAAACTGCCGGGGGAACTTGCCAGGATGGCGTGGGTGACGTAAAATATCGCGCCTGCGCATTGAAGAAATGCGGACAAGTTGTCACTCGAGTTGGACTTGTGGTTGTATTTCTATTCGGTGGTTAGAGCATCCGGCTGGCATTCGGATAGCCTGCGTGCAGACTTCCCCCGTTTCCGTTCCCCGGAGGGTTAACGAAACGGTTTACCCTCCGGGAAACGGGTGAAGTCTGCACGCAGGCTGGCATTCGGAAGGTTGTGGGTTCGAGTCCCGTCTGGAGCTCAGAGTTTTTCTCTGAGTTTAGTACAGCAAAAACAAACGAAAAAACTTTACCTACTCCAGGCTGAGAACACTACTAACATAGAATTTAAGATTAAACCATATGACAGTGGTTAACCCACAGGACAGCTTTAGATTGGACTGTTCTAGGGATTTTAGGTGAAGGAAAATCCCAGTGTAGAATATATACATTTTTAAGACCAAACCGGGACCAGTTGCGAAAAATGCAACTACACAGGCCTTCCGGCAGGAATTGAACCCACGACCTTGCGATTCTAGTGCAATGCTCTGACCACTGAGCCACGGAGGCCGTTGCCGAGAGCTTGATCGCGAGTTCTGTATACATTAAGGTGGTAATGCCAGGAGAAAATTGGGTTTATTAGAAGTAATTGGACTGGTTTCTTGTTGTTTTCAGGATACTTACCGTGACACATTACCATCATCATCAATACAGCAGCAAAAGTTAAGAGTATGTGAAGTATGCGCTGCTTATCTCAGTCTTTATGACAATGATAGAAGGTGAGTAGTTAAGCCACGACCTATCGTACTTCTGAAGCATGTGATCTAGCACGCGCGTATGGGATAGGACTGGAATCTAGGTCTGACGTCAATATCTCTTCTCTAAACAATATTATAAGTGGTATGTGGTACGTTTGCGAGCTTGGTGTAATGGAACAGACGTTTGGTGGACGTTCGTCAAGCTCAATTACTCAGAAAATGTTTCTGAGCCCCAGACAGGGTTTGGACCTGCAACCTTTTAATGACCAGTCCGACAGTCGAATCATCTGAGCCTCAGTTGCACAGTGGTGAGCGTCTAACTGGTCGTTAGAAGGTTGCAGGTTCGATCCTTGTCTGGGGCTAAGAAACATTTTCTGAGTATTTGAGCTTGATGAACGTTCAGCGAACGTCTGTTGCATTACACCAAGCTCGCAAACGTACCACATGCACTACATGTATATACCACACTTAGGAAGCACATATGACTCTCAATTTGCAACCTTAGCTCTCCATTCAATCCTCAGTGGCTCAATGGTTAGAGTGTCCAACTGGTCATTAGAAGCAGTGGCATAGCCAAAGGTTCCCAATGTTCTCGTGAAAAGTTTAAATCCGTGGAGAAACTTGTAGGGGGGGGGGGGGGGGGGGTACAGTTGTTTTAAGGCCAAGTGAGTAGACTAGTAATGTGTTTTATATATATGCATATGCTATAAATTACAATACTAAGAAGGGTCTATACAAAATGCCTCCAACTTCTTGTTACATTTACGACTTGTTTACAATAAATCTAAAGATATTCTGACGTGTATGTTCTCGTTTAATTTCAACAAAATTATGTAATTTATAGCTTTCAGATTACTCTTAAATACTTGCCTCAAAATGCAGGAAATAGTATTTCAGAGACCCTAGAAATCAAAAATGTTTAGTGGGGCATGCCCCCAGACCCCCCTAGGAGATCGAGGTTCTTGCCCAAGCCTAACACCCTGGGTTATGCGACTGATTAGAGGGTTGCAGGTTCGAAATATTTTTTTCAAAGTATTTGAGCTTGACAAACGTCTACTAGCAAACGTCTATTTCGTCCTACATATGTTTAAAAAAAATACTAAAAGTAATCACTTTTCGTACAAATTTTTCTTGTTGTGTGTTAGACTGGCTGATCATTTTGGTGGTAAACTGCATATGGGTTTTATTAAGATCCGTAACAGGCTGAAAGAGTTGGAGGTAAGTGATTAATTAGAACGCGTTGATTTGCAATAAGTGTTTGCAAATAGAAGAACAATTGACAGACATTTAACCACAATGCTTTGCAACCTCAAAATCAACTCATATAACGACTAAACATTGTTTATCATGCTAATAAGATGGATTAAAGGGTATTGGCAATAAAAATTAAGTTTGTCTCATCTGAAAGAACTCGTCAAATGGTGTAAGAAGACCTTTTACAATTTTTCCGTATCTGTTTTGGTTTTGGAAATATTTCGACCAAAGACAGCGTGCTGTCTGCTATCTTGGAATTATTTTCGATATGCATGTGACATCATATTAAAGCAGGGTAAAGTGAAATTTTTATCTTGCCAACCTTATGACATTATGAGCTAGAAACTCGATTTTGTCGCGCTATTTCCATTTTAAATTGACTCACAACATTTAAAAAGCCTTCCGTGGAAATTTGGTCACCCACGGAGTAGTTTCATCAGGTTTACCCTGCTTGTGACGTCACCAATTTCCTAGTTAATTACACCCAATATTACAACAAGATGGCGGACAGCACGCTGTCTTTGGTCGAAATATTTCAAAACACAAGAAAGATACAGAAAAATTACAAACGGTCTTCTTATACCATTTGACGAGTTCTTTCAAATGAGACAAATTTAATTTTTATTGCCAATACCCTTTAAGTAAGCAAGAACTTCATTCCTATATACCGAAGTTGATCGTTTTAAAACCATATCTTCCAATAATTCTGCCAGGAACTATATATGTGTACTGCATACACGCAAAAGATTGTGGTGAAATGTACAAGTCGCCATCTTTTTTGGTACGGTCAATAAGCGAATTTCAGGGTTTTGCGCGCGCATCATATTACAAAGGAATTAGCGGGCTCCTCACAAAGTAAGCAATGGCGAACAGACTTGCTAGCGAGCCAACAACAGCAGAATAACAGTGTTAAACATCCAGAAACTGTATCTATACTTTGTTGATTTTAAACAGTATGTTTACTTTGAGTGGAGCTTGCCAGTTTTTTTGAAAAATGATGCGGGCGCAACACCCTGAAACTCGCCCTATTGTTCATTTCTGCAGCGTGAAGAAAGTCTGAAGAATATCGGCAACTTATCTTGATCTACTGGACACAAATTAAAATATATTTTCTCTGAAAACAGGAGCAGATTGCGAAAAAACGCGAGGAGATGGAACAAGAACGAGCGAAACGACGCGACGAAAGAGAAAAAGAAATAGAGGAAAGAAAGAAAGCTCGAGAAAGGGAACGAAATGGCGACAGGTAAGCGCCATGGCAGTCTACCATTTTAAATACAACCTTGTCTGTAAATGGCTACCCGACAAAACTTGTTGTTTATACTGATTGAAAGTAAAGGGGGAAATGTTATCACATTGAAAATGTTAAAGGTTGGTGCACTGTCATAAAAGTATACTTTAAGTTTATCTCGTTTTAATTCTGAACGTGTGTTTCTCCTAGGGACCGGAGACGAGATCGAAGCAGAGAGAGAGACCGGGACCGAGAGAGGGATCGTGATCGAGATTACGACCGTAGAGACCGTTACAAGGATAGATCAAGGAGGTAAGTAACGGGGGGTAAGGGTCATTTATCGCTATTGGTTACAGGGGGGTCAGTTATTCTTTATGTACGGATGGAGGTATATAACGGGCTCATAAGACCCTGTGAGAATAAACCATCCTGAAATTAACAATGTTCCCACGGTCCTTGAAAATCCTGGAAAGTTCTTGAAAATCAATAGAGGTCCTTGAAAGTCCTGGAAAAGTCCTGGAATTTCATTTCAACCGTAAGCCCTACCAAAAATCAGTAAGCCCAATATAAAAGGTTCACCCCATACGGCTAGCTTCCAGTATAAATAAATGCTGAGTAGTGGTCAGCATCCTTTTCTCCTGTTTTCTGTCTAGGGATCGTCGAAAGAGTCGAAGCCGGAGCCGTGAACGTCGAAGAAGCCGCAGTAAAAGTCGTGATCGTCGACGTCAGCGCTCGCGTTCACGCTCGGGATCGCGTCGCCAATCACGATCGAGGTCGAAGTCTGCCGGTAAATCCCGAGCTGAATCCGGTGAAAAAGAAGTGTGAGCTTATTCAACTCGAGATGTTGTATTCGACATTTAACTGCATGGTCTAAATGTTCTGTAGTATTAGTTTTATTAAACTAGTGTCTTAAAGGGACAGTAACGTGGAAACTTTTCTCTTCAATTTCGATTTTATCTAGAAGTACTTTCCGTATGAGGAAGTATAGCGTTCTTATTAAATCAATATCTCATCATGTTCCAGAGATACTCAGGTTTTTGTAACATGAGATGCCTTATGATGTCATCTACTCCACACAGATCAAACAAACTTCCCCAAATGAGGAATATATCAAACAACAACTGTGCACATTGCAATGTACCATTCGTATTAGAACAGCTTCAAAGTTTCAGCATAATCTAGCTATTCCTCCTTTACGGAATTAGTGGAGTAAATTACGTCATGACGTATCCTATTTGCATTTTTTTTAAATCAAAATATCTTTGGAACGAGATGAGAAATTAAACAAGTGAAGAGGCTATTCTTCTTTATTTTAAAAGCACTTCTAAATACAAATCAAAATTGGGATAGACAATTTTGGCGTCTTACTGCCCCTTTAAGCTTTATCTACACGCTAGATTTCCCGCAATGATTGTCATGTTTCTGTATCGTACGTAGTATCTGTTGTTGCTTTTGTTGTTGTTTTAAATATTTGTCTGATTTCAATTAAAACGCTGTTCATCCAACTATTAAGTCTCATTGAATGCGTATATATAGTTCTTGAATATCCTTGAAAAATCCATAATTATATTTGAAAGTCCAAAAATAGCGTATATTTTTAGAAAATCGTTCGCCCCCCAAGTAGATCAATTGTAATTTTATCCAATTAATAGAATTATTTCATGCTGTTACAACATGTTGTATCATGTGCGAACAACGTTGTTGGCTATAAAAAAATGTGCTGTTGGAACAATTTGTTCGTGACTGTTGATTTATCCGTGAACAACTTGTTGACAACTTGTTCACGGCGAGCAGCAAAACATTGTTCACGCCTGTTGACAACCGTGAACAACTTGTGCGTTTTTACGCGTGTAGATCAATTGTAATTCCATCCAATTAATAGAACGATTTGTTTGCGGTAGCTACCAATTAATCTGGTTCGATTCCTTCAAACTCTTGAGATATAAAGCCCTGTAGAAGCGGATTGACAGTCCAATCGGATCGAAAAACGTCAATCCGGGCACGTGTTAAGTTTACATGGAGAATCAGATCTTCTTGGAACATTGTTTTCGGTTTTGGAACACTATTTTCTGTGCTTTCCCTCAATGTCTGCCATTTAGCACGACACGCACTAACTTCGCTCATGCGTATCAAGTCATTTTCAAGCCAAATCGTGTAAGGTCCTGTTACACGGGGCAATTTTTCATGCAACTTGTCTCACAATGATGACTCATGCAGCATTGCAGTTGCTGTTACACGCTGCAACGCGTTTATGCAATTTTCCAATGATTTGGATTTCGATAAAAGTGGGTAGACTCGATTGAGTGCCAAATCATAAGAAAATATTGCGAGACAAATTGCTGAAGGGGTGTTACACGGTGCAACGCTGAAACAAATTGCTGCAATCGTTGCAGAAAGTAGAACCTGATTCTACTTTGTGCAATGATTGCTGCAATTTTTCATGTAACTTGTGTCGCAATGCCGCTGCGAGATAAGTTGCATGAACCATTGTACCGTGTAACATGCTGTGCAATGGTCAAAATCGTTGCGAGACAAATGGAAGCAATCCTTGCACAAAGTAGAATCAGGTTCTACTTTCTGCAACGATTGCAGCAATTTGTTTCAGCGTTGCACCGTGTATCACCCCTTCAGCAACTTGTAGAATTTGAACAGCATGTTACACACTGCAATGGTTCGTGCAACGTGTCTCACAACGATCTTGGTCATTGGCTCATTGCACAGCATGTTACACAATGCAATGGTTCGTACAACTTGTCTTACAACGATCTTGGTCATTGCACAGCATGTTACACAATGCAATGGTTCGTACAACTTGTCTCAATGATTTTGGTCATTGCACAGCTAGCATGTTACACGATGCAATGTTCGTGCAACTTTGTCTGACAATGATCTCGACCATTGCACAGCATGCACACTGTAATGGGTCATATGCAACTTGTCTGACAATGATCTCGACCATTGCACAGCATGCACACTGTAATGGGTCATATGCAACTTTGTCTGACAATGATCTCGACCATTGCACAGCATGCACACTGTAATGGGTCATATGCAACTTGTCTGACAATGACAATGACTTTGACCATTGAACAGCATGTTATACACTGCAATAGTTCGTGTAACCTGTCTCTTTCTTTTTTTTTCTTATCAACATTTGTACCTAGCGGTACAGGAGAAGTAACAATAGGACTCTAGGTCCCTTACAAGGTTATCCTCCTAAGGTCTAGGTGTTGGTATACGGAGGGAGGAAAACCGGAGTACCCGGCGAAAAACCCTCGAAGCACAGGAGAGACCAACTAAACTCTACTCGCATGAGTCCCAAGCCCGACAACGGGGTCATTCCGATCCCAAGCGGTCACCCATCCAAGTACTAACCCAGTGCCCTAACAGCACACGCCACCCGTGCTCCCCTAAACGTCTCACAACGATCTTGACCATTGCACAGCATGTTACACACTGCAATGGTTCGTGCAACTTGTCTCGCAAGGATCTTCATCATCATACAGCATGTTATTACACGCTGCAATGCAGGTTCGTGCAACTTGTCTCACAACGATACACCAATACGGTTGCGAGAAAAGTTGCACTAGAAACTGCATGCACCGTGTAATAGCGCCTTGGTGTATTATTTTTCATGGGATTATCAGTGCATGCCCGGTCTATCACATTACGAAGATAGAGTGAAATTGTTGACGATAATAATTCACGCGAGGCCATTCAAACCAAAAATAAACTTTGTTTATGCTGGTGCCAAGAATGAAAACTCATACTGCCTAAGCTATATAAGTAACAAATACTTTAGTTTAAATGCTATAGACTTAACTTAAAGCTCCTTTATGTACAACAAGCTCTTCCAAAGGCTCTTATTTTAACCGGATTGTTAATCTATGGAACTCAGTGTGCAAAACAGCTCCGCCTAGAAGCTTCCAGACAATATCTACTTTCAAGAACTTTCTTCGTCGAACATATTCTTCTTTACTTCTTTCGGTGTTTGATATAGACATGCCATGTACTTGGTCTCTTGTACGTGACTGCCCTTGTCACAGAGATTAGTTGCTGTATATAGAGGAGGGTGCCTCGCATGGGCTAATAGACCCGTTCGCACCTTTCCTGTTTGGGTTATCTACTTGCATGTAGTTTATTTATCTAATTTCTTCATTTTCTGTTATTAGTGTGTAGTTCCCAATTAAGTTATTTAAAAAAAAATGCCAATGTTCCTGTTTACCATGGTGTTAGAAATTCCGTGGTTCAAAGGGATAAAATCCAATAAATCTATCAAATCTTTCATCTTCATGACATTTCTTCTACTTAACTGATAATATCCGGAGTTTGCTTTCTTTTGGCGTAAACGACTTCCAGGATATTACTTTCAAAATAATAACCGTGTCGTGTTTCAGGATCAAGAACATTTAAAAACACCAGAGCCAAAAGGAGGAGTCGTGAAGTCGTTTAGACTGCAGAAGAGTACAGAGCAAGAAGAGGGAAGCATAAAATACGAGTAGAGAAAAGACACGAGTGGAGAACAATGAGTTTGCTTAACGTGTTTACAATTTCGTTACTCTTGGTTTCCAGTTTGTTTTTTCTTACTAAAGGAAAAGGTAGGGTTATTGGAACTCCAATATGCATTGGCGTATCCAGATTCTATAGCTAGCTGTCCTAGCTTATACAAACTTCCTATGTATGGGTGTAGTCTTGACAAAGACTGGTTAATGGTGGGCATGGTGACTGACGTTGTAAAGTAGTAAATGGCATGGTTTATAAGCGGTATCGGACGGTAGATTTTCGTAGAAATTGATGGTCTAGTCTAGCTGGGTTAGTGTAAAAGGTTCTAGGTTAGTGTAAGACGATTGCTCCAAAAGCTATATAGCTTATCGAGGGAGCTTTCGCCATTTCACTATATTATTTTAACAAAAAGAGCAAGCGGGAAAGGTGACAACAAAGCGCGAAGATGGACCAATGCAATTAATTAGTAAAACGATGCGAACAATTATAAAATTTTGGACACTTAAAACTGCGTATTAACGTGAAAAGGAGCAACAAATGGCAAACCATTTAGGAGCCAAAAAAGACGAGTCCGTTTCGAGGCATTAGACCATCTTGCACCAATGAAATGAGCAGCAGAGGTAAGCAAGTCTACACGAGGAGCAGTTTCCTTCGGAATGAGGTGTCTATTGTCTTCGTTGAGTTTTGTCACTCCTTGGATTGAAATTGTGGCCGCCATTTTGAAAAATCCGAGTACAAAAATCCGAATCCCGATGATTGTTCCGAAGTTGACTCGGACCTAGTACCTCGCGGTCACCTCAACTGCGAGTATCCCATCTAGCCACCATTTGAAAGTTTATCATCTATACGGTAGACGTAGAAGGTTCCTTTGTCTAGTTCGGTTAACTTTTCGTGTAGTCTTGACAAAGACTGGTTAATGTGGTTAATGGCGATGATGACCGACGTTGTATTAAGTAGTATATGGTTTTAAACAAGGGATATCAGACCGGATGGTAGATGTTCGTCAAAGTTGATCATTTATAGGTTAGCGTAGAAGGTTCCTTTGTCTAGAGTCGGTTAACTTTTCGTATAGTCTTGATAAAGACTGGTTAATTGTGCCATGGTGGTGGTGACTGACGTTGTAAAGTAGTAAATAATTTTGAACAAGGTGTATCGGGCGGTAGATTTTCGTGGAAATGGATCGTCTATGTTATTGTAGTTTGGCCAATTATGCATGACTGTTGATGTACGATGGTGACTGAAGCTATAAAGTAATGGTTTGAACAAGGGGTATCAGACCTAAGGTAGACGTTCCTAGAGGTTGACCATCTATATAGCAGTGTATATAGTCTTGCGGACAATTGACTGTTCATAATTGTGGTGCATGATATCATTAAGTTCAGTGATCTGTAATAGCGCATTCCTATACTCCCTAGTCTTTTGTTAGTAAACACAGGAGAATATAGCCAGCAACAAAAAGGTAATGTAATAGGATGTCTGAGGGTTCTCTCTTTGATGAGTAAAATCATCTGGTGTTAGACAGAGTAAAACAATAAAGGGACCATTTTTGACTAGCTCAGGTAGGAATAGATTAATCACTTGTTAACTCATTGCTGCCTAGGATGTCTGAGGGTTCTCTCTTTGATGAGTAAAATCATTTGGTGTTAGACAGAGTAAAACAATAAAGGGGTCGTTTTTGGTCAGCTCAGGCAGGAATGGGTTAATCACTTGTTAACTCACTGCTGCCTAGGATGTTTGAGTGTCAGACAAATTAAAAGAATAAAGGAACCGTTTTGGGCTGGCGCAGGCAGGAATGGGTTAACTGAATTGTTAGAAGTAAATCTTATTATTCCTTTTTTATACCAGTCATATGCCATAAGCCCGAGGACACAATTTGCCCAAGAAGACCTATATCAAGTTGTCGTATTCCAAATTTCCGTTTCCAATGTCCCAGAAAATGCGGTGCATGTGGTAAGTCAAATTGTTAATGATAGTAGTGTGGTACTAATAGAGTAATAGTGTATGGGCCAGACGGTTTGTCCATATTTTGCAAAATATTTTCTAGACCCTAAATATAGATCGCAAAATAGACGTTTAGATCTATCCTACGGAAGCCGAGAGGTGTAAATGAAAGTACGTTTTGAAAACTCGTTTTGAAAACTCGTTTCACAAGTACGTACTTGAAGTTCGTTGGGGAAAACCGAAAGTACGTAGTTCAAAAAGTGAAAGTACGTAGTTCGTAACCTAGCAACCGTCTAAAATGTGAAAAGTACGTAGTTCGTAACCTAGCAACCATCTAAAATGTGAAAAGTGAAAGTACGTAGTTCGTAACCTAGCAACCATTGGTTGGTTAAACAATACTTATGTACAGCGGTTTCTACTGTTTAAGTCAGGGGGGTTTAAGTCGTTTAACAGGCGCAACTATTTGATTGCAAAGAAAGTATCTTTTCCTTTCTTTTGGAGCAATGGAGGCTGATATAAACAGTAAGTATACCAATATAAACGCTATATAAATTTTAGTTCCGTGATGCTTTGAGCAGTTTGATGCTCTGGATGCCCAATGGCGATGGTTATGTCTGTATATATTAGGTCTGTTCGCCTTTTATTTAAAAGGATGTATCGTAAAGTATTGGAAGCAGTGGAAACCATATACACTTATTCTTATTTATTTACGCAAAGAACAAGGAATCAGCCGAAGGTATTCAACTTTATTTTTTTGCAACTGAAATGTTTAATGCTTACTTACAATATCTTTAATTACCCCCCTGGCCTGGTGGTAATATTAGTCTGTACAGTTTATTGGTAGCTCCAGCGAGGGGCCTAGTGGGCTGCAACCCACACAGAATGTATTTTTCATGTTTAATATTTGACATCCCTATTTGTGTCCACTCAAAATATTGTGTCACCCCAAAATACTGTTAATTTAATTCCTGGTAGTTAAAACCTATTTATTGGGCATGCACTTATATCTATATAAAATACTTCATAGTCTTTCGTGGCTAAAAAAGAGGTTTAAAGCTCTTGGACTGATGAGAAGAAGGCCAGATCCTCCTCTTGACTTAGTTCGGCAAATCTTGCAGGTAATATAATATAAATTAAATTAAAATTGGCATTTAGTGCAATTTAGAAAGATATCTAAATAATATAATGATGAGGGAATGTAAATGATGGAGGGGGTTGAGATAATTGAAAATTGAAATAATAAAAGAACATAATGTTGAAATCAGGGAGGAGGGAGGAGAAGTAAGAAACAGGGTAAAAAGCCCCTCCATCATTTATATTCCCTCATCATTATATTATTTAGATATCTTTCTAAATTGCACTAAATGTTAAATTTTAATTTATATTATATTACCTGCAAGATTTGCCGAACTAAGTCAAGAGGAGGATCTGGCCTTCTTCTCTCCAGTCCAAGAGCTTTAAACTTCTTTTTTAGCCACGAAAGACTATAAAGTATTTTATATAGATATAAGTGCATGCCCAATAAATAGGTTTTAACTAACAACACTGTATCAGATGCAGTACCAGCCACCAGGAATTAAATTAACAGTATTTTGGGGTGACACAATATTTTGAGTGGACACAAATAGGGATGTCAAATATTAAACATGAAAAATACATTCTGTGTGGGTTGCAGCCCACTAGGCCCCTCGCTGGAGCTACCAATAAACTGTACAGACTAATATTACCACCAGGCCAGGGGGGTAATTAAAGATATTGTAAGTAAGCATTAAACATTTCAGTTGCAAAAAAATAAAGTTGAATACCTTCGGCTGATTCCTTGTTCTTTGCGTAAATAAATAACAATAAGTGTATACGGTTTCCACTGCTTCCAATACTTTACGATACATCCTTTTAAATAAAAGGCGAACAGACCTAATATATACAGACAGAACAGAACCATCGCCATTGGGCATTTGGGCATCCAGAACATCTACCTGATCAAAGCATCACGGAACTAAACTTTAGATAGCGTTTATATTGGTATACTTACTGTTTATATCAGCCTCCATTGCTCCAAAAGAAAGGAAAAGAATCAAAAGATACTTTCTTTGCAATCAAATAGTTGCGGTCACTGGTGAATCAAAACAATTTAAGCCATCCTGTTAAACTACTTAAACCCCCCTGACTTAAACAGTAGAAACCGCTGTACATAAGTATTGTTTAACAAACCAATGGTTGCTAGGTTACGAACTACGTACTTTCACTTTTCACATTTTAGATGGTTGCTAGGTTACGAACTACGTACTTTCACTTTTCACATTTTAGATGGTTGCTAGGTTACGAATACGTACTTTTCACATTTTAGATGGTTGCTAGGTTACGAACTACGTACTTTCACTTTTTGAACTACGTACTTTCGGTTTTCCCCAACGAACTTCAAGTACGTACTTGTGAAACGAGTTTTCAAAACGAGTTTTCAAAACGTACTTTCATTTACACCTCTCGGCTTCCGTACTACGCAGCATGGTGGCATAAGGCAAAATAATGTACGCTAAACCGACTTTTCTAAAAAATCACAGAAGATGGCACTTCGGCAAATGCTATCACACATATTCATTTACTAATGCATATAAAGACCTTTTCAAAAATGTTCACCCTGATCCTTTTGTGTTGCAGATTAGATTAGATTAGATTAGATTAGATTAGATTAGATTAGATTAGATTAGATTAGATTAGATTGCCTTTATTTGAATACGATAAAGTTTTAAGCTTACAGCTTGTGGGGTCGTATTGTTGTAAACCATGATTAAAATCTACGTCTAAAACATAAACCTAAAAGCTTAAAACTATAAATAATAATAAAATATTCTTAATTATATTGTAATCATTGTTTTTAAAGTTAATCGTAGAAACGGACTTGACTGAAAAGTTAAAGTTTTTAAAAGTGTTCAGTAAATTAAGTTTATGTTCAAGATCTTTGGGTCGTGTGTCCACAAGAGATTGATCACTGGTAGTCACGGTGTTCCATAAAACTGATCCTCTGTATGCTACTGAGTTGTGCATAAAACGGGTGTTGAAACGCGGAAGCAACAGTGAGTCCGACGCTCTGAGTGAGTATCTGCTGTTTCTCCTGTTTAGGATGGTATCACAAAGACTGGTAGGTAATCTGAGATGAAAGGCCTTGTGCATCGTTTTGAATAGATCCGTCTTATAGTTGGAATAGAGAGAAGGCCATTTTGCATGTCCGAGAGCCTCCGAAGAAGGTGTGTCCTTGGGAAGATTAAAGATTATTTTGGCTGCCGGGCGCCCTACTGTGGAGCCTTTCTAAAGAGTTGAAGTCATCTAAGTTACTACAACCTCCCCACAGCGTTAACCCATAATTAACTGATGGTAAAATTACCTTAATTCACTGTCGGTATGACGTTTTTAGACCGTATCGTTATAAAAATGTTTAATAGAATATATTATAGTGAATAAGACAAATTAAATAGCGATGTAATGGCATTTCTAGTTTTCATGCTATGGAAAACTGCCTTTTAGCAAGTAGGCCAGTTGGGTTAGAGTCAGAATACAATAAAGCCATTTCCCCCACATCTGGAAACTGTGCTATCATCCAAAAAGGAATGTTGACCTACACGCGTAAAAACCTCGCAAGTTGTTACAGCATTGTTGCCTGAACAATGCTGTAACAACTTGTTGACATATGTGAACAACATTGATAAATGAACAACATTGTTCATCATTGTTTCAACAAATTGCTTATACAGCTTGATGAAACAACAACCGTTGTTCACGCATGTTGTAACAACCGAAGAACGTGTTGATACATCAACCATGTTCACCATTGTTGTAACATTGTTGTTCATCGTTGTTATTTCGTCATGCTGTTACAACATGTTGTATCATGTGCGAACAACGTTGTTGCATGGCTATAAAAATGTGCTGTTGGAACAACTTGTTCATGACTGTTGATCTATCCGTGAACAAGTTGTTCGAACTATAAGTGAACAACTTGTTGACAACTTGTTCACGGCGAGCAGCACAACATTGTTCACGCCTGTTGACAACCTTACCGTGAACAAGTTGTGCGTTTTTACGCGTGTACATCACCAAGAACATTAGCTGACTCACGCACTATATTAAAGGCATGTTGCAAATAGTATGTAGCAATTACTAACGTATAAATTTTATTTGAATTTTACCATGAAGTTGATCGAGACGAAGCCGTGTTGGACACTGCACGTTCAGCAATCTCAAGTATTGTTTACGACATCATTGCCACGGCTCCAAACAAGACAGTTAAGCCGAAAAACCTCAAGAAATTCCATCAAGTCATGAACACAGTTGAACGATCTATGGGTCAAGCAGAACTGAGCAGGAAATCTTTCAAGTTAACAGACCTGGAAAAAGACATCAAGCAAGCATTGGATAAGGACAATGTTAGATTCGCTCGTCGCGCGCTCGGCTTAGCTTTACATGCTGTGACTAAAAGCAGCTTAAAAACTGGCCGTCGTAAACGTTCAGCTACAGACGACGCTAAGAAATATCTTGCTCACCTTAAAAAAAAACTTGGCAAGAAAAAATTTTCAGAACTTTTTTCCCTGGAAAGAGAAGTTACTTTAATGTTTGCTATCGATATTACTGGCAGTATGAGGGAAGAAATTGACGCGTCTAAAGCAATTGCGACCGAGATTAGTAAACTTAACCGCACCGGAAAGGTTGATTATATTTTGACATCATTTGGTGATCCAAAAGGTGAGTAATTTAAAAATTATGACAAATAGCAGTATATCATCACCATCATCATCACCATCATCATCATCA
>JAWNZC010000416.1:365000-770000 GCA_035771165.1 Paragorgia papillata | reverse complement strand
GATTTTGACAAGAATCTATAAGTACTGCTCTATCTTAAGGCATTTAAGTACCATTGTAAACTCGTCACTTTGATAGTTAAGTAGGAACAGAGTTTAAATCAGAAAAGCATGAAGATTTTGACAAAGCTAGGCTCCATAAGTACTGGCATTGTAGAACTATAGTATGAAAGGATTTATAGTGTATTTGCCACTTTAGCAAAAAAAGGGAAAGACTTGAAGAATAAAGACATAATGTATAGTATAGATATTAGTATTAGTCAGTTCTGTGAGTAACTTCATTAAAAGTAACTAGTTACATTTTTAAGTAACTGTAACTGAAACTAGTTACTTTTTCTGAAGAAGTAACTGTAACTGTAACTAGTTACCTTTTGAAGAAGTAACTATAACTAGTTACTTTTTTAAAGAACTGTAACTAGTTACAATATTTGGTTAAAAAATGTGACTAGTATAGTTAGTGATATTCAGTTGAGGATATCATTCTTTCTTGATAAAAATGGTTTTGATATAATAAAGGTACATTATGTACACATTTGACTATTTCTGCTTAATGACAACTATATTTAGGCATTTAGGTGTAAAAACATAATTATGGTACTAGTATCTAAAAAACAGTAATTTCTTTGTTGATTCCAGTAACACGGACAAAGGAATGAAACTTTGTAACTAGTTACAAAATTTTTGAAGTAACTTTGTAACTGTAACTGTAACTAGTTACTTTCTTTTCATTGTAACTTTTATCAGTAAGTAGTTACTTTTCTAACGATGTAACTGTAACTAGTTACAAAAATTATGTAACTTTTACAGCACTGGTATTAGTAATGTTTAGCCAGTAAAGTTAATTTAGGTTCATTTGTGTGAAAAACTTGGTCTTGAATGGTTTAGAAATATTTCGTATAGTAATTGTTGGGTGACTCGTATTTCACAATTAATCAAAGCATATATTTTGAAGTTTGTAGCTGAATTTAAATAAGACAATTTTGACTAAAATAGCGTTACATTTAACTCTTTCCTGCCGAATCGGTCTTTGGAATTTTATCATTGTTCTGGGAAGCCTTGGGAAGACAGAAATGAGTTATAAACTAAAATGTATACTGAAAATAAATATCAATAATATATGATTGTTTGTACTGTATGAATAATAATGTACGTTGCATGCTTGTTACAATAAAATAAAAAGTAACATAAAAGAAAATTGTTAATTTCACTACCAAAATCCTGGAAAGTTGTTGAAAATCAATAAAGGTCCTTGAAAGTCCTGGAATTTTCCTCCTGTTGTTTAACTAATAATTTAACCGTTCTAAGATAACTGATTTCACACAAAGTCTGTTGCTTGCTGGCGATATTTTAACTATTGACCTAAGTAAGTTTACGTGAGAGACAAGCTTAATATTCAGCATAATAAAACAAACTTCATATTTTTTTGCATATCTCGGTTCTTGAATTTATTTTAGAAGGGTCTTGAAAGTTTTTTTCGTTTGTTTTTGCTGTACAAGCTGTCGTAAGTAAACTCAGAGAAAAACTCTGAGCTCCAGACGGGACTCGAACCCACAACCTTCCGAATGCCAGCTGGACGCTCTCACCATTGAGCTACTGGAACTCAGATGATAGACCGAGGTTGTTTTTCGACTTTTTCTCTGAGTTTAACTTACGACAGCTCAGTGGCGTAACTTTGGGCTGGGTACCCCTGGCCCAAACTGAAAAGGGCCCCCCAGGTCCCGGGGGACCTAGGGCGCGAAGCCCCCCGAATTGAATTTCATATGCCCCAGAAGTGCATTTTCGGCGATATAACAAGGGGAAATTCATCATTATATCAAACGTTTGTTGGATTATACGAATATTTATCAAGAATATATATAGTCACTGACGAAAATACCGTAATCACGTAACTACATCGTTGAAAACTCACTTTACAATATAAACACAGATTTATTTACAAACAAAACAAACTAACCTGGCTCTTACACTGCTGCATTAAAAGCAAAAATAAAACATTTTGTTTTTATGATTTGGGTGAACACAAAAATGGTTAGTCTAACTGCTATACCTGAGATAATACAGGTATTTTGACAATACACTTCAACTTTATAGTTTATATCCCGCCGTTTGACAGAGAAAACTTCACGATTGACTGGGTATGCGCAAAAATGGTAATTTGACCGTGCGCAAAAGGCCTGGGACAAGCAGCAGAATAGAAATCCATTGTCGTACCTTTAACCTGTTGCAACGTTCTGTATTTTTGAAGAAACTGTTTGAAACTTCGTACCAATATTTAAATGATGGACAGCTATATCCAGTTCAACGACGACTGACGATTTCCCAATAAATACGTGAAAATGACGGAATGACGGAATCCTCATAAAGGATATCCGACATCCTGGCTCAGGGCCCCCGGCTCTTGCCGGGCAGCGCCTACAGGAGTTACGCCACTGACGACAACATGCGCGCGAGATTTGATTTGAACACTCAATCCACTTCATGTAAACAGAGCCTAATATTGCTGTTTCTATACGTCGTGTAGATCGGACAAGTCATCGCAAGTTGGCAGTCACGCTATCTCAGCCAGCCGCTATGAATAATTTCCCGAAAATATCATGTACCTTGACAAAGTTAAAACTTGTTTAAAACACTCATTAAACCTTTATTTTGTTAATTTGGGTGTTGGAACGACCGCCACAGAAATTCTGACTGCCAACTTGTCAGGACTTGGCAAAAATATAAGATAATATAACCTTTAACCTCGCTTCAACTATCCTGTCTCACAACGATACACCAATACGGTTGCGAGAAAAGTTGCACGAGAAACTGCATGCACCGTGTAATAGCGCCTTGGTGTACATGCATTACGAAGATAGAGTGAAATTGTTGAAGATAATAATTCACGCGAGGCCATTCAAACCAAAAAGAAACTTTGTTTATGCTGGCGACAAGAATCAAAACTCATACTGCCTAAGCTAATACTTAGTTTCAATCCTAGTCTTAAACTTAAAGTTCCTTTATGTATAACAAGCTCTTCCAAAGGCTCTTATTTTAACGGGATTGTTAATCTATGAAACTCAGTGTACAAAACAGCTCTGCCTAGTAGCTTCCAGACAATATCTACTTTCAAGAACTTTCTTTGTCGAACATAGTCTTCTTTACTTCTTTCAGTTTTATGTACTTGGTCTCTTGTACGTGACTGTCCTTGTCACAGAGATTAGTTGCTGTATATAGAGCGGGGATGCCTTGCATGGGCTAATAGACCCGTTCGCACCTTTCCTGTTTGGGTTATCTATACTTGTATCTATTGTGTAGTTCCCAATAAAGTTATTAAAGAAGACCCACCAATGTTCCTGTTTACCATGGTGTTAGAAATTCGGTGGTTCAAAGAGTTAAAATCCAATAAATCTAACAAATCTTTCATCTTCATGATATTTCTCCTACTTAACAGCCAGATAATATCTGGAGTTTGGCACTTTGGCTTCTTTTGGCGTAAATAACGACTTCCAGGATACTACTTTCGGAATAACAACCGTGTCGTGTTTCAGGAACAAGAACATTTAAAAACACCAGAGCCAAAAGGAGGAGTCGTGAAGTCGTTTAGACTGCAGAAGAGTACAGAGCAAGAAGAGGGAAGCATAAAATACGAGTAGAGAAAAGACACGAGTGGAGAACAATGAGTTTGCTTAACGTGTTTACAATTTCGTTACTCTTGGTTTCCAGTTTGTTTTTTCTTACTAAAGGAAAAGGTAGGGTTATTGGAACTCCAATATGCATTGGCGTATCCAGATTCTATAGCTAGCTGTCCTAGCTTATACAAACTTCCTATGTATGGGTGTAGTCTTGACAAAGACTGGTTAATGGTGGGCATGGTGACTGACGTTGTAAAGTAGTAAATGGCATGGTTTATAAGCGGTATCGGACGGTAGATTTTCGTAGAAATTGATGGTCTAGCCTAGCTGGGTTAGTGTAAAAGGTTCTTTTGCTTGTATCGTTCTCTGGGTGCATGGTTAATGCGGGCGGCAGTGACCCACGTTGTATCAAGTAGTATATGGTTTTTATTTATGCAATATTTTGATTAAGACGATTGCTCCAAAAGCTATATACCTTATCAAGGGAGCTTTCGCCATTTTACTATATTATTTTAACAAAAAGAACAAGCGGACAAGATGACAACAAAGCGCGAAGATGGACCAATGCAATTAATTAGTAAAACGATGCGAATCAATTACAAAATTTTGGACACTTAATACAAACTGCGCTGAGGATTTTCATCTGGCATTACACAGAGTTATTAAACAAAGGAACCGTTTAGGGTTAGCTCAGGCAGGAATGGGTTAACTGAATTGTTTGAAGTAAATCTTATTATTCCTTTTTTATACCAGTCAGTGTAGGAGATTCCCGATGCAAGAAGAAAGAGGATAAAATTTGCCCTACAAGACGTATATCAAAATGTCTTCATCCAAATTTCCGTTTCCAATGTCCCAGGAAATGCGGCATATGCGGTGAGTAAAACAATTGTTACGGTTCGGAAGCTCGTTGCCAAGTATCGAATTACGTTTCTAAGTTCAGAAGTTCATTACGAAGTTCAATTTGATGTTCGAATGTTCGATTCGAAGTTCGCATTTACGGAAAACCTTCGGTCGACTTTCTTTTAATACAGGCTTCGACTGGCCTATATGTGCCATTGTGCCAATGGCTATATATGTGCCATTGTGCCAATGGCACATGCGCCCCCTTTAGAATACCCCAACTGCGCCCCATGAACTATATTTGCTAAAATAGATATAAAATAGTATGGCTGTCCATTGCATGTAGTTTGTTACTGAATATTCTGCTTTCTTAAATTCATGTTGTGTGCGGTAGCAAGGGGTAGACAGGAGAGTTGCTGCCAGCCTGCTTCGTAAGATATATTTTATTCCGGCAAATGGTAAGCCTGTCGGCCACTTTCGTGTCGTTCTTATACATGTATGTTTCTGTGAGTTAATCATACATGGGAGAACAATGACAACAACAATCACAAATTTGTCTGTAATGCATCTTAGTAGGCCAATGTCATTATTTATTAATTTATTTTTTTAACTGTGCCCCTCTCCCTAAAGGCACCGCCCCTAATACGAAACCAGTCAGACTCTGTTTTGATATGATTTCTTTGGGGAAATATCAAATATGTTGTTAATCATTCTGCAATTCCAAATTGCCAACTGTATAGCCAAAAAATGGCGCAAAGCTGAACTTCGAATCGAACTTCGTAATGAACTTCTGAACTTAGAAATGTAACTCGATACTTGGCAACGAACTTCCAAACCGTGCCTTGAAAAGTGAACTGAAATCGACAATAATGATAGTGTGGTACTAATAGTGTATGAGCCAGACGGTTTGTTGGTACCACTCTAGGGGACGAAGGGTGACATACATTTTTGAAAAGGTTTTTATATGCGTAGTAAATGAATATGTGTGATAGCATTTGCCGAAGCGTCATCTTCTGTCATTTTTTAGAAAAGTCGGTTTAGTACATTATTTTGCCTTATGCCACCATGCTGGATAGATCTAAACTTCTATTTTGTGATCTATTTAGGGTCTAGAAAATATTTTACTAAATATGGACAAAAATAGATCCTTTTTTTGTTGCACTGTCTGTATGACGTTTTTAGACCCTAAAAATGTTTAATAGAATATATTATAGTGAATAAAACATATTAAATAGCGATGTAATGGCATTTCTAGTTTTCATGCTGTGGAAAACTGCCTTTTGGCCAGTTGGGTCAGAAAACAATATAGCCATTTCCCCCACATCTGGAAATGCTATCATCCAAAAAGGAATGTTGACCTACATCACAAAGAACTTTTTAGCCTTTGTCCTCCCAAATGGTACCAATCATCAATTTTGGGATGTTGGCTCACGCACTATAAGGCCTGTTGCAAATAGTATGTATCAATTACTACGTAGTAAACTTTATTTGAATTTTACCTTGTAGTTGATCGAGACGCAGCGAACAACCAGCCAGTCGTGTTGGACTCAGCACGTTCAGCAATCTCAAGTATTGTTAACGACATCATTGCCACGTCTACAAACAAGACAGCTAAGCCGAGAAACCTCAAGAAATTCCATCAAGTCATGAACACAGTTGAACGATCAATGGGTCAAGCACAACTGAGGAGGAAATCTTTCAAGTTAACAGATCTGAAAAAAGACATCAAACAAGCATTGGATAAGGACAACGTTAGATTCGCTCGTCGAGCGCTCGGCTTTGCTTTACATGCTGTGACTAAAAGCAGCTTAAAAACTGGCCGTCGTAAACGCCGTTCAGCTACAGACGAGGCTAAAAAATTTCTTGCTGACATTAAAAATGAATTTGGCGAGGAAAGATGTTCAAAACTTTTTGCCTTGGAAGGAGAAGTTACTTTAATGTTTGCTATCGATATTACTGGCAGTATGTCGGATGAAATTGATGCGTCTAAAGCAATTGCGACCGAGATTAGTAAACTTAACCGCACCGGACGGGTTGATTATATTTTGACGTCATTTGGCGATCCGATAGGTGAGTACTTAAAAATTATAATCATTATTATCATCACCACCACCACCATCACCCTCACCATCACTCACCATCACCATGCTCCATAACCATGCATTGTGCATCATCATCATGCACCATCATCATCATCACCACCACCACTACCACCATCATCACCATGCAGCATCACCATGCACTGTGCATCATCATCATGTACCATCACCACCAACATCACCACCATCATGATCACCACCATCATCACCACCACCATCATCACCATCACCATGCACCATCATCATCTCCGTCATCATCTCAATATCTTCACCTCCTCACTATCATCACCACCATCATCACCACCACCACCATCATCACCATGCACCATGCACCACCACCATTCACCACCACCATTATCTCCATCATCATCTCAAAATCCTCACCTCCACACTATCATCATCACCATCATCATCACCACCACCACCACCATCATCACCATGCACCATGCACCACCACCATTCACCACCACCATCATCTCCATCATCATCTCAAAATCCTCACCTCCACACTATCATCACCACCATCATCATCATCACCACCACCATCATCACCACCACCATCATCACAATCACCATGCACCACCACCATCTCCATCATCATCTCAAAATCCTCACCTCCTCACTATCACCACCACCATCATCACCATCAGCATGCACCATCGCCATTCATCACCCTTACCATCCTCATTATCACTCACTATCACCCTCCTCACCATCTTCATCATCACTCACCATCACCATGCATCATAACAATGCATTGTGTGTCATCATCATGCACCACCATTACTATCATTATCATCACCACCACCATCATGCACCATTCACAATCACCACCATGCACTACTGTAATCAATATTACTATCTTTCCCCTAGACCAAGGCACCTCTGTTATGCTACCAGATGGGGGAAAAGATCAGTTCATTCGTGAAATTGCAAACCTAAAAGCTAACGGAGGAGGTGACTGTGCGGAATACGCATACGAGGGAATTTTGCGTACATTCGACGAGGATCCTAAAGTAGGATCACCACTATACGTCTTTACAGATGCACCACCAAAAGATGCAACAGACGATAACTTAGAAGCGATAAAACAACTCGCTGAAGAATACGAGGTAACGATTTATTTCTTCGCACACAAAAGCTGTACCCAAGGACCTTATACTTTTAAACATTTCCAAGACTTGACTTCCATCAATGATGGCCAATTTTTCAAAATTCAAGAAACTGAAATAGAAAAGATGGCTACATTTACTGGGAACACTTTGGATGGTTTATCGACAGCTGCATCTGGTGGTACAATCACGTTAAAAAAAAGAAAACGAAGCACGCACACACAAATTGCTATTCCAGTTGATGATACGGTTACAAAACTGATTGTCACAGTAACCACTGCTAACAATCCTAATGGCGTTAATCTTATTACGCCAAATGGTGTGATATGGACGGCAGGAAGTACCCGACTTTCAAACGTACTTATTTACGATATTAATTCGCCTGACAGCGGTATATGGAAGCTCTCCATTCCTTTAAGTGTAGGGGAATATGAATACTCCGCTAAAGTAAACAGTCTTGAAAATATTGGTTTTAAACATCATTACACCAAGTATGCAAATAGGAAGTTTGTGGAAGTACGAAGTCCATTAGCTGGTAAGTCGTAGTTAAGAATTATTAAATTAAACCAGGAGCTGCCTTAACTATGTCAGTCCTCATCTTCCTGTTGTTCGTTCTAGCTGTTGTTGTTGTTGGTGGTGGTGGTGGTGGTGGTGGTGGTGTTGTTGTTGTTGTTGTTGTTGTTGTTGCTGCTGCTGCTGTTGTTGTTGTTGTTGTTGTTGTTGTTGTTGTTGTTGTTGTTGTTGTTGTTGTTGGTGGTGGTGGTGGTGGTGGTGATAGTGGTGGTGATAGTAGTGGTATTGCTGTTGTTGGTGTTGTTGTTTGTTGTTGGTGGTGGTGTTGATAGTGGTAGTGTTGTTGTTGCTGTTGTTGTTGTTGTTGTTGTTGTTGGTGGTGGTGGTGGTGGTGGTGGTGGTAATGGTGATGGTGATGGTGGTGTTGTTGTTGTTGTTGCTGTTGTTGCTTCTACATTATCTTCGCTATCATTCCAGGTGAATATGCCTACGCCGACCTCACAATATCCGGAGCACCAAAGATCCAAGTTAGTTCCCTCAGAGTTGATATCATCGATATTCCTGGAACAGTTCTCATCGCCGATAAAAAGCTTACTCCAAAGGGTACAAGTGGTGAACGTTATAGTTTTAGTTTTCAGCCACCAAGCAAGCCGTTCAAGTTACTGTTAAAAGGAAAAACAAAAACAAACGAAACCTTCCAAAGAATTTCGCAACATGCGAACGAGGCAAAGGCTTTGATTCTCAAAGAGTTTTACAACTCCAAACGCAATACCATCAAGCGAGGAGGACGAACAATGATTATGTTGTATTTGTTTAACAGTTCTTTTAAAGAGCAGACTTTCAATATTGTTTTTATGGATACTCTGGGGTATAAAATATCTCTGTTAGGTCGCAAGATTACTAAAATAAGGGCAAGATCCAAAAAGTTTTTGAGGGTTTCCGTTCGATATACTGGTGGTAAACTTGGTGAAGTAGGGCAAACAGAGAATGTCATTATTATCGTAAAAGGAAAAGGTGTCATAACCACCGAACTGGTCTCTCTGATGGTTAATTAAGAACAGAAGTTTATTCAGAAAACGACAAGGATTTTGACTGAGGGTCTATATAAGTACTGCTCTAAACATCATATGATATAATCTTATTTCACCAAAATACTCACTGCGCGCTCAATTTGTGAGTTTTCTCTCTCAAATTTGGCATGCACAATGATAAATCACTGGAGAAACTAACAATTCAACAAAAATTCTACATCTTTAAAAACGGCAGTTGCTACGAGGTGCTTTTTAAATAATAGTGCCCTTCGCGCCAGGAGATATTGGCGGTTCTGGTTTCACTCAGAAGCTTCCAAAACATCATATTTTTCATCTCAAATGATCAAAGAATAAAACCGTGTTTGCATTTTTTGACAGGTATTGTATTTGCTTTGATATTAAGCGGGCAAGTTGACTCATTTTGACTTGGTAAAAACGATAGAAGAGATACATATTATTGGAAAAATATTGCACTAAATCGAAAATGCGAACACGGTTTTATTCCTTTATTGTTGTTCAACATTGTGGCAAAGTTTGAAAAGAATTGGACGAATCAGGACGTATCTTTATCACATATAAAGACACTGATTAAACTTTAATTTCTTTTGAATTTTCCTCATGAATTATTAATGAGTGTTTGAAGACTAAAGACATAATGTATAGTATTAGTTATGTTTAGCCAGTAAAGTTAATTTAGGTTAATTTGTGTGAAAACCTTGGTCTTGAATGGTTTAGAAATTTTATATTGTATTTCACAATTAATTAATCAAATCATATATTTTGAAGTTTGTAGCTGAATTTAAATAAGACAATTTTGATTAAAATAGCGTAACATATAATTATGTTATAACTCCTTTATTAACTCTTTCCTGTCCGAATCGGTCTTTGGTACAGTAAACACCCGCGTGTAAGAACCTAGTGACTTAAGAACCTGTAGGCAGAAATTTTGGATTTTAATACCCCAAAATATAAGAACCTGTTTAGCCAACCAAAGCCACAAGGTTCTTATATGAAGAGTCACTCTGAATAATGAAACAGTGCTGTAGCCAAAATGTGGGACTATAAAATATAAATTTGCTATTACATACATACAGTATAATCTCTCTACAACAAAGTGGTTTATATATCTGGTCATATAACAATAGCATTTCCCTTTTTAAGAACCTATTAAGAACCTATTTTGCCTAAATTGTCAGTAATTACCCCAAAATATAAGAACCTATTTTGCCAGACTTGAAAAAATCTAGGTTCTTACACGTGGGTGTTTACTGTATTTTATTCTGGCTAACGCCAGACGATTTTATTCATCTCTGGGGAAGCCCTCGGACAGAAATGAGTTATAAACTAAACTGCAATCAACGTATACTGAATAATGTTGCATGCTTGATACAATAAAAATAAAAAGAGTTACCTCAACTGTCTTACAAACGACATATTACGTCAAATTTGAGATCCCCACCCCAGTAGCTCAATCTGTGGAAATTACAAAAGGAAATCCATTGAGAACATAAACCTGATACAAGGTGTGATGATTATTAATAAAAAATACCTCATGTCAATAAACACCAACTAAATTTAATTGTTAGCAAGGAAATGATTTTGAAGATGATTTAAGTGTCAGAAAAACATTACTCTGTGGGTAAAAGACAATTGATTAAACAAGAAGTCTTGGAGAAGTGTTGATTTTAGGATTTCCGATTACAGACGTATATGTTCGCAACGTGCTATCGCTTGGCTAGCTGCTGCACCCTGTTGGTCAATAAATACCCTTGGCTAATGGTAGCCAAAATGTTCATTCATTTATTATAATGCAAATTTACTTCACTCCACTCCACTCCACTTCACTTCACTTCACTTCACTTCACTCCACTCCACTCCACTCCACTCCACTCCACTCCACTCCACTCCACTCCACTCCACTCCACTCCACTCCACTCCACTCCACTCAACTGTTTATTTTTAAATAAAACACATAAACTTCTAGAGCACTGCTAATCTGACGACCACAAATCCCACTCATTTCCGACAAATTAGCAATGTGACGCAAAATGGGAAAGACTATCCCCCAACTAAGCGGAATTTCCTATGATTCAGTAACCAAACAGCAGTCTGCAGAGTAAAGCACACCACTGCTATAGATAACCCCCCCCCCCCCCCCCCCCCCTCATACTGGCTTCAACAAGACACAGTGCTAAAGAGCGATGACCTGTTTGGCGTTAAAAATATCGCTTGCTATCAGCACGAACGAACGAACGAACGAACGAAATTCATTCGTTTTTCTTCAGACGGGCTGCGAACCTCGTGCTCCGGGGGCTTTTTCTGGTGATCTCAGCAATCCTTGTAATCGTATGGACGTAAAGACGCCAAGTTCTTGACCCTGAATGATCCGTAATTTGTTCATAATGGTTTGGTAATTATCTTTAACGATCAAGGGCATTTACTGAAACAACACGTACGGAGATAGATAGATATATAAAAATAGCTTCGGGTAATTACCAGACGACAGCAGGTTTCGTTACACTGCGTGTGAACTATATACAGCTCAACTGAATTGAACTATAAATACTCTTTAAAAACTCATTAAAATAATAATTTCATGACGAAAACACAAAAGACTAAATCCATGAAGGTTCGATAAATTTCTTGCTAGATTTTACGGTTCACACAAGGTCAATCTTCAAAATTTTTTACGTCAATAAACTTACGAAATGGTTCGTTTTTGAAGCCGTTCAATAAACTCGCAGTTTTATTATACTTGGCTATCGCCTGGTGTCTTTATACCTTCATAAACACTCTCCTGCATGCATGTTCGTTTATTAAACAGTATATAAACATCTCTTCTCTTAACAACATGCAGTATCAGTATAATGTCATACATCACTCAACTCAAGCGGTTCAAATCTGGTTAGAGCGTCTCACTGGTGATCAGAAGGTTGTGGGTTGTACACATATTCAACCTACGTTCAAATCATCTGAGTCCCAGTAGTTCAATGGTTAGAGCGTCTCACTGGTGATCAGAAGGTTGTGGGTTGTACACATATTCAACCTACGTTCAAATCATCTGAGTCTCAGTAGCTCAATGGTTAGAGCGTCTCACTGGTGATCAGAAGGTTGTGGGTTGTACACATATTCAACCTACGTTCAAATCATCTGAGTCTCAGTAGCTCAATGGTTAGAGCGTCTCACTGGTGATCAGAAGGTTGTGGGTTGTACACATATTCAACCTACGTTCAAATAATCTGAGTCCCAGTAGCTCAATGGTTAGAGCGTCTCACTGGTGATCAGAAGGTTGTGGGTTGTACACATATTCAACCTACGTTCAAATCATCTGAGTCTCAGTAGCTCAATGGTTAGAACGTCTCACTGGTGATCAGAAGGTTGTGGGTTGTACACATATTCAACCTACGTTCAAATAATCTGAGTCCCAGTAGCTCAATGGTTAGAGCGTCTCACTGGTGATCAGAAGGTTGTGGGTTGTACACATATTCAACCTACGTTCAAATCATCTGAGTCTCAGTAGCTCAATGGTTAGAACGTCTCACTGGTGATCAGAAGGTTGTGGGTTGTACATGCATATTCAATCTACGTCATTCAAATGATCAAATCATCTGATCAGTTCCAGTAGCACAATGGTTAGAGCGTGTCACTGGTGATCAGAAGGTTGTGCATGGGTTGTACACATATTCACTCTACGTTCCAATCATCTGAGTCCCAGTCGCCCAATATGGTTAGAGCATTTCACTGGTGATCAGAAGGTTGTGGGTTGTACACATATTCAACCTACGTTCAAATCATCTGAGTCCCAGTAGCTCAATGGTTAGAGCGTTTCACAGGTGATTGGATGCAAAGTTGCATGTAGGTTCGCGTCCTGCTTGAAAACTCATTTTTCTGAGTAAAATAGCTTGAAAAACATTTAAACTTCATAAACATAACTACTAGCTAGTGTAAGCCCAAACAGCGGTGTATTATTTGTAATTAAATTAAAATTGGCATGAAGCAATATTGAGAAGCGGAATTTCCAACAGATCAATTAAATTTGGAGTAAAGTTGGGTCATTTCCAACATCACATTTATTGTTTTTCCACGCAATAAAATAATCTTATTCAGATCTTATTCAAGGATCTTATTCAGATATTGCAGCCATGAAAGTGTTGATGTATCGCAACCATACTGTTCGCAGCCGGAAAAAAGATAGCGGTATTTTACCATAATCCATTGCGTGCAGCGAATATACAGCTTTGGTGAGTAATTGCTAGTTTGAGGTTAATGAAAACTTCCTATATGATCAGGCTGTTTGAATATTTCGAGTGCATGTGTTCGCGGATATCTTATCATTAAAGCTGGCTTTAATTCTTCCGAAGCGAAGTGAGGAAATGTGTGATATACAAAATTCCGAATGGAACCGCGCCCTTCTATATAATGATCATACATTTTATCAGAGATTTTAATTTCCCGCTTCCAACAACCATGACTCATGAAACAACCACTGCTGCATGCTTCGTCAGTGAGTAAGGTGCAATGTTATTCAGCCAATATAGCCTTCTCTCCCTTGACAAATAAAATCGTCTGGCTCATTAGACAGAGTAAAGCTTGTATGATTCGATACGGTATAGGCAACGACTATATAGGAGATATAAATATCATAAACAACCTCTGTCCACCATATAGTGAAATAAAAGTAGTGTGCTGCGTAGGCAGTGTAGAAACAACAATCGAAATATAGTATAGATATACTGCCGAAACAGAGAACGTAGGAATCTAACATTTCGAGCGAAGGCCCTCCGTCAGAGAGGAAGGAATCTAACGTTTCTCTCTGACGAAGGGCCTTCGCTCGAAACGTTAGATTCCTACGTTCTCTATTTCGGCAGTATATCTAACCTTACTATATTTCGATTGTTCTGTCTACCATATCTGGGTTCTCATGCTCATGGCTAGTATACGAAAAGTTGTGCTGCATGCATGCATGTCTAGATCTTAGAGCTAGTTTTCTGAATATTAACCAACTTTACGCGGACAGTTCAGCGGTCAGAGTGTCGATGCGTTGGTTCGAAGACCTTGGGTTCGTTTGCCATTTGGGACAGTCAGATTTTTCATATTGAACTTACAGTTACAGGTGATTTCTATACTTATGACATGTCGGCACAAAAAGAGTTTGATCAAATTACCCAAACCCATTCACTCCTAGAGATAGCCAATAGACGAGTATCCAAATCAAATGGCTCCAATCTTGGTTGGCCCTGGGGCAATCTTACTATCACAACACACGGAAACATAACTAATAGTCATAGTAACTATGATTCAAATCATATGAAACCCCCGTTCCGGCAATGAATGGAAAAAGTTCAGCCAAGTTCTGAGTCCACAATACTTCACATGATATCTGCCAGCAATACTTGAGAGCTAGCCTACACTTGAGAGTAACTTCTCTACTTTACCCTTTCATTAATTAATCTTCGAGTGGTAAATGATAATTGAATGTTGTTTTTGTTTTGCTTTATGGCTCAATACCAAATCAAGCTAATTGCCACCAAGGTCAAATCTGGCTAGGTAAGACTTAAGGCCTGGCCAAACGCTTTCAACATTTCATGCAACATCGTTCAACATTATTGAATTCAAGCGTGATTCAACATGTTGAAAGCGTTTGGCCACCCTGTTGAATGATGTTGAACGTTGTTGAATGGTGTTGAATGATGTTGAACGAAATTGGAACATGTTCAAATTTTCGTTCAACACGCAACGCATTCAACAATGTTGAACGATGTAGCATGAAATGTTGAAAGTGTTTGGCCACTGGCCAGGCCTTAATTATATATCAACTATAAATACAAAACTGACAAGTTGTGCTTGTATATCTTAGCCGCGGTCGGAGTAGAGTTTTCTCTACGATTCGTTACTTGGAGTAGCACCTAATATCATCTCTGTCCCACAATAATTATCGCAAATATAGACCTTATATGTAATATATCATACACGAGGAGGAGTGTTTTATCAGATTTAAAACCACGAGGGCGCAGCCCGAGTGTTTTAGATCTGATAAAACACGTGATGCGAGTGTTTTGAATGGCTTAAAAAACGATTCGTTATTGGATGTTATGTTCATTAGTATTCTTTATATAAAATTGTATATTCATTAGTATTCTTTCTGACGTCAAGAAGTTTTATCAGGTATAAAGCCACGGACATGGTACTGATTTCCTTTGTGTTTTCCTCATGAATTATTAATGAGTTTTTGAAGATTACTTTCGCCCAGCAAGAACAATTAACTCCCATCTATATGTCCGGTCACATGGTCATACACGCACGCATGCACTATCATATTCATGCATATCACATGCTCAATTCACATAATAGTTATATGAAATTAATACTTTTTGCACTAAAAAAGTCCTTGGCCACCAGCTGCTGTATACAGTATACGTATATTATTCACAATATGCATAAGTGGCCGTGTTGTATCGGATGTATATACACATTACACAAGCTCGAGCCGAAGAGCGAAGGTGAGATATACATCTGATACAATACAGACATAATTATTGTAAATAAATAGCAGCTTGATATGCTTTTATGCTATTTCAAAGCGTGTCGATGGCAAGAGTGTGATGATTGCCAATCACTGGCCAGATCCTGCCAGTCAGTGGCGTAGCTAGAAATGGCGCTTCGCCGCCCCGCCCCCCCTCCCAACGCTTTCAAAGGGATGTTTATTCGAAAATCCTTGTCGTTTTTGGAAAATTTGGGTGTTGGAAAAACTTTTGATCCAAACATAATTATCCTGTTTTGAATTGTAGGTAATAACTACATCTACTTTGCTAAGTATGCTTTATGCATGCCAGCATGACGTAATCGGACACCAAAACCCGGCCAAAAATAGCTCTAATTTCTAGTGCGGCACATCATGGCTACTAATTTCTCGAGGCGATATTCGTATTCCAATGTATGGGAAAAGTCGAAAAGAACATGTTTTGTAATTTTGTTTTCCGATAATAACCAATTGAGTGAAGAACCAAATGAATACGTGCAGTAAAAATTGGCTGCAACAAAGATGACCTTAGTAAATGATTTGCATCAGATCCGACGCTCCTATATATGCATGCTGGCGCTTTTCGGCCGTAGTTTATTTATATATATCTCAAACTCATTAATAATTCATGAGGAAAACACAAAGGAAATCAATACAATGTCTGTGGTTTGGATATCGGAGGAAGTTCGCCTCGGTTTTCAACAAACGTCTCGGTGTTTGGATATCCTGATGAAACACTCCTCCTCGCGTGTATGATATATTACATATATATATATTTCTAAAATTCATTAATAATTCATGAGGAAAACACAAAGAAAAATCATAAGCGTGTCTGATCTATATATGTGATAAAGACTCGCTCTAAGTTTCTCGCTGGTTTTTAACGGCTGAGATAAGCTTAATTTTCAAAATTACTACGCCAATGAACGTATGAAGTGATGAATTTTTTAGAAGTCATTTAAAAACCTTGCAGTACGGGCTTTATCGGCTCTACTGAAACACTGGGCTATCGCCTCGTGTTTTATATCCGATAAAGCCCTCCTGCGCGGTTTTTAAATATTACACACACACACACACACACACATATATATATATATATATATATACATATATTCAAACAAACAAACAAAGTGTTGTTCGCGAAATGTCGAAAAGTGCTCAATACCGTAAAGATAGAGCGAATATACTATAAGTGGGCTCAACATTTGAGGTAAGCCCACTTATAGTATATATATATATATACATAATCTGACTAATGAATAAGAGCCACTTGAACCCTCCTATGCGTATTGTTGTTGCGGGACAACTTAACTTATTGTCTGATCAGTGACGCACTCAGCCGAACACCAGACAATTTCACTCGTCAAGACCAAGGGGAGACGTGTATTGGAAAGCTATGCATGAAAAAATCTAAACAATCAACTATGTGTCATCAAAAAAATTACAAAACTACTCTGCTAAATTAACTAGATTTCACTATTTTGCATGAACGGGTTAAACTTAAAGTTAATAGTTGAGAGTGTAAAAAAAGGTTCATGCATGGTGCCACGTAGGCAGTGTTTTGCAAGTTGCAAAGCGGAAAGGTGGTGAAATGCCAAGATTTCTTTTGAACGAAATTACCGATGTTTACAATGAGCGTGAGTCCTTCCGTATTTTTCTCTCATGAATTAGGGCTACGCCCAAAACGTCGTTCCAAAAAGATCTCAGCGGTTCACCAGGCTTTCTCTTTGTTATCTACATACCCCAAATCTATTTAGCCGGCTAACACATTTTCTTTCACTGGTTGTATAAAAAAGAAAAAAATTCTGAAAAAAAACAACTAAACAGGCAACCCTGCATGATTCAAACTTGTTTACATGTAAGATAATATAATATATCTTTCTCACGTGAGGTAAGCCAGTAGGCATTGTTGTTTTTGCCATAAAGTGATATATACATTAACATGACTTATGATTTAGTTACAGAGGTTTAGTTAAGAATTAAGTCAAAATAATGTTGATATTTAACCGTCTTCGTAAAGCTTAATTATAATCACTAGAAAACACTACAGACCATACATGCTAGTGTAGGTTACTAGGTTTTATTTTAGGGGGTTTATTGTTTATTTGTTTATTAACTTTACAACCATACAAGTGTGCGAAAGAATTAATACAAGTTCAAGATAATAGAATAATATCACATTTTAAAATAAGTTGCTTCGTCTCGGCTGATACGAAAAATTCTCATCAGAGAAACGCCTCGACGCACAATGATAGAAATTTGATATTTTTTTTCCCAACAGGAAAGCATCATTGAACATTTAATAAGGAACTAATCTGCTAAAGGCGAAGTAGCAACGCTTGTAAATTCGTCATTTCCGTCTTAACACGTTTCCATTGAGGCCGCAGATTAAGCTTTCAACACCTTGCTCTCCCGGCTAATAGCTCTTCCGTAGAGTGTGATGTGGAATATATAAAAGGGTACAGATCAGATGAAGACACAATAGATCAAGATATCTATTCTTGTACACGTAGAACAGCTGGAACCATTTCTATCGCTCAACCCAGGCGCTCGGCAACAAAGAGAAATCGCGTGTAAAAAACAGGAAGGGAAAAACATAGATGAGATAGCGTCTCTATTACCAGCGGTGTCGAAGCCAAAATAAACAATTATACAACTTTTATGTTCAGTGATATAAATCATTACGTTGTATAACACAGAACAATTAAAACGCAACTCTGCTTCGAGACTTGTCTTTAAACAGCCAAGAGATATAAAGAGCTATATACAAGGAAGTAACGAGCGCACTGGAATTTCATCAGTATTTCTGAAGGGAACAATTGGACAATCTGGTCACCATCTTACGTCATTCGCGTAGTCGTTTGGTAAGCAAAATACGCAAGAATGATGATGTCTTTAAACACTGCGATTTCTATATCCCGACTTCTTTTGATTGTCAGCTCATTTTTCCTCGTCCGAGGTAAGTCGCATGTATTTCGTGTATCAAGAACAGCATAAATTCAATTCAGAACTTGTTTAAGAGGTTTGATGCTGTATTGATGTATACCTAAACCATACACGAGGTTCTTAATTATCTTAGTGTAGTAAATTGATAGTTTCTGCAACACATGTTTCAAGTTTACACCTGGGTTACTTTTACAAGAAACAACTCTTAGGTGGTGATCCTTTCATGACTTCATTTTCTTTGACGACCAACTAAACCGTTACACCAACGAGCCAGTTCTCAACGATATTTGCGGGCATTCTGAATTCAACATGGTTCAAACTAGTTGGGAAAACGTTTTGTGTTTTTCTGCTGGCATCATAATTGTAACCCGATAATCGTTTACGATCACGTTCACGAGCAGTTCGGCATAACAACAGATGGAAGTACTTGCTGTTTTGCCTGATCGCTTTAAAGATTTGAGTTTGTGCCAATCTTGATGTGGGGTTAATTACAACGTTCCAACATCCTAGTTACAAGGATATTCATGTCAGATGTTTGATTGTTTCATAATATTAATTTATTTTAGTGTTCAGTACAATTTGTTTAGTTCATTAATATACCGTAGCTGTATCACACGACGTATACCACCTGCTATTTCAGAGTTCGCAGTGTTTATTTTCCTTCGGATATATATTTATTCGTAGTTATGCATCAATTCATTCATTAAAGTACCAGTGCAGTTTTGTTTTTCATCACGCAGTCCTTGAATCTTAAGATGGACTTTACAAAAAAGTTTTGGTCTATTGTTCATTCTCGTAATTCATTCATACAAAGTGCTAGTCGGCAGTTCATTCATTCATTCATCAATCAGTTTGTTCATCTAATTTTTTCAAACGTCCATCTGGGGCTTTAGTTTGTCTGCGCTTCAATTGGTTTTTATTTGTCCGTGTTTCCGTCCGTCGATTTCCCGTCAATCAGTCCGTCAGTGCGTTCGTTCGTTCGTCCGTTCGTCGATTCTCCGTCAGTCCGTTCGTCCGTCCGTCCGTTCATTCGTTCGTCCGTCCGTCAGTGCGTTCGTTCGTTCGTTCGTTCGTTCGTTCGTTCGTTCGTTCGTTCGTCGTTCGTTCGTTCGTCCGTCCGTCCGTCAGTGCGTTCGTCCGTCCGTCAGTCCGTCCGTCCGTCCGTCCGTCAGTGCGTTCGTTCGTCCGTCTGTCAGTGCGTGCGCCCATCCGTCAGTGCGTTCGTTCGTTCGTTCGTTCGTCCGTCCGTCAGTGCGTGCGTGCGCCCGTCCGTCCGTCCGTCATTGCGTTCCTTCGTCTGTCCGTCAGTGCATTTATCCGTCCGTTCGTCCGCAGTTCGTCCGTTTGCCGTTCGACCGTCCGTCCGTCCGTGCGTCTGTCCATTCGTTCGTTCGTCTTTCCTTCGGTCCGTCTGTCCTTTCGTTGGTCCGTATTAAATTAATTCTGACTAATAACATAATAATTTCCCCAATAAACATAGACGTCCCACTAGTCACTGCAGATACCGTATTCCCTACTCCTTTCCCTCGTCACTCAAATCCCACTGTTTTCCTTTTTCTGTGCATTTAGGAACAGCAAGCGATAAACCTTTTATGGTTTACGACGATATCAAAGAGCAATTACGAGGCTACATCCTGTGTCCGCACCAAACCGTTCTCCTGAAATGTGCCAGCGACGAAACAGTTGAGATCTATCACGCCGACTATGGTCGACGACATGGCTTTATTTGCGGAAGAGGAAGAAACAATAATTGCTCGACTAAGAAATCCACCACAGCAAAAATGAAAAGAATGTGCGAGGATAAGTCGGTGTGTCCAATAAACGCACTGGCTCGAAACTACGAAGACGCATGTCCCGGAGTAAATAAGTATTTACATGTGGTGTACAGATGTGAGAAAAAGAAGGAGGATGTTAGTGAAGGTAAGTGACGAATTCAGTTGATGATTTCCTATACATTTCCCCCTCGCATAATGACTCTCATTGTTAAGGTTTATTGCAGTGGCGTAGCCAGGATCAAAATTTTGGGGGGAGCAACGGAAAATTTGGGGGTGCAGTTTTAGATGAGAATTATCAAGCATTAGATGGTGTAGAATCGTGGCTTTATAGCCGCGACCAATCATCAATGTAGGAGGTATGGGGGCATCGTCCATCCCCGAAGAAGATTTTGAGTTTTCGAAGCCCTGTGAGGGCATTTCCCGCGATTTCTGAGAGGAATTTTCTCTTGGGAGCGTAATTCTGCGCAGTTTAACCAATGAAACTTCATGTGACAGTGTATCAGCATCACGATTATTATTAGCAACAGAAACAAACTTCAAATTTCAAAGAAGCAAACGTTCTTACTTGAATTTAGCGTCAGACATTCAGGAGACTGGGGGGCCAAATGTGTAGTTGGGGGGGGGGGCCCAGGCCCCCTAGGCCCCCCTTGGCTAATATATACAGTGTGAGCATCCAAACTATATGGAATTTACACAGGGGTGGGGCCAGGAATTCCCCGACACAGGGGGTCCGGGGGCATCCTCCCCCGGAATATTTTCAAAATTTGAAGTCTAGAATAGCTTTTCCCATCTTCTCAGCGTGAAATTATCGCAATAACCGACAAAATACAGCATTTATTTTCAAGATATCAATAAAGAAAAATTTGTTGAACACCTAGTGTGGTCATTAACCTTTTCCATTTTCGTTCAATATTGCAGATAGAAAATGGAATTTTGTGTCGGTTGTAATTATTAATACTGTTGGCTTCTACAGTAGAAGGAGTTTTATTTCACTATTAAAGCATTAATTACTGACTTGTCTTGCTTAATCAGTTAAAAAGTTTTTTGCCAAATGTTAAAAATACAATTTTTCTTCCAGATAATTCCCCGACAAATCTGTAAATTTCCCCCGATCCGATGGGGGGGGGGGGGGGGGTGCTAGGGTTCCAGGGGAGAATTTACAACAGCTCGTCGATACGACTTGTCCAATTCACACAACTAATTGTTCAGGTTTATATCAATCGGAAAGTTTATGTAAATCAGGAAGAATTTGTATCCGATTTACAACACCGGATTAAACATTCATTCCTTTTGAATTTTCTTCATGAATTATTAATGATTTTAATAAAGTTATATTAAGCTTTTTTAGCATGTTGAATTTGTCGTGTAAAGGGAGTATAAACTGTTAACATCTACACAACGATTTACTACAGCTTGATAATTAATTCAGTGCTGTTATTTGTGCTAACGTATCACATGACCGAGGGTTGCCTGGGATTTAACTCCTTGACTACCAGAGGTCTTCCCTTGACGAGTAAAATCGTCTGGCGTTAGCCAGCGTAAAATACTAAAGTTGCGTCTACATACGCGCTTAGGAGTCAAAGAGTTAAGCATTGAGCTAGGTTTTTAACCCCTTGACTACCAGGGGTCTTCCCTTGACGAGTATAATAACGCCAGAGTAAAATACTAAAGGTGCGTCTACATACGTGCTTAGGAGTCAAAGGGGTAAGCATTGAGATAGGTTTTTAACCTCTTGACTACCAGGGGTCTTCCCTTGACGAGTAAAATCGTCTGGTGATAGCCAGAGTAAAATACTAAAGGTGCGTCTACATACGTGCTTAGGAGTCAAAGGGGTAAGCATTGAGATAGGTTTTTAACCCCTTGACTACCAAGGCTCTTCCCTTGACGAGTAAAATCGTTTGGCGTTAGCCAGAGTAAAATACTAAAGGTGCGTCTGTATGCGCGCTTAGGAGTCATGATCAAAGGGGTAAGCATTGAGCTAGGTTTTTAACCCCTTGACTACCAGGGGTCTTCCCTTGACGAGTAAAATCGTCTGGCGTTAGCCAGAGTAAAATACTAAAGATGCGTCTACATGCCTGCCTACATGCGTGCTTAGGAGTCAAAGGTTAAGCATTGAGATGGGTTTTTAACCCCTCTTGACTACCAGCGTTAGCCAGAGTAAAATAATAAAGGTGCGTCTACATCGTGCTTAGGTTTTGTTTGTGTTGTCTCTTGACTACCAGAGGTCTTCCCTTGACGAGTAAAATCGTCTGGCGTTAGCCAGAGTAAAATAATAAAGGTGCGTCTGCATACGTGCTTAGGTTTTGTTTGTGTTGTCTTTTGACTACCAGGGGTCTTCCCTTGACGAGTAAAATCGTCTGGCGTTAGCCAGAGTAAAATAATAAAGGTGCGTCTACATGCGTGCTTATAGGAGTCAAAGGGTTAAACGGAGTTATTTGAATTAGAGCAAAACCAAAAAGCTGATAAAGGGCTTCGCTCGAAACGTCAGTATTTCGTTATTAAAACGTATCTTGGCTGTTGACCACTTTTTCACTTTGCTCTATCTAAAACACGTCGATGCAGCAGTCTACTTTTTTACTCTCTCTGTGATTTAGTTTTTTCAATGTTGTATAATTGTAGTTTTCCATGCTCCGGAACCAGTTGTTACTCCGCAATGTGGCGTTAAAAAGTCAACCCGCGTCAGAGCGAGAGTAGTGGAGGGAAGAAGAACTGTACCAGGCACGTGGCCATGGCAGGTTAGCCAATCATAGTTTAATATATTTTGCTTGTGCACGTGATATAGACTAGAGTAAGTAAGTAGTGCGAGGCTGCCAATGGAGGGACGTGAAAGTCGGAAAGAAAGAAGGAAGGAAGGAAGGAAGGAAGGAAGGAAACAAAGAAAGGAAGGAAGGAAGGAAGAAAGGAAAGGAAAGGAAGGAAGAAAGAAAGGAATGAAGGAAAGATGGAAGGAAAGGAAGGAAAAAAGGAATGAAGGAAAGAAAGAAGGAAGGAAGGAAGGAAGGAAAGAAGGAAGGAAGGAAAAGGAAGGAAGGAAGCTAGGAAGGAGGACGGAAGGAAGGAAGGAAGGAAAAGGAAGGAAGGAAGCTAGGAAGGAGGACGGAAGGAAGGGAGGGAGGAAGGGAGGGAGGAAGGAACGAAGGAAGCAAGCAAACAATGAATGAAAGAAGGAAGAAAGGAAGGAAGGAAGGGGGACACGAGTGAATAAATAGATGAATGGAAAGTAAGGGAACAAACAAGACACGAATCAGGCCTTGCAAAAGATCCATTATATAATTAGTTTGTGATGTCTCTTGTTACAGGTGCTTCTGCTCAACGGCTATCGCCGCAAAAGATTCACCTGTGGTGGAACATTGATTCATCCGAGATGGGTGTTAACAGCAGCACATTGCATTAAAAGCAAGTACGTCATTCAATCACTATTTAGGCCAACAACTAGCGCCATTTATCATATTACAATGACACCGGGGAAGTTAAAAAAACAGAGATGCTGAGAAACATTTGCCTACATACAGCGTTTCATGTTTTTCTAAGTTCTTTAGTTCCTTTGTAAGTTGATAACCGCCGGAAAAACGTTTTTCTTATTTCCCACAAATAATTAGCGTATTTTTAAAGTGTTCATGAAACGAGAATTAAGTCTATCTTATTTGAAAGAACACTTAAAATGACAAAGTAACATCTTAATTTTGCAGTTTTTCGTTTCCTTGCTTCGTTGTTGAGATGATTTCAGTTTGTTTGATATGTAAATGTCATTGTTGTAACGTAATGCGTATGACTTATCGGAGGTCATATATCGTTCTTCATATTATCAAACCAAGCTTAATTCGAAGGACGAATATGCGCGTGTTTCTCACAAGTGATTTGAAAAGCAAAGATGTATAACCTTCCCAGATAACTCATTATATGCACATGTACGTCACAACATGTGACATTTGAATATCAAACAAACTGAAATATCTCAACAACGAAGCAAGGAAACGAAAAACTGAAAAAGATGTTACTCTATCATTTTTGATATTCTATAAGACAAACTTAACTTTCGTGTCACGGGCACTTTAATCCTTTACTGGTCACAGTAATTTTTCGTCTACTTATTAATTTTACTCTGGCTAATGCCAGACGATATTACTCGTCAAGGAGAGAGCGCCCGGAAACCTGGTCAATAGGGGGTTAAAACTGTTATCATACATTTTCAGAAAGAAACATTACTACACCGTACGCCTTGGTGAATATGATCGTTGGGTCAGTGAATCAAAGGAACAAGACATACCAGTGAAAAGAGCAATCCGTCATCCGCAGTACTTTACGCCATATCCATTAAATAATGACATTGCTCTTCTTGAGTTGGAAAGACCAGCTTCGTTTACTGACAGAGTGGGAACAGCTTGTCTACCAGACTTGAATTATGAACTACCAGCAGTCAATGATCCTGAAATAAGATGTTATATTACAGGTTAGTGTGTGCACTGTCTTGTCCACCCCACTTCACTTCACTCTATTTCACTTCACTTCACTTCACTTCACTTCACTTCACTTCACTTCACTTCACTTCACTTCACACTTCACTTCACTTCACTTCACTTCACACTTCACTTCACTTCACTTCACTTCACTTCACTTCACTTCACTCCACTCCACTGGACTGGACTGGACTGGACTGGACTGGACTGGACTGGACTGGACTGGACTGGACTGGACTGACTGGACTGGACTGGACTAGACTAGACTAGGCTAGACTAGACTAGACTGGCATATTATCTAATATACATTGTTTTAATATTTTTAGGTTGGGGGAAAACCAAACATAAAGGTTACATGTCTCAGATGTTACGACAAGTAGAAGTTCCTCCAGTGAGCAGAGCAAAATGTGCCGTACGGCTAGCAAAGTCCCCAGGTAAATTAAACTTCTTAAACTTCAGGGGCCGATTGTACAAAGCCTGGATAACTTATCAGGTATAGATAAGTCCTACCTAGAGAACTGCACTAGCCATGCTTTGAACAACCTAATGACGTTGCTGTGACGGCATATGCTAGTTATAGACAGACAGACAGACAGACAGACAGACAGACAGACAGACAGACAGACAGACAGACAGACAGACAGACAGAGCTATGAGTCCAAATATGTTTATCTCTCGTTCTGCAATCTTTAGGTGGAAGCAATCGTAAAATAACATCACATATGATATGCGGAGGAGACGACAATACGGGAGTAAGTGCCTGTCAGGGGGATAGTGGGGGACCTTATGTGTGCAGGAATAAAGAGGGATACTGGGAGTTACAAGGAGTTATCAGTTGGGGATCACCTATATGTTCCCTAAAGCAACGCTTCACAGTCTTTGCACAAGTTAGTAAATTCCGAAAATGGATTGATAAGCATATAAATCATCCGTGATAAAATGACAAAGACAACAAGAAAAGACAAGAGTCGAATAGATTTAGGAACTAACAGTGGATAACGAAATCATTGAATAAAACGCTAAGGGTATTCAACTATTTACAATAGTTTAAAATCCTTATAGTTACATATTACTTCAAAAACTCATTAATAATTCATGAGGAAAACACAAAGGAAATCAGTACCATGTCCGTGGTTTTATATTTGATAAAGAAACCTCCTGATTTACATAAACTTTAGCTTTGATTTTCTCGGCTTAGAAAATTACTACTCCAATGAACTTACCAAATGGTTTTTGAAGCTACTCAAAACATTTGCAGTACGTGTTTTACCAGATCTAAAACACTCGGCTATTAGAGTATGTTTTAAATGTTACTTAGTCTTTTATTTAATGATTCTGAAATAGCGAACATTTATAACAAAAGTAGATATTAAAGAGACTTAAATAATTTAAATTAAATTAAAGATCTGAAGTACAAGAACAAACATATTGTTTGTATGTGTTTAGATAGATATAGTTACGATACCCAACCGACTAGAAATTATGTTTATATAATTATACATATGTATATGGCATAAATTATAGACTAAATAATAAATTATTGGCGTCTTAATTACACAGAGACTAGAGAGCTTAAGCATATTAGGCGTTTTTGAGACACGGACGGTGATCGGAAGAACAGGAATACAATACAGAACTACTGAACCGCGTAATCTTTGAAAATACTTTTTTACCCAAAATAAAGGCCATGAATGATCACATATCTAAACTGTTTATAAGCTTAAATTTCATCTTTATATAAAAATATAGATTTGTAATACAAACTTTCTACTTTAAAAGCATGTCTCATTGTAGTAAAACAACGATGACAGGCCTCAACGTTCTAGCAGTTCCCGTCGTCTCAAGAACGTGAAAATGCTCTCAATGACGTCTTGTGTAGAACGACGACGGCGTTCACTTTGCTCTTGGGATTTTAAATTGCTCATTATCATTGTTTTGAATGAAAAATGCTATTGAATTCAATCGCCGTCCGTGGCTCTACAACGCCTGTATGCTTAAGCTCTCTACTGTGGATAGTACACAGACACATAAGGCCTATATAGAGATGGTTGTGAGTTCACAGTATATTTTTATTGACTTATTTTATAAAAGAAATTGACGCTTTTTGTTTACACAATTCGAACTTCGCAGAATTTTCAAGCTTTTACGCTGTTTATTTTGTTACACCAGACTGCATGTGCAAATATGTGCGACCATTTTGAGCAGTAAAACATATTACAACACAACATCACATATGCATATAATACAAAGTAACGAATTGTACTGTACTGTAGTGCTGTGTATACTGCAGTAATGTAACGTAATGTAATGTAACGTCACGTAATGTAATGTAAGGCAATGCAAGGCAAGGCAAGGCAAGGCAAGGCAAGGCAAGGCAATGCAATGCAATGCAATGCAAGAGGCAATGCAATGCAATGCAATGCAAGGCAAGGCAAGGCAATGCAATGCAATGCAAGGCAATGTAATACAATGCAATGCAATGTAATGCATGTAATGTAACGTAATGTAATGTAAAACTAACTTTAAAAATCAAATTGCCCAGCAAATTGCTTTAAGTAGAGGCAGATTGAAAACATATTTTAAAAATATTCTAACATACTAACGTTTCATTCCTTAATCAGCAATATTATTAAAGTGAAATATTTACAATAATAAATCAGATTACACAGTTTACAACTCTTACATAATTAGAATTTGATGTGTGACAAAAAACTTCAATCTGAATTAGAAAAAAAATGTAATGTATTGTAATACAGCATAATGTAACTGCATGTGTATATACTAATTAGTCTAGATTGTACTGCGATGTAATATAAACTGATATTGTAATTTATAAAATAGGTTGCGTCTTACGCACGCTGTGATTGGTCAATTACCGTGTTTATATCAGGCTATGTAAACACGGTTGTGATGTCACGGCACATTTTTAGCCTTATTTCATAAAAGAAATAGAAAATGGATGCCCTGTGTTTATATAACCTGATGCAAACACTCGAGTGAGTTGGGAGAATTCGAAAGTACTTATGTAAACCCTCGCCTACGGCTCGGGTTCACATAAACTTTCGAATTCTCCCAACTCACTCTCGTGTTTGCATCAGGCTATATAAACACGGGTGGCCATTTTCTATTTCTTAAATAATATTACTTATTTATTATGTCAGGTTCATTTTGATATATCTCGTTAAATATTTTAAATAAAATGATTCATGTAACCTTGTCTCGTTGGTTCCTATTTCTGAATTGAATCATTATAATAGCAATTATTTAATTCACGAATAATTCATGAAAAAAATTCCAAAAGAAATGAATGTTTTATTAGGTGTTGTTCAGGTGTTGTAAACCAATCCCCTTCATTAAGTCCCAGTTGAAAAATGCGAAAATCTCATGTCAAGTCATGGACACTTGCCACAAACTGAATGTGGAACCACAAAAAGGGATCCATTGCCCACAATTTGTCTTATCCGCTTACGGAAGTGTGAAACGGAAAAGCGTCGGCACAGTGGTTTCTTACTTAATAATATGTTTTTTCCTGATGGTGACATTCTGTAGGCAAAGTTGAAAACCAAAACAATGCGGGAAACCAAATAACATTTAGAAACACAAGCAAAAGGAAATACCGGTTTATCAGTTGATCGTCAAAAGTGAAGCATCAGACAGACGTATATCGGTCATTAGAAGTTTTACATAGCTTTGGTTGCTTGTTAGAACATATGGATTTATAACATAGCTTTGATATAGCAACGTTTTTGATTGGCTGTCGTGCGTGCTCTGTAACTCGATGGCGCACGGCAGAAAAGCGCGGGGAAAAGTTTCAAAACAAAACTGAGTTTTAAATTGACTTTTTACGGCCTTTTATATTATCAAAATACCGAGTCATTTAATTTTATTGAGTAATAAACAACAACGACCCAGAAGACATAAACTGGGTCTGGGTAACCGAGTTTAAACTGTCCTTTTGGTTGGATTTTAGTGAACAAAAAAGACTTTGCTAGGAAAGTAGAAAAACACAACAACCAACTGACGATTCGCCGGCTTGTGAAAGGATTTAATGCTATGTTATAAAAGAAATGGCTCATGGTTTAGTATGCTCCATCGAGTTATGGATGCACTTGGGAAATTGGGAGAGCACTCAAAACTCTTACGATTTTTTCGTGCTCTCCCAATTTCCCGCGTGCATCCATAACTCGATGGAGCACGCTAAACCATGAGCCATTTCTTAATTATATATATATTTATATATATATATATATATATATATATATATATACTATATATAGTAGAGTGCTCCGTAGGAAATGTTTTTGATGAAGCCAAGTGGCCAGGTGGTAAACTGCTGCGATTAGTTTTGATAACGATTATTGACGTTTCGAGCGAAGCTCTTCATCAGAGTAAAATGTGGACTATTTTTAGTTAGTTATTTTAGCACAGTTTAGCTCATTTGTTTTTCAAAATTTATTGAAATAAACGAGCTAAACGAAGATTATGATTAACTAACGAAAACTGAAAATTCATTCTTGATTTAAAAAAAGAATATATACTATCGATTCATTCAACGTTTGCAGGTGTGTCCGTGATTCCAATTTTTGCTTTACAGTTCGGTGAATTCGGTTAAATTTCGGTATATAGCTAGTAGAGCTTTCTTTAAATCCCAAATATTAAAATTAGGAAAAAGTCTGGTTTTTCGTACCTTCTGTTTTTATAATCTCCTTGTTCCATTCTCGGTGGAAAAATGAATAAACAAATATACACAATAAGGAAAGACACAACTAACAATCAAAATATATAGTAAGGTTAGATATACTGCCCGAAACAGAGAACGTAGGAGTCTAACGTTTCGAGCGAAGACCCTTCGTCAGAGAGAAACGTTCCTCTCTGACGTTTCTCCCGTCTCCGCTCTGACGAAGGGCCTTCGCTCGAAACGTTGCATGGACAGACTCCTACGTTTTCTGTTTCGGCAGTATAGTCTAACCTTACTATATATACTTCGACTGCCTACGCAGCACGATACTTTTATTTCAATATTTATATTATATATAAGACTGGAAAATGAAAAACGTTTGATTAAAATAAAGAATATTTACTTTGAAATTAATTAAACTGTATGCAAATATTTCTTCAGTTTATTACTGGCAAGATAGATTTTTGTCTTTTTTATTTTAATTATTACAAGCTTTTAGGAAAACTGTAAAGCCAGACTGCCAAGCGAGAATTCATATAAATATGTACTAAAACTACATGTAATAGATAAAGCATTCGCAGTCGATCTGTATCTGATTTACTGTAAATCAGATACAGATCGGCTGCGAATGCTTTATATATCGTACTTATGAAATGGACGCATCTAAATAGGCATGTTTTCAAACTATTTTTCAAGTTGGAGTGATTTTAGCTAAGTAAATTGAGGAAAAATGTATGTAAATCAGGACGAATCTGTATGCGATTTACAGATATGATTAAATATTCATTTCATATGAATTTTTCATGATAAAGGCACTCGGAGACGGCATATACCTTCGCCAGCAAGTTATTAGAGATGTTTAAAAAGAAAACGAGTTATCCCCGCTAACCAGGCTAGCTCACGAGGCATACTGCATGTATGAATAAAATGCTTAAGATTGCATATGAAATAAGATTGCATATGAAATAAGGATCCAGCATTTTTTTTTCTTAACCAAGTTCAACCAATATTCATGTATTTATTTACTAACGGTGAATTGGCCATTTCCCAAAAGAGTTGAAGACTGGTGATGGGTTAGGAGCGCTTGGTAGCGTAAGGACAATGAAACTGTCCCTCCAAACGATCCCAATTACCCTCGCGTTCCTAACCCGTCACGAGTCTTCAACTCTTTTGGGAAATGGCCAATTGGATACCCTGGGAACCAGAGGGATCTCTCTATTATCCTCTGATCTTTCCCCCGCTTTTTTTCGCCTCGCGCCAAATATGGCGGATAGCTCGTTTTATAGGGATCAGTTCTCCAAACCTCCAAATTTTTGGCGGACAACCTCCAAAACCTCTGGGCTAGGGTACCAATTGGAAAGCTCACGTGCACATACATTGACGTACAGAATGTGTGTGTTGGGAGGGGAAAGGAGGGGGAGGAAGGGAGGGGGAGGTAAGGGGAGAAGCTGAAGAGAAGAAAGGTTCTCATTCCTCTGACATTTGGTCCTGAGATATAGTGGGCGAAGATTACAGTAAAATTATAACTATAGATAAACTTCAAATATACGACAAATTTTTTAATTGTAGACATGTTTCGGCAAAACTTATGCCATTTTCAGTACAGATAAACGGTTAACTAATTTACAAATGGATACCAGTGTCTTTATATATAGTGTCTTTATATTATTCACTGTATTTGTAAATTAGTTAACCGTTTATGTTTCGGCGTATATTTGAAGTTTATATATATATATATATATATCAAAATGTTGCCGTGTCGCAACTGTCAGTTTCACGCGGGAAACTGACAGTTGCGTTGCGACACTCAACATTTTGAGGTAACAACGTGTGACGTCATTGGTCAAATTGCATAGCCCACTTAAACTATACTATATTCGCTCTACCTTTATGGTATTGAGCACTTTCCGACATTCCGTGAACAAAATCACACGTGCTCGTTTGTATATATATATATATATATATAATGTTATAATATATATATATATATATATATATATTATATGATATAAAACTTAGATGTATATATTGTACGTGCAGACATTGTACTGCATGGCTCGTTCGTGTTCGTACATGGACGTTTTGAATATAGAATTTCATTGTTGTAGATACAAGATGACAAAGGCTTTTAAGATTAGGCACCCGATGACATATACACATTTGGAAATTTTCTATAACCAATTTAACAGCAAAACATCGTACACCATTATTTAATAGTATAGTACACCATGCAATACATTATTTAATTGAACACTCCTTTACAGAATAAAAAAACCTTTTTCAAAGGCAATAAAAAGGACTTCTGCTATAAATATAATAACTCGGGCTTTTTCTGTTAGTAAATTCATGTCTCCAGAATGAACTGTGGACTCATCAGTTACCGCAAACTGCGTTAATAGCTAATCACGTCACTCGTCGCAGATAGAAGAAATTAACCCTCCCAAATTATTGTTTTTCTTTATTACGGTCAATATTGACCAAGGTTATATCCTTGACGGCTTTCTTTTGGCTGAGCTACACAAACAGGAAACACCTGACGAGCAAGCCGCGTCGATCAGCGGTCATAAGAACAGCAGTTAAACCGTGGTTAAACCAAGCTTCAGCGACAGTGCGCTGCATCTCGCTGTGACGGGGATCACAGGGTTTTGCATAGAGAGGTTTTATTATTAAACAGGTCCAGGATATTCATCGCGTGGGTCCTCAGAGTTTCAGATCAAGAATGGCAAACCATCGAGAAATAATCTACTTCCTTGCTATCTTTGCTCTTTTCGGAAACTTATCTATTTCTTACGCGGCACAAGACACAGGTGAGAGAAAAAATTATTACTTATAGTATATCAAGTCACCAATATAGATGGACACGAGTTTATATATTTTAAAACGCTTATTACGGCTTCGTTACCAATACCTTCGTTACCTTCAGAGTTAGGACTGAAGATATCTACAGTCTAGCTAGATATAAGTTCTATATAGTAATTCTATCATTTATCTCCAAGTTCCGTGGTATTCGACTTTCCAAGACCAAGTATTTTATTTTTAAGACGAAGATTTTTAATTAGTTACGTAAACTTACGTTGCATAGCTGAAACGCCAGTTAGCGTTTTAAAGGATCTGGCTTAAATTAAGGCGAATTTTTTTATTAGTTAGATTACATAACCGCAATGTAAGGCAGCTTGCGTGGTTCGTCTGGAACGCGCTTTGTCACGGGGTCATTCTTAACACCGCGCAAAAGGTCACTGCGTCGAATTTGCGCAAAAAGAGAACCATTCACAAATATTGCGTTCTCCATGCATATAATATATATATATATAGGGGAGCACGGGTGGCGTGTGCTGTTAGCGCGCTGCCTCTCACCAAAACGTTAAGCCCGGTTAGACGGGGTTAGTACTTGGATGGGTGACCGCTTTGGAATGACCCCGTTGTCGGGCTAACGCTTGAACTCATGCGAGTAGAGTTGTAGTTGATCTCTCCTGTGCTTTGAGGGTTTTTAGCCGGGTTCTCCGGTTTTCCTCCCTCCATAAAATCAACACCTAACATCTTAGCTGTGATCCGTGGTCTGAACTGTGTCGTTGGCGGCTGCTTGGAGCGCCTTTGATATGCCTCGACACGGCCACGTTGATCTGCGTCCTTCGCAATTCAGCCACTGAGTGCCTGCAAGTAAGGATGATTAGTCCCCCAGTCCTTTATCCTTTATATATATATATATATATAGCATCTATCGACTGTGCAACCGTGCTATGAATTTCAACATCAATTTGATCACATTTGATAACCAATCTCAAAACGCGCCCTGTGGGTCAGTGCGCGAATATCAAATTCCCTCTATACAATTTGCGCATTTTTGGTATTAGCTTCCAAGTGGCTTGATGACAAAGATATAGGTGTTCTCAATCTGAGATGTGCGTATGTTTTATTGAAATATTCCTTGCGCGCGATGTGTTAAATTGAGAATAGCCTGAATAAGTCATTACATTTTTGTCGTCTTTTAGATCAATCATTTAAAATTAGTACATCTTTCAATTAATCTTCGGTACATTGTACTTGGCTTCAGGCGTTTTGACTCCGAGTTAAACAAAAACAAGATTTTCCAAATATTTCAAGATTTTTTAACCTTTTAACGGTTAAAATGTATTTCTTTTGTCCTTTATTTTCGCATTGTTTTTGCTTAATTATTTCTCTCGTTTATTCTTGGCGTCCGATATAAGCTGATTAAGTGATTATCAGAATGCGTTTCACAATGTATGGGAAACTAGGATAACTAGACTGACTGGTGTATTTTATAGTTTAATTAGAACTCATCACCTGAATTCGATTCAGCACAGCATGCATGGATGTCTCAATTATTTTTTTTCTGTGCTTGGGATGCTTGGAAGAGCGCTAAAGTCACGATCACGTACGCGGACCAATGATTCAATTATTATAAACGGCGCTGGATGAAACACGACTAGACGTGTCCAGTGTCAAAAGTATGGAAAGTCATGTCTGTTGTTTGATGGTTACTTTGCTTTAACATTCGTTGCTTTACTTTAGTGTGTGCGTTGCTTACTTGTATTCGGGACTCTAACTGAGATCTACGATGCGGCTAACCCGACGACACGGCCTTAAAAACATTAAAAAGCACCGCATTTAAAAGACAACACGGTAAATCAACTAATTAAACAGCGTGTTCGCGTCGTTCTGAAGACGTAAAAATACTTTCAAGACGCTCCAGTTCTTGCTAAAACGGTTGTAGTGTCCGAGCTGAAGTCAATGTTAAGAAACAGCTCTCACTTCTCTGCGTGTTCGCGTCGTTCTGAAGACGTAAAAATGCTGAGAGTGGCGTTGTTCACAGAACGAGGACGGTATTGATATATAACTCTTGGGTTACAAATTTTTAATTTACTTTGTTTTCATTAAGAATTCTTTTATTTTTAAGGCGCGTCATCGAGCTTGCCGCGTCGGGCCGTTCATATCAGTGCATGGCGGCGGAAGATGTGAGCCAATTTATTACTCAGCGGGGCTACCTCGGGCTATCACTACAGTAGAATAGATCAAGTCCTTTTTATCCAAAATACAAAAAGAAACTATATTTTAATATTTATTTTATCGCATTTACGAATTTATAATCTTTACTGTGATTGGTTACTTAGTATAAACAATATATTTGGATAAAAATATCAGATAAATTTTTGATAATGAAACTATGAAAGTCAACTGTGTAAAATAATATTTGATAAGAACTTTAAGCCTTTTCTGTGTAGGGTTCTGTCTTTGATGAGTAAAATCATCTGGTGTTAGACAGAGTAAAACAATAAAGGCCAGCTCAGGCAGCAATGGGTTAATCACTTGTTAACTCATTGCGCTGCCTAGCATGTCTGAGGGTTCTCTCTTTGATGTGTAAAATCATCTCGACCAACAGATTGCCAGACAGAGTAAAACAATAAAGTGTCGTTTTTGGCCAACTCAGGCAGGAATGGGTTAATCACTTGTTAACTCATTGCTGCCTAGGATGTCTGAGGGTTCTCTCTTTGATGAGTAAAATCATCTGGCATTAAACAGAGTAAAAAAGGTAAAGGAGACGTTTTTGATTTTTGGCCAGCTCAGGTAGAGCAATGGGTTGAAATGTCTTCAGTTATTTTCTTACATCTGAATCATAACCATAGTTTCTATGATTGGCTGCTAGTTCATAATCTGCCTTCAACGCAGCGATGTTGGAGGGTTCTCTCTTTGACAAGTAAAATCATCTGGTGTTAGACAGAGTAAATGACAATAAAGGGGCCATTTTTGGCCAGCTCAGGAATAAAGGGGACATTTTTTGGCCAGCTCAGGAATAAATGGACCATTTTTTGGCCAGCTCAGGAATAAAGGGACCATTTTTGGCCAGCTCAGGTAGGAATGAGTTAAATCATCATCACCTCAGAGCTACGGTTAGCTCGCCATCCCGCAGATAGAATGGATATCTTCCTGACAACATTTACGTCAATTATCTGAGCTTGGCACCTCTGGCTTGGCACAATGGAGCTCTTTTCTTTCCTGTGAGGAAGGTCAAATTATGCATGAGACGACACGTGGTCGTCGAAGGTCAAAATAATATCCGTTCTTTCAACACATTTTGATGACGGAATCTGAATTGTTTAAATAGAACGCACTATGTGTTGCACGAAGCTGTCATCATGTAACTAAGGTTTAATACACTGACCTAATAAAACTCACTGATAGTTTTATTTTAAGTTGCTCAAAATCCGCAAAAAATCCCTAAGAATCCGAAAATCCAATGCGAAAATCCAAGGATTTTTGAAAGTTCAAAAATCTCGTACACTTTTCAGGGAGTGATTTGTCCCTTGGTTACAATGTTCCATCACACATTACCGCTCCCCCGGAGCAGAGATAAGACCCTGGGTACGAGGTTGGGGAATTTTATGTTACGAGTATTTTAGCTTGATGAACGTCTACCAAACGTACGTCTGTTACATTAGGCTCACAAATGTACCACATGCACTACATGTATACGTACAACCTATCATAAGGAAAATGTTTAATGATTATTAGGATCGTCTGTAGCCTGTGTTAACGACCCTGGAAGGCATAGGGGAGGCTACATGTATTGTTTTAGAGGATTTGGCGTATCTATGACACGAGATTAACATGGAATCATGGCATGTAAAGAAAGGATTGTTTTTATAAATATTTAGAACAGCCGGCACAATGTGGAGAAACCCATCCAACTGGAGTCCAGAAAAGAGTAGTAAGTGGTACTACTGCCCTACCTGGGGCATGGCCTTGGCAGGTAAAGCATATACTACGTTTTACGAGCAGAAAATAAACCAAAAAATCTCGCAAAATTTGACAAAAAAATCCGCAACTTTCTGCAAATTCATCAAATTTCATGAAATTCTAAAAAATCCTTGCAAAATCCGAAAAAAAATATCACAAAAAATCCCGGAAACTTTGTAAATTCAATCAGTAAAAAATTCCTAAAAATTCATACGATTTCTTGGAATCATTACAATCTTTGAGAATTCATAAATATTTTCACAAAAAATTCTGGAAATTCGCAAAAACGTTGCAGAAAATACACTGAGAAAATTGAAGGAATTCGTAAGTCCATGCTCCTTGACTTTTCAAAACGTGAAACAGTGAAATTGGGCCTGCGGTGTTTATCGGGTACAACCGTGTTTAAATAATTGTTAGCAGCTATGCATAAAATGTCAAAACTTCAATGTCCGTGTGCTGAGAGTGGCCAAACTGTATGGGTATTTATCCAATTCACACAACTAATTGTTCAGATTTATCAACAATCTTTAACTCTTTCCTGTCCGAATTGGTCTTTAGTATTTTATTCTGGCTAACGACAGACGATATTATTCATCTCTGGGGAAGCCCTCGGACAGGAATGAGTTTTAAGATATAACTTAAGCTGTTTAATTATAAGAAAAATTGATCCGAAAGTTTATATAAATCAGGAAGAATTTGTATCCGATTTTCAAGACCTGATTAAACATTCATTCCTTTTAAGTTTTCTTCATGAATTATTAATGAATTGTATAAACATCTCTGTATTTGTATTTGTATTTGTAATTAGTATTTTGCTCATGAATTATCAACGAGTTTAAGAAGTAAACGGTTTATAGCGAACGAAAATGTTGTGAATGTGATATTGAATATTAAGACTATACATAAACAGAAGAATAAACTTTAAAAAATAGAACTAGAAGACTTACCAACATTCTTATACGTTTTATTTCGTTTCTCCAACAGGCTCTGTTGCTTTATAGTTACAGAAAAACATTCATTTGCTCTGGAGCTCTCATTCATCCATCATGGATCCTCACAGCAGCTCATTGCGTCAGCAGGTTCACTTACCCACTTTTCTTCTCTAAAAATAAACCGATAAAACTTTGAATAATCTAACTTATAACCTTAGTGTTTTGGTTGTTTGTCTGGGAATACCTTTTTCGAAACAATTTACACTTTATTTAACAAGACAGAGTCGGTTTTTGGCCCACAAGAAGGGTCGAAGAGTTGAAACGAAAAATATTTTCAAATTTTCGCGCCACTTTTGCGACCGAGCAAAAAACGTATAAAAGGGCCTGGTACCAATATATTTATCTACAGTACTTTTCAGTACTTCACCAACACGAGGTCCAAGGATAAATTGTTTTCACTCGCGCGATTGGTGGCCCCACTGGGGGGTGGTGAAACAATACGAAATGTTTGAATAATAGAGCTGTACTGTAACTGAATTGTACTGTACTGAATTCTACTGTATACTGCATTGTACTGTACTGAATTCTACTGTACTAAATTGTACTGTATACTGCACTGTACTGAATTGTACTGTACTGAATTGTACTGTACTGAATTGTGATGTACTAAATTGTACTGTACTGAATTGTACTGTACTGTACTTCACTTAGTCTCCTTCACAGACGTTCTTATGCCCAACTAACGAGCCATAAGAACGTCTGCGAAGAAGACTATACTTCACTGTACTCCATTGTCCTGTACTTCATTGTATGGCACTGTATGTAATATATCTAACACGAGTCAGTGTTCTTCCTTCGATTTCTAAATATTTCTCTTGAATTTTCCTCATGAATGTACTGTACTGTGTTTTCCCCGTCTCATGTATAGGTCTGGCACATTTTACGTTCGTCTGGGAGAGTTTGATCGTGGACGGTACGAAGGACATGAACAAACTATCAAAGTTGTGAAGATTGTTGTTCATCCTCGCCATGATTATCCAACACGAAGAAATAATGATCTAGCCATGATTAAGTTAGAGAGACCAGCAGTGCTTAGTAAGTGGGTTGGTACAGTTTGCCTGCCAACTGCAGAGGACTTCTTACATGGAAAACTCGTTTGCTACGCAACTGGTAGGTATTGTAAGACGTCGCAAAATCTGCTGCTGTTGCGGTTTTTCGTTGCTGCTGTCGCTGTTGTCGTTGCTGCTGCTTCTGCTGTTGTTGCGGCGGTTGTGGTTGCTCTTCTTCTGTTGTTGTGTTGCTGCCGTTGTCGCTGCTGTTGTGGTTGCTGCTGCTGTTGTTGAAGTGTCTCTGCGGTTGTGGTTGCTGCTGCTGTTGCCGTTGTTGTGTTGCTGTCGTCGTGTTGCTGCTGCTGTTGTCGTGTTGTTGCTGTCGTGTTGCTGCTGTCGTTGTCGTGTTGTTGCTCGTGTGTTGTTTGTTGTTGTTGCTGCTGCTATTGTACACATTACATAATGTAACAACTGCTTTCTGTTTTTTCTTAGGCTGGGGCCTAACCAGAAAAAGTTACACGTATTCGAGGAAGCTTCAACAAGCTCATGTCCCACTTGTAACGAAATCTAAATGTCGACGACGACATCGCCCATGGGGGGGTACCTACTGGTCCAGATGTAAGTAAACACTAAATGATGTTGCAAAACAACGGCTAGGAAACAAGGGTCTCCCCCTTCTTGCAAAACAACGGCTAGGAAACAAGGGTCTCCCCCTTATTGCAAAACAACGGCTAGGAAACAAGGGTCTCCCCCTTCTTGCAAAACAACGGCTAGGAAACAAGGGTCTCTCCCTTCTTCATATGCCTAACGTAGAAAGCAGAGTAAAGATCAAAGAAAAACAACAGAAAGATACATTAGAAAACAACATAACAGAAGAGACCAGAAGAGAGACTGGGAAGGAAAGACAGAGGGACGGACGGACACACAAAGACAGACAGACGAAGATAGACAGGCAAAGGGACAGACACACACACACAGACAGACAGACGCGTGGTATGAAAACGCGAGAACAGTGCAACTCTTCCTCAGCCGATAGATGGACATGGAAACAAAGAAACAAAGAAACAAACAAACAAACAAACAAACAAACAAACACACAAACAAGATACAAACACAGCTTGCATGTTTTGACATGCAATCCAAAACCCGTAGTTTAACTCAAACTTGCTATTTAAATGTATTGCCTAATCTTTATTTAAGATCAAACACAAGTGACTAATGAAATGTTATGTGGTGGTGACGATACAACAGGAGCAAGCACTTGTCTAGGGGATAGCGGTGGACCGTATGTATGCAGGAACCCTACGGGATATTGGGTGTTACAAGGGATCACTAGCTGGGGTTCCAAGAAGTGTCGGCTGAGTGAGAGCTACAGCGTGTTCTCCAAGGTACAGGTGTTTACATCGTGGATTGATAAAGTCATGAATGGTACGAACGATTCCGAACGCCCGTCGGAGATCACCCGAAGAGACCGTTTAGATTACACGACCTGGTCAAAGATAGTGAGAAGGTGGTTAGCCAGAATGTTGGGCGGTTAAACAGGAATAATCGGTTAACAAAATGGGATTAACTAAAGATACAATTAAATAATTATCATTATGACGTTACGTGCTAGTATGTAAGCGGCCCAGAATGCTTTGCCAGTACGCTTATTAGCATAGGATGCTGGCAAAGCATTCTGGTAGTTTTAGTCACCCAACATCTAGTCAGGTACCTAACCAAGGTTATTTAAATAGAGATATTCAGTTTTTTGTAACATGCAAATAAGATGCCTTATGATGTCATCTACTCCACACAGATCAAACAAACTTCCCCAAATGAGGAATATATCAAACAATAACTGTGTACAATGGCAGAGTACCATTCGTATTAGAACAGCTTCAAAGTTTCAGCACAATCTAGCTATTATTTCCGTAGATATTCCTCCTTTACGGAATTAGTGGAGTAAATTACGTCATAACGTATCTTATTTGCATTTTTTAAAAACCAAAATATCTTTGGAACGAGAAGCGAAGAGACTAGTCTTCTTTATTTTAAAAGCATTTCTGAATAAAATCAAAATTGGGATAGACAATTTTGGCGTCTTACTGCCTCAGATTAAAATACACACGTCATCGGGGAATTTACACCCAATTCAGTCTCCAAGCTAAAACATCAAGTGATTTCTAGTCCAATAAGTACTTGGTAACAATAAATCGTTGCCAGGTATAAATATCGCAAACAACCTTGGTCTGGCAACTGAATTCTATAAAACATTCTCTACAAAACATTCAAGGACTCTGCTCGAAACGTCAGTATTTCGTTATCAAAACTATTCTCAGCAGTTTACCACCTTTTCACCTTGCTCTATCTAAAACACTGCCTACACAGCACTCTACTTTTTACTCTGATGAAGGGCTCTGCTTGAAACGTCAGTATTTCGTTATCAAAACTATTCTCAGCAGTTTACCACCTTTTCACCTTGCTCTATCTAAAACACTGCCTACACAGCACTCTACTTTTTACTCTGATGAAGGACGCTGCTTGAAACGTCAGTATTTCGTTATCAAAACTATTCTCAGCAGTTTACCACCTTTTCACCTTGCTCTATCTAAAACACTGCCTACACAGCGCTCTACGTTTTTACACTCCAGATAAAATATACCGTAGTTGTTAATTGTACAACTACAAAGTTAAAATTAAATAGCATAATTATAGGAATCTTTAGACTTCATTTTCGGAATGACAAGCTGTATTGCATAGCAAATTACACGCTGGGGGAATAAACTCTCAAATAAAACGTTCAACAACTAGAAAAGGTCTCAGCTCGTAGTTTATGGGTTGTTTTTTTGGTCATCAGAAGAAGAGCGAAAGACAGATTTTCGCTTTTTGACAGAAGCGTCTAGAACACTGACCTATATATAACTGGACTGCGGGTCCCGTCCGAAAAGAAACTGAACAAAGATGGTGGAAATACGCAGTCCTTTCTCTCATGGTAGCAACCGCTGACCATATTCTCCCTGACATGTATACTTCACTGTGGGCTCAACCGCGCCTGCGGGCCGATCGATTCCGTTATAAATTCATTTATGTGAAAAAGGTCAGCGGTTACTACTATGGAAGAAAGGATCAGTGAGCTATATATAACTGGAGTGATATCTGCTGGTCATTGACTGGGCAAAGATTGAAGCCAAGCAATGGCGGACATGTAGGCCTGAAGTACGTATAGTTCCAGTCTCCTACGCGGTCTTTTGACCAAATCAGGCTTGACCAGACCGGCGTAGAAGACTGGAACTACGCGCATTTGAGGTCTACATGCCCGCATGTTGTCCGCCATCACTCTAGTTATATATAGAACATCTTGAATCGGTCACCCATTCATTGTCAGGCATTAATATAGAGCACCCACGGTCCAGTTATATATAGGTCAGTGTGTTTACAAGTAATGGTTTTCTCTCTGAAACTTCTTGGAAGACACACACAGTAGTAAGTTGCACAAGATGGATGGTGGCACTCTTTCTACGGTACTGTGGGTATAGAACTCTCTGTTCCATGACATGGGGAATGGTGGTGTTTGATTGGTGGTTGGGACTCCCTACGTGGTAAAATAGTCTTTACCTTGAGAACTAGTCTTGTAATGGGATGTTACGGAATAGGTACGACATTGATTCGCCATTGTGAATCCTACGTATAGCTTCAGCTAGCAGTAAGCTTACGTCTATGGTACGAATTTTGCTGCAATGTAGCTTTTTGGCTTCGTGTTCAACCGTATTCGTGACGACAATCTAGGATCGGTAAGACAGTGGGGTAATGAAATTAAATTATGTGAAGTTCGATGGAGAACTAGAGAGGTTTTACATGGAGAGTTCAAGAAAGAAAGGAAGATGCAATGAAGGAAGGTTAGGAGGAAGGAGAAAGAAAGGAAGCAAGAGGCAAAGGAATGAAAGGGGGAAAAGAGAGGAGGAAACAAAGAAAGGACGAATGAGTGAATAAAGCAAGGATGGAAGGAAGGCAAGAAGAAAGGAAAGGAAGGAAGGAGGGAAAGAAGCAAGCAAGGACAAAAGGAAGGGAGATGGTAGGTAGGATGGAAGGAAGGAATGACAGGGAGGCAGGAAAGGAAGGAAAAAAGAAAAGAAGCAAGGAAGGAAGGAAGGAAGGAAGGAAGGAAGGAAGGAAGGAAGGAAGGAAGGAAGGAGGGAGGAAGGAGGGAGGAAGGAAGAAAGGAATAAAGAAAGGAAGCAAGCAAGGAAGGAAGGATTAGGAAGGAAAGGAGGAAGCAAAAAGGAAGGAAGGAAGTAAGCAAGCAAAGAAAGAAGGAAGCAAGGAAGAAAGCAAGGAAGGAAAGAAGGAAGGAGGAAGGGAAAGGATTCCATGTTACCTCATCAATAGCTGAATCTTCCGCTAACTGAAGACTGTTGCCTGACAATATACCATGCGTCACCATGACATAAACCCTGTAGGCCCCACCTTCTTTGAGAAGAGCAGCAGCATCCGCAAAGGACTCTGCACCATCCATTATATCATCCTGGAAGCAAATCAAAGACGGAATAAATAACGTGTCGTGACGAAACCTGACCCTGGTTGCTAACCTACCACAATAATGGCAATTTTCCCGCTGACATCTCCGACAATATTCATGGGCGGTTTTTCTTTAGGTAATAAACCTAGAAAAAAACAATCAAAACACAGCCTGATAAATAAAAAACAAAAAATTACGTAGCCTTTTGTCGTTTTACTCTGATGAAGGCCTCAGCTCGAAACGTCAGTAGCTCGCCATATTTTAAACAAGGAAAAGTGCTTTCATTTGAGGGAATTCACTTTATAACAATTCCACTTAACTGTTTGCCGACTTTAGTATTTTACTTTGTCTAACGCCAGACGATTTTGCTTGTCAAGTGGAGAGCCCTTAGCAGTAAAGGAGGTAAAAGAAGCAATGAATTAGACCAAAAGGTCCCGTAGTTTACCTGTCAAATCTCCTGGGAGCGGATATGTAAATGTTTTCTTCTGTAAAGGTGGTGGGGACGTCCTTCCATCACACAAATCACTCTCAGCTACTTGCCGAACACCATGGATGACAGCTAGACCCAAATGAAGACGCTCGGCAAACGATGTTGCTCTAGAAAGAAAAGCAATCCAGCTATTTAGGTAAAATTAAGTAAAAGGAAACCCAGCAAGGGTCAATAGTTACTACCATCACCTTAACCATAATAACCATTATCACCACTACCAACACCACCACCACCATCACCACTATGGTGGTCCACCATCACCACTACCAACACTACCACCATCACCACCATTACCACTACCAACACAACCACCATCACCACCATTACCACTACCAACACAACCACCATCACCACTACCAACACTACCACCATCACCACTACCAACACAACCACCATCACCACTACCAACACAACCACCATCACCACTACCAACTCTACCACCATCACCACTACCAACACAACCACCATCACCACTACCAACTCTACCACCATCACCACTACCAACACTACCACCATTACCACTACCAACACAACCACCATTACCACTACCACCACAACCACCATCACCACTACCAACTCTACCACCATCACCACTACCAACACTACCACCATCACCACTACCAACACAACCACCATCACCACTACCAACACTACCACCATCACCACTACCAACTCTACCACCATCACCACTACCAACACTACCACCATCACCACTACCAACTCTACCACCATCACCACTACCAACACTACCACCATTACCACTACCAACACAACCACCATCACCACTACCACCACCATCACCACTACCACCATCACCACTACCAACACAACCACCATCACCACCATCACCATCACCACTACCAACACAACCACCATCACCACTACCAACACTACCACCATTACCACTACCATCACAACCACCATCACCACTACCACCATCACCACTACCAACACTACCACCATCACCACTACCACCACCACCACCATTACCAAGACTACCACCATCACCACTACCCACTACCAACACTACTACCATCACCACCTAAAAAGAATTAAATATTATAAACTTACCTTGATGCTGCTTGGGGATTCTTAGAGACAATTACAGCATTTCTATAATCAGGAATCTAAAAAAACAAATTCAGACTTCCATGAAACAATACTTACTACCTACACCATCATTTGCTGTCAGTGTGGCCACAAGGTATACTTTTAACCATCACAGTTCCCCCCTGGTCTTATTACCTCTTGAATATACTGTACAATAAATGGTGATGCTCTTAGATTATCAACTGGGCATTTGAAGAAACCTTGAATCTCTTTAGAGTGTAAGTCCATAGTTATAACTCCTGAAAGACCTGTAAAGTTTATAATTTTTAATCATTTTGATGATGGTGATGGTAGTGGTGGTGGTGATAGTGGCAGTGATGGTGGTAGTGGTGAAAATAGTAGTTGTGGTGATGGTGGTAGTGATAGTGGTGGTAATGGTAATGGTAGTGGTGAAAATAGTAGTTGTGGTGATGGTGGTAGTGATAGTTGTGGTGATGGTGGTAATGGTAGTGGTGGTAATGGTAGTGGTGGTAATGGTAGTGGTGGTAGTAGTGATAGTGGTGCCAGGTGATGGTGGTATAGTGGTGTGATAATGATATTGGTGGTGATAGTGGTGGTAGTGGTGATGATGGTGGTAGTGATGGTAGTGGTAGTGATGGTAGTGGTAGTGATGGTAGTAGTAGTGATGGTGGTAGTGATGGTAGTAGTAGTGATGGTAGTAGTAGTGATGGTGGTAGTGATGGTAGTAGTAGTGATGGTAGTAGTAGTGATGGTAGTAGTAGTGATGGTGGTAGTGATGGTAGTAGTAGTGATGGTGGTAGTGGTGATGGTGGTGGTAGTGGTGATGATGGTGGTAGTGATGGTAGTAGTAGTGATGGTGGTAGTGGTGGTGGTAAGTGAACCTGACGATGACCATCAAATAATGTACCTGCTTCACAAAGAAGGTCAGCCACCAGCCTGGATGGAATAGAACCACGATTTCTCATTTTACTTTGCTTCGAGTAAGGAAGATAAGGAATGATTCCTAAATACAAACATAATCACGTCGATTAAAAAAAATATTAGAAAATGTAGCTAAAGATCAAATCTGAAATGTACACACACAACATTTTTAACATCACATATAACATTTTTCTTGATTTTCAATTACAGTAGCTTGCAATTTCACTTTAATTTGTTACTTACCGATTATTTTTCTGGCTGAGGATGTTCTACATGCATAAGATGTAATCAACAGCTCCATAAGCGAGTCATTGACACTTATATGCTCACTGGAAAAAAAAATAAGAGGCAATAGTCAACCATTACTATTCTGGTTGTTACTCAGGGCCAAGAGGATGGGACTATTTTTGAGGGGTACTACTTTTGGAACTCAACATATGCAACATTTTGAATCAGGGGCAGATTAAAGGGGGGGTGGGGTGGGGTGGAATGACTGGGCTGCAGCCAGGGGCCCCCAATCTTTAGGGGCCCCAAAAAATAGTTCATAAAATTTTTTTTAGAGCAAAATAAAATTTCTTATACTTTAGATAGAATCTTGTATGGTTAGGTATCTCAGTATATCTGTCTGGCCTTCTGGCCTTCGAGACTTATGGGGGCGGGGGGGAGGTTCAAGGGGCCCCATGCTTAAAATATGCTGCAGGGCCTGTTTTGAATTCTCTCTCTGACAAAGCTAGATCCTTTATTATAACTATAGAGCCTGCCAAAAACAGCTCCTTTATTGTTTTACTCTGTGTGATACCAGACAATTTTACTGGTCAAAGGGAGAACCCTCAGACACCCTAGGCAGCAAATAGGTTAATCAAAACTTTAGTCTTTCTACAACCAGTATTTCTGCAATACAGTGACCAGCATTTATACATGTACTGTATTTACAATTTGTATCTCTACACTGACTATGCAACACAATGCTTATAAAAGCAAGACTTACCCTGCTCCAGACTGCAAAATAAAAACATCTCTACCACGAACAGATGTGCTGATATCAACTTTAGTTTCTGACAAAGAAAAATGTTAACATTACACACACAGCTCTGCTTAGAAATAACCTGTATAACTTAATGAAAATGTATATAATGTAGACATCAGTTTGATCATTGTCTAACTTTGTTCAGCAGTACTTGTGAATAATTTGCATTTGAAAAGCATGCATTGCTGATTTTTTAGCAAACCTTTATTTTTTTCTGATTCAACATGAATATCAGCAAGAGGAACACCCAATCGACTAAAACAAAACAAAATAGTGAGGTAAAGTGCCATGGCATCATTGATCCAGTGTTACTACAGGAGGACACCAAAGTAAATTAAACTAACTTTATTTATACTGGATAATCCTATCAGTCGTATCTAAACTGTTCTCCCTAGAGGATCCAGTAAGGACCATCCCTCATTGATCCAGTGTTACTACAGGAGGACACCAAAGTAAATTAAACTAACTTTATTTATACTGGATAATCCTATCAGTCGTATCTAAACTGTTCTCTCTAGAGATCCAGAAAGGACCATTCCTTATTTGTCCAGTGTTACTACAGGAGGAAACTGGAATACTCAGAGAAAACTGTGGTGTTTGGTACAATGAAACAGGAAGCGCTCTTCTCACATGTGCAGCCAAGGTGAAATTTGAATCAGATAATTGCAAGAAGCAGGAATCAAATCCACCCTGTCACCTGTTTACAAGGAGGTAGAGTTACCAGCTAGCAACCAGGTCAAAGTTAGCCTGGGTTTACAAGCAAAATTTCACAGTTAGGGTCACCCTGCTCCTAGGTCAACTTTATTAGACGTTGGAACTAGTAAAAAGTTGTCCTGGGTGGGTGAGTTATCCCTACCAAACACATTTACAAGGACAAAACATAACCCAGCTACTGGTTACCCAGCTATTGGGTAACCCAATAGTGGCATGATAGGATTACCCTAGCACCCAGGTCAACCTAGCGTCCTTGTAAACACAACAAACAAAAAAACAAGAAATGTACGAGCACTAAACCATGGGTAACCCTACCTTCTTGTAGACAAGCCCTTGGAGTGACAGAGTATGCCCCCAATGACCTTGGCTAATGGGACCCACACAGAGATAGCCAACTTTTTGATAATATTGGATACTCAAATTTCTAAATTCTCGGGTCAGCTGTTAATTACCATAGGCCAATTTTGATAGTAAACCTCCAACAATCAATGCTGTTCTACTAACATCACCAACATATATTAGTTTGGAAAATAGATTAATTGATCATAAGTGTGAAATTTTAATATACATGTACATGTTAAATGGAGGATGCCATCAGACCATGTTTATAGCAGTTGCCAAGCAGTTTGCTGCATATGTGCAAAATATTTAAAGCCCTAATCAAACGAGAACGCAAGTCTTCGCAAGTTGGCAGTCACAAAATAAAGATTTCATGAGTGTTTTAAACAAGTTTTAACTTTGTCACGGTTCATAATATTTTCGGGAAATTATTCAGAGAGGCTGGCGTGACTGCCAACTTGCGATGACTTGCGTTCTCGTTTGAATTAGGGCTTAATACTAATAGTTTGATACTGCAAGCATTAAATGATCATGGATTTTTCTTACTATTAAATTAGGTTTTAAACTCGCAATAACGTTTTTAAAATAAAATTGATCCCACCGTCCCAACCGGCGGCAGAGGTTTGCCAGCAGGGAAACCGAGCTGTATTTAATTATCAAAACAAGAGTACAAATACATAATTATTATTTGAAACTAAACCAATCTCGGTTTCTATCTGAATTAATAAATTTCTGGTAAAGAAGACAGTCTGTGGAACACGAGGAAGAACAGGTCGACAGATTTGAAAACGAAATGAAAAGCAAACTTACGCCTCCACTCACGTGCGCTATATCTACAATAATACCGGTAAAGGCAGTGACACTTTTAAAACTATAAAAAAAGTCTGTCTTTCAAATAATCTGTCTCTCTAAGCATTCTTTAAACTATTCAGTACTAGACTACATTTAAAAACAACTCTTATTACCTCGCAATCTTCATTGCAAGATCCTTGTTTGAATTCAAGGCGAAAAACACAAAGCCTGGTTTGGAGGAAGCCATTTTTGCCAATTCTGGAGACTCCAGCTTTTCAAATTGTGCGGCAGTTTAGCAGTTTCTCGCACAAATATGATCCCAAAACCAACGACAGTCAATAGAAAGACAAGGATAGATATCTAGGACATTGAAATGGGAGTTTAAATAACATTTCGGAGCGATGGCAAATACCCATCACGTCCAGATGGTTTTAAACACGGTGCACGTTTTCCGGACGAATTATAATATCACGCATATATTAGCATACTTAATTAACATAAATTATGTCGCATATATTAGCATACTTAATTAGCATAAATTTTCTCCATGAAAATTTTCATACTGGAGTAAATCATCTGGGTAAGATTAATTCCTCTAATTTATATCTTCCATAATTATATTTTTTTGTACATTTATTTTGCACAAGTATATCCCAAAATTTCTCATAATTATGTCCCGGTAAAATTTGTCTGGTAAGTGGCATTCGAGTAAAATTTTGAAAGTCTGTCTGAAATTATTTCATAAAATTAATTAAGTATTTTGTTCACATTTGCATAGTTAATGTGCATAATCATTTCCCTAAAAAGGTTGATATTTTCCCTGTAAACTCATTTGATAAATGGCATTTGCTGGAGTAAAATTATAAAATTGTTTGAGTGACAAAATATTAGATAAAGGGTAAAGATAAAGGACTGGGGGGTTAATCATCCTTACTTGTTGCAGCCAGCAGCTGAATTACAAAGGACACAGATCAACGTAGCTGTGTCGAGGCATATTAAAGGCACTCCAGGTAGCTATATACAACACAGTTCAGACCACGGATCACAGCTAAGATGTTAGGTGTTGATTTTACAGAGGGAGAAAAACCGGAGAACCCAGCAAAAAACCCTCGAAGCACAGGAGAGATCAACTACAACTCAGACTACTCACATGAGTCCCAAGCTCGACAATGGGGTCATTCCCAAGTGGTCACCCATTCAACATTAATTCACCCAATTCCTGACCAAGCCAGCCAAAAACAATCCCTTTATTGTTTTGTCTACATACATACATATTTTATTTGATAAAGCAGGTTATTTACAGTAGGCAGCATAAAGCTGATGTGGACCTGTCTAATACCAGAAAATTTTGTTTGTCAAAGGGAAACCCACATAAGCCAGTGATAAGTTCTAGTTACATTGCTCACAACTCGATCATGGATTAAATCATTTCTCAAATTGAGATTAATGACCAGCTTTGACAAAAGTACCACTCACTGTCACTGAAGATTTTAAAACTGAAAGTCACACTACAGTATATTGTATGTACTGTACATGAGTAAGTTCATAAGCAGAATGAATCTTTGAAAATCTGACACATCTGGTTACTCTTTTATTGCCCCAAGAATGAGGAATGGGTTCCAATTTAACAGCCAGAACTTTGAATAACATTTTCCAAGTACAGTACTGTTAGTCTTCCTGTTTGGTACATCTAGTACTTGATTTGATCTCTTAGTGGGTGCAGATAAACAAAGAACCATCACTTCTCCATTTATAATTCATTACGAGGTCCAATTTTGCCTTCTAGTGTAGCATGTAATTTCTTAATCTAAAAAACAAACAATAAAAAGACTGTCTTTGGCTGGCACTAGCAGAAATAGGTTAATTTCATGTCTAAAAATATAAAAACCTAGATGGCTAGAACAGTACTTACATATCTCCTGTGTTCGTTTACTTTTGATGATAATTTCTCGTGCTTTTGCTTAATGTGATCATATCCTTGGCTCAAAAGAACTTCAGCAACGTCTAATTGTTCTTGGAAATCATCATGTTTGGAAATTTTGTGATCAAAATGTTTTAATTCCTCCTATAAATAAAGAAATATATAGCTCGCATATTATAACACCAACAACAACACTCGTTTTATGGCCATTTTCCCCACTTATGCAGGGGTTGGCCAGCGGCTCCCCACAGCAGTTTCCTCCACTTCTCTCTCTCTTTCACATCCTCCCTTTTTAGACCACTCTCTCTCATGTCCCTCCACATATTATAACACCAATTTAGAATTATCAATGCCATACTAGGGACCGCGGAGCAATTTTTGGATTGGGGGGGCTAGTGAACACCGAAGGCTTAAGCCTTCTAGGGGGGTCCAGGGATATGCTCCACCGGGAAATTTTGAAATCTGAAGCCTGCCAGAGCCCCGGAAATGCAATCAAATTTACTAGTTGCAGTTTAAAATGTTTCTTACAAATTCTTACAAAAACAGTAGAAAAGCCCAGCAAACGTCTCTAAAACAAGCCATTTTGAAAGGAATAAAATCTGTTTGTTTACATTTCCTTAAATAGATTTTATTCCTTTTAAATGTCTAAGTTGTTTAAGTGTCATTTGCTGGGCTTTATATTGTTTATTTTAAAAATGCATTTTCCATACTTATCTATCCCTATTTTTCTTACAAACACTTTCGTGGAAAGTGCGCGACTACTAATGCATACGAAGAAACCAATAAATGCAAACAAACACCAGCGTACTAAGGCAAACCGAACGAATCTATACATCTGCAATGAATCAGTATCGATTGTGAACTGAAGACTTAAAAGAGAATTACAGTGCTTAATCTGACATATGTAACAAAACAATTCCAAACAAATAAAAATCACATATGTTTGGAAAATTTCCCTGCATACTTACTTTAATCATCTCCAGTTCTTCTTCAGATAAGTTTTGAGTTTGCGCTCTTTTCCACAAGTCCCTGACACGATGATCCTTAAATTCAAGGTCATCAGGTCCTTTGGAAACCTTTACTTTTAATCGATGATAATTACTATTGACGTCCTTTCGTTTAATATTCATTTCTTCCCTTAACTTCTTCAAAGTCTCGTCATTTTTTTCGGGTTTTTTCCCAATGGCATTCTCATGTTTGTCTTCATGTTCAGAAAGTAAACCAATCAGATCATTATACTGCTGCCATTTTTCATGATGGTGGACAAGTTCCTTCCGTAACTCTTCTAATTCATGTTTATCAAATTGTGCTAAAGAATAAATAAGCCAAATTCTAAAAAAAATATTTACTGTACAAACCATATTCCAAAAAGTCATTATTGACATATCTGGTCCCATCTCAATTGTCACCATCAGTATTTCCATGCCCAGGGGAGGGAGGTGTGTATACCCAGGGATGGAGAGAGGGAGGTGTGTATGCCCAGGGATGGAAAGAGGGAGGTGTGTATGCCCAGGCAGGCATGTATGCTCAGGGAGGTGAGAATACCCAGGGATGGAGAGGGAGGTGTGTATGCCCAGGGAAGGGATGGAGGAAGGGGGGTGTGTATGCCCAGAGAGGGAGCCAGGGAAGTGTGTATGCCCAGGGAGGGAGGTGTGTATGCCCAGGGATGGAGAGAGGGAGGTGTGTATGCCCAGGGATGGAGAGAGGGAGGTGTGTATGCCCAGGGATGGAGAGGGAGGTGTGTATGCCCAGTGACAGAGGGAGGTGTGTATATCCAGGGAGGGAGGGAGGTGTGTATACCCAGGGATGGAGGGAGGTGTGTATACCCAGGGAGGGAGGGAGGTGTGTATGCCCAGGGAGGGAGGGAGGTGTGTATGCCCAGGGAGGGAGGGAGGTGTGTATACCCAGGGAGGGAGGGAGGTGTGTATGCCCAGGGAGGGAGGGAGGTGTGTATGCCCAGGGAGGGAGGGAGGTGTGTATACCCAGGGAGGGAGGGAGGTGTGTATGCCCAGGGATGGAGGGAGGTGTGTATGCCCAGGGATTGAGGGAGGTGTGTATGCCCAGGGAGGGAGGGAGGGAGGTGTGTATACCCAGGGAGAGAGGTGTGTATGCCCAGGGAAGGAGAGAGGTGTGTATGCCCAGGGAGGGAGGGGGGAGGTGTGTATGCCCAGGGAGGGAGGGAGGGAGGTGTGTATACCCAGGGAGGGAGGTGTGTATGCCCAGGGAGGGAGGGAGGTGTGTATGCCCAGGGAGGGAGGGAGGGAGGGAGGGAGGTGTGTATGCCCAGGGAGGGAGGGGGTTTGGGAGGTGCATATGCCCAGGGAGGGAGGGGGTTTGGGAGGTGCGTATGCCCAGGGAAGGAGGGAGGTTGGGAGGTGCGTATTATACCATAAGACCAATACCTTCATCAACAGCTGCTTGCCATAACTTATCCAATCTTTCATCTCTAACATGAGGTGATTTCTTTATTCTATTGCTTTCCATTTCATAAAGTTTATCAGACAAATTTGGAGACGATTCACCATCATGTCCTCCCACACCATATCTATCCATAATTCTTGCCAAATTTCGCCGTAAAGCGGCCTCCACATCGCCACTTTTATCAAGCCCTTGGCTCTTTTGATGTTTCCATTTTCGTTCGTCTTTATCCTGCCGTTTTAATTCCACAAACAATTCATTCAATCTCTCTTTACTCAGCGAGAGTTCTTTCGCTTTCTGCCAAATTATATTCACTTTTTTCATACGAAATGGTTCGAGTTCTTCAACATTTCCGACACCTGATAACTCACTAACTTCACCCAGAACAAGAACAACAGCAAAAGACAAAAAAGCAGCAATGATATTCCTCATAACGGTGATTTATTTGACGATACTTTGCTTCAAAAGACACCATTCAGAATAGAAATACCGCAAATATTTTGTTTTTTGTGTTGTGAACCTCGTTTGCATGCAGAGCACATGTTATAAAAATAGACACACAGTGCGCGCACCGCCAGTTGCGCACCACATAAAGTTGCGGGAGAGAAGCGAGAAAAAGATCAGTCAAATAACACTTAGGCTATGTGCACACGGTAACGTTTCCGAGCGTTTTCGTATTGTTTCAAGTAATGAGCTGATTGTTCTCTAGCCTCCCGCAAAGAACGCTTGCGAAGGAGGCTAATTGTTCTCGATTGAGAACAGTAAACAATACGAAAACGCTCGGAAACGTTACCGTGTGCACATAGCTTTAAACTATACAAAACTATAGAAGAAATGCAATGGGCGGCGGAACAGGAGAGGCTATTGAAGGGGACTACCCAACCAGCAATATTTTTAACGAGGGGAGGCTAAGAATGGCCTAAAATTTGCTGTATAAACAGAACAAAAGTAATCCCGAATAAAGTAATCAAATTTTGATTAATAAACTATTAAAATTGTGTTATTAATCAAAATTTAATTATGTTGTTCTATTTATTCTGTGGCGACAATGCTGCGAGTTTTTACGTGACAATTATGACGTCATATTCTCGCTTACTATAATGACGTCGTAATCGTTTGTTTTAGTCATTACATTACCCAATTAGTTTGTGAAAGATAATTTTGATGGTGTTCTTGATCTCACAGTAGCTGTCATGGTAGAGTCAATCAGTCCTCTATCGTTTGGAAATAACGCACAGTATTCAAATCAAGGTAACAAGATCACATCAAGCGATCTTTCGCCAAGCGCGAGTCGGTGTTGCTGCAACGCAATTTTAAAGTTTTAAAAAAAGTTAATGTTACACTAAAAGAGAGAAGGCAAAGAGGAAGAGCTTCCGCAAGTCGATTAAAAATCTAAGTTCCACGCATACATGCAACGTTAGAAAGCTAAGATATTGCACTTACACAGAGGAAGGTCGGCGAAAGTATTGTGCAGTTGTTGTTTTTTGACCTTCTTTTTTGTTTAGATGATAACCATCACTTCAACCAGTTTCAAAGCAAAAAGATCATTGTTGTCTCTACTTTAGCCTGTGCAGTCATTTCTGGTTTCCTGATTACTCAGCTGTTCTTCATGTGCTTTGGTAAATCCAAAAAAAGAAAGAAAACTTTGCGGAATGGTCAGAATAGAAATACTGGAGAACCAAGTACTAGCACAGCTCAAGACACAATGCTTGCTGGTGACCTCGGAGTAAAAACTGAAGCTGAATGTACGATTAGTGATCACCAACAGTCAGATAGCCACTTTAATTTCAGTGGTGGTGATGGTAATGGTGGTAGAGGTGATGGTAGTAATGGTAATGATGGTGGTGGTAGTGGTTGTAGAAGTGAATTAAGTAATGGTGATAGTGGTGGTAGTAGTGATGGTAATAGTGGTGATGGTAATGGTGGTAGAAGTGAATCAAGTAATGGTGACAGTGGTGGTAGTAGTGATGGTAATAGTGGTGATGGTAATGGTGGTAGAAGTGAATTAAGTAATGGTGATAGTGGTGGTAGTAGTGATGGTAATAGTGGTGATGGTAATGGTGGTAGAAGTGAATCAAGTAATGGTGATAGTGGTGGTAGTAGTGATGGTAATAGTGGCGATGGTAATGGTGGTAGAAGTGAATTAAGTAATGGTGATAGTGGTGATAGTAGTGATGGTAATAGTGGTGATGGTAAGGGTGGTAGAAGTGAATTAAGTAATGGTGATATTGGTGGTAGTAATAGTGGTAGTAATGGTGGTGGTGATGGTAATGGTGGTTGTGGTCATGGTGGTGGTAATGATGGTATTAGTGCAGGCAGTAACAGTGAAACCAACAGAAAAGCAGTTATAACTTGCGTAAAGAAAGATAATTCTGATGATGACAATGAAGAAAGTGAGACAGACCACTCTAGTGTCAGTGAAGCTTCAATCAATAATACAACTGTTGCTTTAAAAACTGATGACGCAACCGAAAAAATCAATGGTAAAAACACTTCTGGTATTATCAAAGCAAATGAAATGGTATCAGACGATACAGCACAGAGTGATGGTACAATTAATAGCAACGGAGAAGGTGAATCAGTGAGTACATCGAGCTCTGCCTCTGGAGAAATACACGACCTGATGAATGAAAGAAGAGATGTAAAGAATAAAAATATAATTGTTATAATCCATGAAAACGATGAAGATGATAATAGCAAGATTATTCAAGGCAGGAGAGCTGCATCGAATGAAGTCAAAATGAAAGACGTTGGTGTTCAAGTGACGGACGAACACTGGAGTAACACAACTATAGCTAGTTCTGGGTGTTGCTCAAGCCGCGAGTATGACGAAGAATGGCCTGGAAATGAGAACAGTGATTTTAGTCTTGTGGTAAACACATCGATACATGGGCCTCAGAGTTTGGACAACGTACCAAAGAAAATGGATATAAACAGTTTTAATGAGTATTCCTCAGAGAGCGATACTTCCTCCTTGGAACATTGCGTGAATGTTAATGATATTGAAAATAGTTTTGCTTACGAGTCTGATGAGGGTAGACTTAACAGAGAAAATCCCTCAGTCATTGGACGATTCCTAGCTAGCATTATGCACACTCTGTGGCCTTGTTGCCGTGCCAAAGCGAGAAACAACTCACGCTATTCCGACGACGAAGTTTAATTGCTACTTTTATACAATTAAAATAAAAATAAATCGAGTTAAAAAATGTGTGTTGAAATTACATAACAAAAAAAAATTGTTACGAAAAAAACATAATTTGTCTTTGTATATAATTTTTTTATTTCTCAATTTATTTTATAACTCTAAATTTAAAACATCAGCAGCAGTGTTAATATCTGAAGGTTATATAGAGAATAATACATGGATGTGCGGAAACTAGTATGAAATTTATTTCGAGTGTTGACCAGGATATCTCACGAGTGAGCGAAGCGAACGAGTGACATATCCTGTTCAACACGAGAAATAAATTTCATATTTCCAAGCATCCATGCATTGTTCTGTTTATTATATAAAAAAATTGTCCTATTGCCTTGCAAAAATTGCATTAAACTATAATGCTGATTCAGCGATAATCGTCACATGTGCGATTATCATAAATAATCGCACATGTGAGATTATCACTTTTATTAGTGGCGGAAAAATCAATAAAACACTCTGTTTTATATAATAAAGAGCTGATAAAACACGTACTGCGAATGTTGGAATAGCTTCAAAAACAACCCATTTCATTTAATTGGCGTAGTAATTTTGAAAAATAACGTTGTATAAGCCTAGAAAATCAAAGCTAAAGTTTATGTAGAATCAGATTTAAAACCACGGACAAATTTCCTTTGTGTTTTCCTCATGAATTATTAATGATTTGTGAATCTAAAAATTTAATTAACTTAATTGATTTCATGATGACGTAATGCATTTCGAAAACGGAAGTCCGTCTGGTAGAACTTGGTGTAATATAAAGCATTGATAAAAAGCATTGTATTACATGTAAAATTTCGAAAAAACGATATCGTGAAAGTTCCGCCTTCATAATCACCATTACTCTGCCGTTTTCGACAGCTGAAACACAAAGGATAGTTTACTTTATAGTTCACAAGTTTAGACATGTATTTTGCAAGCTCTGACAGCGAAACCAACGGCTCTTTGACTTCTGATTTTGAGATGAAAAACACAACGAAGAAACTCGAAGATGGCGAAGTGTTTTATGAAACTCCAGCTGCTCAAGGTGTCTCTGGATTGTTTGTAGCTTTAGCTATCATGGTTTCTGTTCATCAGGTGAGTTCAAAAGAAACTCAGAATAAACACAGGAAAATCTGGCTGTAAAAAAGTGGTCTAAATGGTCTCGGTCGAGATTGATCTTCAACAATTTTTTTGTTTATTATTTATGAGTCAAATATCTGCCCCAGCAGATATAAAGGTATCATTAATATCCAATCTATCATTTCGTGTTTCTTTATACCTATAAGTACAATGAACTTGTATTGTAGAAGGCAAATCAACACTTTTTGATAACGATTTTGACGTAATTTGTACCACGATTGTTCCGCTGTGAAGTCACTAGTTGATATTTTCATGCTGTGTTTAATTATATTATTTCCTTTTGAATGTTGTCAAAACGTCAAATTCTTCATTGTCAAATATTTCATTGCTGATTTTTGAGCTGTGTTGAAGAGAGGACTATTTTATGTCTTTTAAAATGGTCTTTTCACTTCAAATCCTGAACAGAAAGCATTGAAATGTTTAAACTGAAATACATGTGTCAAAATTGGAGATATTCAATTACAATTGTAATATAAACATTCCGCTTAAATTTTGGCCGTGTAAATAGGGCTATTATTTATGTTTACTGGTTTTTATGTTAGTAACTTAGGTTAATAGATCATGTATGAAATAAAATGAGTTGCAAGATGTCTTGTTAACTGATCGATAATTTATTCTAGTTCAGAAAGGTTGTTTCCACTACATATAAGGCAATAAAGAATTTAAAAAATGAAGACAATACTGTTTACGACAGTCACACTGGACCCAGTACCATATATTTATCCAAACAACTTTTTGTAAGACTCGTTGTTGGTGACGGCATATTTGGGGAAGGGATTTTGCATTTCCAAAGTATTAGGTAATTTACAAGTACACACCTTGAAGTTGGTTAAAAAACTCAGCCTACAGCCTCATTTTTCAACCCACTTCTCAGGTTTGGATATCGGATGAAACACTTTTCCTTGTGTCTGATCTATTACATTAAATAGAGAACCTTCAGCAAGCTAGCCTGGGCAGCAATCGGTTAAGAAGTCATTAACAAACCCATTCCTAGCAATAAGCTAACCAAAATTTCCCCCCATTGATTATTTTAACTTCAACACCAGATGATTTTAGTCATAATTAGCCTTTTCCAATCAGTGGATTATCCCTTCACCTTTGAAGAGTGTTAGCCAAAGTAAGATTTGAGAGTTTGAAAGATCAGTGTTCACTTATATGTTTTCACATCACTCTAGTTTATATTAACTTATTAAAAATGTAATTTGTACTTTTTATGGTTTTCAGATATATCTTCATTTAAAGTTTTATACTAACCCTAATCAACAACGATGGATCGTCCGAATTTTATTTATCGTACCAATTTATGCATTTCATTCCTGGCTTAGTTTAATGTTCTTTCAACATTCCTACTCCATTTATTTTGATACCGTAAGGGATTGCTATGAAGGTAATGTAACCAAAAAAATGAAAAAAACAGTGCAACTATTGCTATCTGCAGTTTTGTTTCTGCAGTTAAAAGGATCAACATTCAATTTTCCTATTTCTCTTTTAGCTTTTGTAATTTATAGTTTTATCAGTTTGTGTTATGAATACCTCGGAGGAGAGATTGCAATTATGAATGAGCTTCGTGGTAGGCCAATCAAGTATGTTGAAGATAAAAATCTTACTTATAGCTCAAGACCTTTTTCCTGTGCTGAATACAATCGTCTGGTATTAGCCAGAATAAAATAAAAAGTTGCCCGTTAATGGTATCAAATAAATGTTGCTGCTTTTTCATTGCATTTTAATAGGTCAAGTTGGGTTGGTTGTACTTGTTGCTTAAATGGAAAACAATATACTGTTGGCTTTTTGAAATTTTGCAAACAGGTATAAAGATAATACAGCATGTTAATTGTGGTGCCCTGATGAGTCACTTGTAATTTAACCACACTTATTTCATAATCGAGTCGGTTTTCTTTGATGTGCCGTGAGCTGCATGTATATAGCATACAGCCCTATGAATACTAATTAGATAAGAAATGAAGAAAAAACTAGGAAAATCTTTGTCCAAGGTGGAAAAAATAGACAAAACTTTGTTTAAATGTGTGCGATATAAAGCCCGAGGACACGTAGGACACTACGCATCCTCAGGGCATTATATAGCATACATCCCTCGTTCTCAGGATTTATCTATTACTTAAATGAGTCGGTTTTCTTTGTTCTTCCGAGGTCTTTATATCGCATAAAGACCTTGAATAATAATTAGATACGAAATGAAGAAAAAAACAAGGAAAATCTTTGTCCAAGGTGGAAAAAATAGACAAAACTTTGTTGGAAAACCTCCTCAATAATAAATTAAGTCAGATAAATCCCTCGAACGTCGGGATGTATACTATATAAAGCCCTCGGTAAATTCTGGGTGTGAACTTTATATTCTTAGTGTAAATAAATTATATTCTTATGTAGTTTACATGTTTCTCAAGACGGTGTTTTCTTGACTTTTTCAAGGCCACTCTTCAGTTTTGTGTTGTCAAACCTATTATGGTGATTGTGATACTAATCTTGTTCCCTCTTGGATATTACGATCCTGGAGAATGGAGGTAAAATGATCTCTTGTAAAACTGTGATAATATAGACTACTGTATGTGTTACTACACACACTTGTGGTCGTCATGTCAGTATTAAAAGATATTTCATACACTTCAACTGACAACATACTGGTTAGCAACAATTCTGTCATATTAACATAAAATTGTTTTTCTTTTTCACTTTCAGAGCTGATAGAGGGTATATTTATGTGACTGTGATTTATAATATCTCCTACACTTTGGCTTTGTATGCTTTGTTTTTGTTCTACTCTGCCACTAAAGAACTGCTTGGTCCTTATTACCCCCTTCTTAAATTTTTCACTGTCAAGTCAGTTGTATTTCTCTCTTTCTGGCAAGGTATGCTGAAGATTGTGTTTGTTGTTGGATTTGTTTTAGTTATTGGTTTTATTATGGAATGAAGGAGCTTGAGAGGATTGAGAGGGAGTGTTGGTGGATTGGAAGGGCAGGAGGGAGGCTGGGAAGAAACTAAGGAAGGAGGGAAGAAAGGTGGGGAAGGAGGGAGGGAGGGAAGGAAGAAGGGAGGGAAGGAAGAAGGGAAAGAAGGGAGGGGGGGTAGAAGGGAGGCAAGAAGGAAGGAAGGGAAGAAGGGAGGGAAGGGAGGGAAGGAAGAAGGGAGGGAAGGAAGAAGGGAGGGAAGGAAGAAGGAAAGAAGAAGGGGGGGAAGAAGGGAGGGAGGGGAGGAAGGAAGGGGAGGAAGGAAGGAAGGGAGGGAGGGAAGGAAGGAAGGGAGGGAAGGAAGGAGGGAGGGAGGGAAGAAGGAAGGAAGAAAGGAAGGAAGAAAGGAGGGAAGGGAGGGAGGGAAGAAGGAAGGAAGAAAGGAGGGAAAGAATTCTTGGTCAGTTTACTAGTAGCTGAACTAACACAAGATGAAGATATCACTTTTCAAGTGTACGATGAAGATATCACTTTTCGATGAAGCGTAAGATGAAGATATCACTTTTCAAGACCCTCTGTAAGGACTTTAACTACATGTACAGTAGTGTAAAATCTCAAATATCCAATATTTTAGGTTTCACCTTGGCCATATTTGAAAGTGCAGGAATAATCCGTACTTACAATAATATCTCATCAGGGAAGATTGCCAGTGCTTGTCAAGATTTTCTTATCTGTATAGAGATGTTCTTTGCAGCAGTTGCTCTTCGTTTCGCTTTCCCACACTCAAGATACCTAAATCAACGAAAACTCAATGAAAAAGGCCAAGCTATTGCTCTTCAGAGTATATCTAGTAACTTCAGGCAAACATTAAACCCCAAGGACATTGTTACGGATGCCATACATAACTTTTCACGCTCGTATCAACAGTATGCAGGAGGAATGGCTGTGACAACTAATGAAGACCAAGCTAAGCCAAAAGTAGTTTATAGTAAAAATGGTTATTCAGAGGAAACAATGCTGCTCGATTCAGACTCCGAGTTCTAAAAAGGAGAATTACAATATATGTAGATAGTGTACATGTAGTGGTTACAGCCAAAGGTTCTGTACTGTGTGACCTTACATTTAATAATAGACCTTATTCAAAAATAGCCACCAAATTGAAATTCTTTTATATACATATAAATTAGCCCTTATGAACTCGTTTTCATGTGTGAAATTCAAAAGAACTTTTACTTTAAAACGAGGTCATAAGGGCTAATTTATATGCACATAAAAGAATTCTAATTCGGTGGCCATTTTTGAATAAGGTCTATAGCATCATCAATTTTGACTTCAAAAAAATTCCCAATGACTCTTTGGCACGTTACTCAAAACCTTATTTTAAGAAGAAAGAAAGAATGAATTAAACATCAAACTTTAGATAACATGTAGTTTTATTCAGAGATTTTTGAACTTCATACTTCATATTTGGCAAAGTTTGACATTTAAAATGAAATTATTAACAACCTATTAAGTAATTATTCTGAACTGTTTGCAAGTTCAAAATTCACTGTTGCTGTCAATATTGCCATGCTAAAGAATGTTTTGTTTAGCTCTAGCTAGTATTCAGGTTTTTGTAAAACTGTTATTAGACTGAGTGATGATGACAATTACAGTACAAGCACATTTGGACAATAGTGGCCAACCCAACCCAACATACCGTACCGTTAATAATGGAGTAAAACTTTCTGCTAATACTTTTTCCAATTGACACCAAACCAAGTTGTATATTTAATATAGAAAAGTAGTTTGCTATGTAGGGTCTGCTGTAGAAATAAGGTGCAAGAGGTTTGTGTACACTCAACCTCGTACCCAGAGTCTCATCTCCATTCCCCTACCTACCACACACAGAGCAGAGATAAGAATCTGGGGACGAAGTTGGCGTACAATCTGCAAAAATGCTTGTAAGCAGTGCTGTAAAAGTTACATAATTTTTGTAACTAGTTACAGTTACTGTTACATCATTAGAAAAGTAACTAGTTACCGATAAAAGTTACAATGAAAAGAAAGTAACTAGTTACAGTTACATTCCTTTGTCCGTGTTACTAGAATCAACAAAGAAATTACTGGTTTTTAGATGCCAGTACCATAATTATGTTTTTACAGCTAAATGCCTAAATATAGTTGTCACTAAGCAGAAATAGTCAAATGTGTACATAATGTACCTTTATTATATCAAAACCATTTTTATCAAGAAAGAATGACATCCTCAACTGAATATCAGTAACTATACTAGTCACATTTTTGAACCAAATATTGTAACTAGTTACAGTTCTTTAAAAAAGTAACTAGTTATAGTTACTTCTTCAAAAAGTAACTAGTTATAGTTACAGTTACTTCTTCAGAAAAAGTAACTAGTTTCAGTTACAGTTACTTAAAAATGTAACTAGTTACTTTTAATGAAGTTACTCGCAGCACTGCTTGTAAGTAATGTAGGGTTGACATTTTGTTAGAGAAATATGAAGTAAAAATAAAATGTTACTTGCTGTATAGTGGACCGTCATAATTATATCAATGATTATCTTATGTCCAAACTAGATTATTTACAAAAAAAATACTAAGCTGGTTGCTCACAAGAAAAGTCAATCTGTTTTTTCATTAATTGTTTATTTATTATTACTATTCTTAGCAGAGTTATTCTAATCTGGAGTATACAAAGGATCACTGAAATTACATTTTAGAAATGGAAATTTAAATTTCAAACACAGCTTTTGCAATTTTTCCTTTTTCAAGTGATGCCAATGCTTCTGTGTATTTATCAAGTTTAAACATCTGTACCCCGAGTTTTGTGTAATCTAAATATTGCACGCTCATATCTTGTACGAGCTGTATTGCTCTTGGGAAGGTAAATGGATTAATATGGGAACCAACAAGTTTCAGTTCCTTTAAGTAAATCTCATGTGGGTCGATTGTAATTTGGGATTTTTTAGGACAACAGCCAAATACAAGGAAGGTCGCTCCAAATCTGGTCCAATTAAAGGCTTGCTCGATAGCTTTTGGGGCACCTGTGCAATCTATGATGGCATCGAACCCCCAATTTTGATCATTGGTGGAAGTGCTTTTCTTGTATAATGCCTCCAAGCTATCAGGGTGAACGACCTCATAGTTAAGCTTCAGACCAGATGCCACGCTCCTGCGTTTTTCAGCAACCTCACTCACCACAACTCGTCGGTAGCTGTAGAAGTGCGCAACACTTGCAAAAAGCAAACCGATGATCCCAGCTCCACATATTAGAATATCAGCATCTGTAGCCAATGGCGCGAGTTGATCCCAACCTCGGAGAACACAGGATATGGGCTCGATAAATACTGCTGCCTGAAGGGTTATCTGTGTTGTAATAGGAAATACCTGTGCTGCTGGAACACGACAGTAATGAGCCCACCCTCCATTTTTCCAGAGCCCAATCGTTGAACGGATTCCACCAATTGGACAGAAATGAGGCTTGCCTTTAAAACAGTAATGGCATTTTCCACATGATGAACTAGGATTTACAACTACCCTAGAAGAAAGTTGGAGTATATTGAACCTTTCTCCAAGAAGAACAGCATGGCCATCTCTCTCTCCTCTGCAGAGCTCCCACCCAGAGGTTTCTGCCTTAGGGATCCACATAAAGCCTCTGGAGGAGAAAGGGGCCATATACCGTATTTTCTGGGCGATAACCCGCGGGTTATCTCTTAATTTTGCTAGGAAACATAATTAGTGTGGGTAATAGGGTGGTGCGGGTAATCTGTTGAATTCTTAAGACAATACCATCACGAAGACTGGAGACCAAGGATTCTACTTTCATCTTTCAACTACAAATGTAAAAACGCACAGTCTGATCAGCTGTGATATCAGATCTGTTCAGAGAAATGTAGTGACCCTTGATACAGCCTGACAGCTACAGAATGTACCAGCGCTGATGTATCAACATTTAGTTAGAATTTCTAACAGACTGTGACAGCTCCGTAGACAACATACCTGTTCAGTCTGTTATATACAGCACTGACCGTGTCAGGCTGATACAGTTTGACAGAATCTGTTCTGAACAGTCTGTTGTAGCTGCAGGTATGATACAGATATGATATCATAGGTGTATCATAGCTGATACTACAACAGGCTGTATCAGGGGTCGCTACATTTTTCTGAACAGATCTGACATCATTCTGCATCAGGTCTGACAAAGAGTGTGTGTTTTTGCATGTGTACTGGTACTGTACTTTTTTGAAATTTTGTGGTCCCAAACCAAGGGAGCATACCAGACTGACCTGTATTTCTTCTTTGTTCGGTGTTCCTTCATTTATATTCAGCCATTTTGAATAATGCGGTATATTTATTAGCGTATTGCAGGTGCAGGCTATGGCCTGGTTATTTCATTTTAGGAACGCACTTGGGTTTCCTTCGGCCCCGTAGCCCACGCCTGCGATACGCTAATGATATATACCGCATTATTCAAAATGGCTGAATATAAATGAAGGAACACCGAACAAAGAAGAAATACAAGTCAGTCTGGCGTGCTCCCTTGCCCAAACCTATTATTAGCAGCTGCGGGTTATCGGATGGTGCGGGTAATACGCTGATTTATTTTTCCAAAAGTGACATTTTTGTTGCTGTGCGGGTTATACGCCGTGTGGGTTATCACCCAGAAAATACAGTAATTATGCTAGCCAAACAAAACAGACATCCTTTGGATCAATTCAAGTATATGTCCCTTAACCATTAGTGTTTTATAGAATTACCTCGTTCTTTAAAAAAAACCCACTAAATTGAGCATGAATATGTTGAGCAATGTACACTGAAATATATTTTCAACTGGTACGGAAACTTTCCAAATATATTGAAATATTTTGTCACAATCAGCCTTTGCCAGGACATTGTCTTGCCTCACCGCAACTTCTCACAAATGCCCTGGGACTGAGGTTGTTTCACTGCTTATACCCTCTGCAAGAGGCAATTTTCTCTTGCAACTTGCAATGCAAATGTTTCTGGAAAAGATATTGCTAGTTGCTGTGGGACTTTGGATGTACACAACAGTTGTCGAGAGGGCTAAATGTATTTATATTACAAACTAGGAGTGTCATACAAAAGGTGATTTTTCCTGTAATATACAACTTGAAACAGCATTGTTTGACTTGTACCCAGTCACCTCTGGAAATATTTGAGGTTTGCAGTGCCTGAAGGGAATGTTCACATGCAGGAGACATATCATCATTCTCACAACTGTAACCTCATATTGCCCATTGCACCTGCAAACTCCCCCTATTAATTTACAGTCATTTGCAACTCACTTTTCACCCAAATCTTTGGAAGTTTGTTTGGAAGTTCATAGTTCGTTTTGAACTATGCATTTGACTGGTATGATACAACCACCTTTATTTATCCACCATAATCATTAAAGGTTTGTTGGTTCCTCAGCCAATAAAATGCGTAGTTCAAAACGAACTTGCGAAGATTTTGGTGAAAAGTGAGTTGCAAATGACTGTATACGACTGGGTACAAGTCACTGAGTCAGGCGTGAGGCGTTGTTCCAAGAAAAATTACCTCGTGTAACAACGATTTTAATTGATAAATTCCATCTTTAAACAGCCATACCTTTCTCCTACAGAACAATGTTTGACTTCACTACCAATTTCAGTCACAACACCAGAGAACTCGTGACCAAGGACAACAGGTTTAGCACAAGGAAACTCCTTTGCCAACACGTGTAAGTCGGTCCCACACACGCCTGAAAACGCCACCTTTATAATCACATCAGACGGTGAAGAGACACGAGGAGGTGGTGTAGTAATCATAGAAAGCTCTCCATCCCAAACCTGAAGAGCTGTGTTCATGGTTGAAGGAAAAACGACTTAGATTTTGAGAAATCACTTTGAAAAGATCACTTTTGATTTCCAAGATGGCGACGGGACTGACTGATGAAAACCGTGCCAGCGTTCTACTCAGCGGTTGTATAACTTTTCATATACCAGTACTTCATCTTATTGAATAAAAATGGACGGACCTCGCTATCATTCAGAGATAAGTGATAAAAAATAAACCAATCAAAACGTACTTTACACGTCATTATATTTCTAGTAGCCAACCAAGGGACGCTGTTAGTATTCACTCCTCCAATGAGAAGACAGAGTCAAACTCTAATCTTAGTTGCCATTGGTGCGGCACGATCAATCAACTGCCACTTTCAACAAGAATATACTGTAAACTTTCAATTATTGTCAGTTTCAGCTTGCTTTTGAAATTCGTTTGTCAACATTCGTTGGAAAGTTCGTCGTGAAGTTCGAATTTAATAAGCTTTGAATTGAATTCCTTTGGTAAAATCATGGAGAAGAAGATTATTTGTTGTATAGAAACTTAAATTTGTATCTACCTCGCAACGTAGTTCGGAACATTGCAACGTAAGTTCGAAATGTTCATTTCAATTATACGTATCGGATTTCAAAACTAAGCTGAAATGGACTATAACTCTTCCAAAAATAAACCCACAAAAAAACTACATTGAGGAGTGAGGGAAATTGAAAGATGTACACTTTAATCCTTCTTTGTGCAAGAGTGCGCTTTCCTGGCGTACATTTGCGTTGAGAAATACGAAATAGAATTATGAAAACACAAAAGCAAAATAGCTCACAAAGAGTAGACAACAACCAACAACGATCTCGACAGGTTGAGAGAAAACAAATTTCTTGCTATAATTAAATGATTTCAATAAAAGTTTACTGAAGACAAAAACAATGCGGCTTTTGTATCTTTTTTCATTTTTTTACCTTTGAATAGAAAACTAGTTGACATTCACCACACACGAATAAAAACACTATGTTAAAGTTAATATTATTTGTACACTTGATAACTTATTCATGAAAAAATAGCACACACCTTCATGGCAATATATTATAACATATATCACTCGAATACACTTTAAAAATGGGAGTATTTTATGCACACTTTTAAGTTTAAAATAATGGATCTTTCGTATACTCGAACGATTGAAATCGAGAAAAGCCTAGGACCGAGTCGTTTTAGTATAAAGCAACTAGTGGACTATTAGAAAGGATATACATGTATTCTCTTTGGCTGAGATGCTCACTGTCTATTCGTGATAGACCACCAGTAGCGAAAAAGTCAATTTACTAATGCAAATTTTCAAATAGGAAAACAGGAGTTAATTCTTGAATTCCCGTCCACTTTTGAATGTGTCTTTCTCAAACTCATTAATAATTCATGAACCAAAAACAAAAGAAATTAATGTTTAATCAGCGCTTTGAAATCGGAGGAAAAGTACTAGTACTTTGAAATAATGCAAAATACGTTTTCAAAGTCTTGGGACTTGAAATAAGGTAAATTATATTACGTTTCAGAGGTATCTTCGGAGTTTTGAGTTTGAGAAGTCAGTTCAAATACTCGACGTCGGACTTTACCAGGATTACAAAGCCCTCGTGCATTAAAAAGGCTCGCCTTTTCAAAAAGCACTCGGACTTTGAAATCCCGGTAAAGTCCTCCATCTCGTATTTGAACTATTACTTAAAACACAAATACAAGCCAGGATTTCAAAACAACTCTTTTAATGTATAGCCAAAGGATTAAATTGTATATGGTTGCTGTTTGCCATGAAGTTAATCAAGAACGAGGCAATTGTATATGATAAACGTTTCTCAATCTCAAAACCTGATCCTAATATTAACACTATGGATGAAAGTGGACGGGGTATTCTATAACAACACTACTTATAAAGCAGGTTAATAAACTTTACACTAAGGTCTCATATTATTCTTGGGATTTCAACAGTTTCGAGTATACATAAAGATTCATATCAAAACTCCCACATACAGAAACCTCACTGCAATACTTCACTGTGAAGCGCATTGCTTAAAACGCATTAAAGGGCAATAGCACTAAAAATTAAGTTTGTCTAATTTGAAAGAACTCATAAAATTGTAATAGAACATCCTTTACAACTTTTTCGTATCTCTCTTCGTTTTCAAGATATTTCAATTTGTTTGATATGTAAATGAGATGGTCTCTGACGTTAGGTGTGGGGTAAAATATTTCACATGTAGCAAAACCAGTTATATCTCTAAGTTTGTTCAGCGAAATCATTTGAAACTGTGCACATAAAAACTCCTTGCGACACTGAACATTTCATGTTAGATATGTAAGTGATTTTGCTCTGTATGAAAATATTTTACCCCACTCCTGGCGTCAGAGACCATCTCATTTGCATATCAAACAAATTGAAATATCTTGAAAACGCAGAAAGATACGAAAAAGTTGTAAAGGATCTTCTATTACAATTTTATGAGTTCTTTCAAATTAGACAAACTTAATTTTTAATGCCAATCCCCTTTAACTAAGTAGGAAGACTTTACGGTAAACATAATCTTATTCATACTCTTGATCATGTGACCTTGATGGTGGCACAGGGATCTCCTAAATCAATGGCTTTTTGGTTTCCTGAGTTTCGCCACAATGTTCAAGCAGAGGTTTATGATCTTGAAGAGCAAGGTCCTCCGAGCAAGGTTAGTAAAGTTTTTATTATATGCCTCAGCAAGAACATTTTTGTTTTTGCAATCTTTAATTTTTCAGTGGTTTCGAAAAGATCAGTTTTTACTGGTTTATGAACTGCAAACATTAAACCCCAAGGACATTGTTACGGATGCCATACATAACTTTTCACGCTCGTATCAACAGTATGCAGGAGGAATGGCTGTGACAACTAATGAAGACCAAGCTAAGCCAAAAGTAGTTTATAGTAAAAATGGTTATTCAGAGGAAACAATGCTGCTCGATTCAGACTCCGAGTTCTAAAAAGGAGAATTACAATATATGTAGATAGTGTACATGTAGTGGTTACAGCCAAAGGTTCTGTACTGTGTGACCTTACATTTAATAATAGACCTTATTCAAAAATAGCCACCAAATTGAAATTCTTTTATATACATATAAATTAGCCCTTATGAACTCGTTTTCATGTGTGAAATTCAAAAGAACTTTTACTTTAAAACGAGGTCATAAGGGCTAATTTATATGCACATAAAAGAATTCTAATTCGGTGGCCATTTTTGAATAAGGTCTATAGCATCATCAATTTTGACTTCAAAAAAATTCCCAATGACTCTTTGGCACGTTACTCAAAACCTTATTTTAAGAAGAAAGAAAGAATGAATTAAACATCAAACTTTAGATAACATGTAGTTTTATTCAGAGATTTTTGAACTTCATACTTCATATTTGGCAAAGTTTGACATTTAAAATGAAATTATTAACAACCTATTAAGTAATTATTCTGAACTGTTTGCAAGTTCAAAATTCACTGTTGCTGTCAATATTGCCATGCTAAAGAATGTTTTGTTTAGCTCTAGCTAGTATTCAGGTTTTTGTAAAACTGTTATTAGACTGAGTGATGATGACAATTACAGTACAAGCACATTTGGACAATAGTGGCCAACCCAACCCAACATACCGTACCGTTAATAATGGAGTAAAACTTTCTGCTAATACTTTTTCCAATTGACACCAAACCAAGTTGTATATTTAATATAGAAAAGTAGTTTGCTATGTAGGGTCTGCTGTAGAAATAAGGTGCAAGAGGTTTGTGTACACTCAACCTCGTACCCAGAGTCTCATCTCCATTCCCCTACCTACCACACACAGAGCAGAGATAAGAATCTGGGGACGAAGTTGGCGTACAATCTGCAAAAATGCTTGTAAGCAGTGCTGTAAAAGTTACATAATTTTTGTAACTAGTTACAGTTACTGTTACATCATTAGAAAAGTAACTAGTTACCGATAAAAGTTACAATGAAAAGAAAGTAACTAGTTACAGTTACATTCCTTTGTCCGTGTTACTAGAATCAACAAAGAAATTACTGGTTTTTAGATGCCAGTACCATAATTATGTTTTTACAGCTAAATGCCTAAATATAGTTGTCACTAAGCAGAAATAGTCAAATGTGTACATAATGTACCTTTATTATATCAAAACCATTTTTATCAAGAAAGAATGACATCCTCAACTGAATATCAGTAACTATACTAGTCACATTTTTGAACCAAATATTGTAACTAGTTACAGTTCTTTAAAAAAGTAACTAGTTATAGTTACTTCTTCAAAAAGTAACTAGTTATAGTTACAGTTACTTCTTCAGAAAAAGTAACTAGTTTCAGTTACAGTTACTTAAAAATGTAACTAGTTACTTTTAATGAAGTTACTCGCAGCACTGCTTGTAAGTAATGTAGGGTTGACATTTTGTTAGAGAAATATGAAGTAAAAATAAAATGTTACTTGCTGTATAGTGGACCGTCATAATTATATCAATGATTATCTTATGTCCAAACTAGATTATTTACAAAAAAAATACTAAGCTGGTTGCTCACAAGAAAAGTCAATCTGTTTTTTCATTAATTGTTTATTTATTATTACTATTCTTAGCAGAGTTATTCTAATCTGGAGTATACAAAGGATCACTGAAATTACATTTTAGAAATGGAAATTTAAATTTCAAACACAGCTTTTGCAATTTTTCCTTTTTCAAGTGATGCCAATGCTTCTGTGTATTTATCAAGTTTAAACATCTGTACCCCGAGTTTTGTGTAATCTAAATATTGCACGCTCATATCTTGTACGAGCTGTATTGCTCTTGGGAAGGTAAATGGATTAATATGGGAACCAACAAGTTTCAGTTCCTTTAAGTAAATCTCATGTGGGTCGATTGTAATTTGGGATTTTTTAGGACAACAGCCAAATACAAGGAAGGTCGCTCCAAATCTGGTCCAATTAAAGGCTTGCTCGATAGCTTTTGGGGCACCTGTGCAATCTATGATGGCATCGAACCCCCAATTTTGATCATTGGTGGAAGTGCTTTTCTTGTATAATGCCTCCAAGCTATCAGGGTGAACGACCTCATAGTTAAGCTTCAGACCAGATGCCACGCTCCTGCGTTTTTCAGCAACCTCACTCACCACAACTCGTCGGTAGCCGTAGAAGTGCGCAACACTTGCAAAAAGCAAACCGATGATCCCAGCTCCACATATTAGAATATCAGCATCTGTAGCCAATGGCGCGAGTTGATCCCAACCTCGGAGAACACAGGATATGGGCTCGATAAATACTGCTGCCTGAAGGGTTATCTGTGTTGTAATAGGAAATACCTGTGCTGCTGGAACACGACAGTAATGAGCCCACCCTCCATTTTTCCAGAGCCCAATCGTTGAACGGATTCCACCAATTGGACAGAAATGAGGCTTGCCTTTAAAACAGTAATGGCATTTTCCACATGATGAACTAGGATTTACAACTACCCTAGAAGAAAGTTGGAGTATATTGAACCTTTCTCCAAGAAGAACAGCATGGCCATCTCTCTCTCCTCTGCAGAGCTCCCACCCAGAGGTTTCTGCCTTAGGGATCCACATAAAGCCTCTGGAGGAGAAAGGGGCCATATACCGTATTTTCTGGGCGATAACCCGCGGGTTATCTCTTAATTTTGCTAGGAAACATAATTAGTGTGGGTAATAGGGTGGTGCGGGTAATCTGTTGAATTCTTAAGACAATACCATCACGAAGACTGGAGACCAAGGATTCTACTTTCATCTTTCAACTACAAATGTAAAAACGCACAGTCTGATCAGCTGTGATATCAGATCTGTTCAGAGAAATGTAGTGACCCTTGATACAGCCTGACAGCTACAGAATGTACCAGCGCTGATGTATCAACATTTAGTTAGAATTTCTAACAGACTGTGACAGCTCCGTAGACAACATACCTGTTCAGTCTGTTATATACAGCACTGACCGTGTCAGGCTGATACAGTTTGACAGAATCTGTTCTGAACAGTCTGTTGTAGCTGCAGGTATGATACAGATATGATATCATAGGTGTATCATAGCTGATACTACAACAGGCTGTATCAGGGGTCGCTACATTTTTCTGAACAGATCTGACATCATTCTGCATCAGGTCTGACAAAGAGTGTGTGTTTTTGCATGTGTACTGGTACTGTACTTTTTTGAAATTTTGTGGTCCCAAACCAAGGGAGCATACCAGACTGACCTGTATTTCTTCTTTGTTCGGTGTTCCTTCATTTATATTCAGCCATTTTGAATAATGCGGTATATTTATTAGCGTATTGCAGGTGCAGGCTATGGCCTGGTTATTTCATTTTAGGAACGCACTTGGGTTTCCTTCGGCCCCGTAGCCCACGCCTGCGATACGCTAATGATATATACCGCATTATTCAAAATGGCTGAATATAAATGAAGGAACACCGAACAAAGAAGAAATACAAGTCAGTCTGGCGTGCTCCCTTGCCCAAACCTATTATTAGCAGCTGCGGGTTATCGGATGGTGCGGGTAATACGCTGATTTATTTTTCCAAAAGTGACATTTTTGTTGCTGTGCGGGTTATACGCCGTGTGGGTTATCACCCAGAAAATACAGTAATTATGCTAGCCAAACAAAACAGACATCCTTTGGATCAATTCAAGTATATGTCCCTTAACCATTAGTGTTTTATAGAATTACCTCGTTCTTTAAAAAAAACCCACTAAATTGAGCATGAATATGTTGAGCAATGTACACTGAAATATATTTTCAACTGGTACGGAAACTTTCCAAATATATTGAAATATTTTGTCACAATCAGCCTTTGCCAGGACATTGTCTTGCCTCACCGCAACTTCTCACAAATGCCCTGGGACTGAGGTTGTTTCACTGCTTATACCCTCTGCAAGAGGCAATTTTCTCTTGCAACTTGCAATGCAAATGTTTCTGGAAAAGATATTGCTAGTTGCTGTGGGACTTTGGATGTACACAACAGTTGTCGAGAGGGCTAAATGTATTTATATTACAAACTAGGAGTGTCATACAAAAGGTGATTTTTCCTGTAATATACAACTTGAAACAGCATTGTTTGACTTGTACCCAGTCACCTCTGGAAATATTTGAGGTTTGCAGTGCCTGAAGGGAATGTTCACATGCAGGAGACATATCATCATTCTCACAACTGTAACCTCATATTGCCCATTGCACCTGCAAACTCCCCCTATTAATTTACAGTCATTTGCAACTCACTTTTCACCCAAATCTTTGGAAGTTTGTTTGGAAGTTCATAGTTCGTTTTGAACTATGCATTTGACTGGTATGATACAACCACCTTTATTTATCCACCATAATCATTAAAGGTTTGTTGGTTCCTCAGCCAATAAAATGCGTAGTTCAAAACGAACTTGCGAAGATTTTGGTGAAAAGTGAGTTGCAAATGACTGTATACGACTGGGTACAAGTCACTGAGTCAGGCGTGAGGCGTTGTTCCAAGAAAAATTACCTCGTGTAACAACGATTTTAATTGATAAATTCCATCTTTAAACAGCCATACCTTTCTCCTACAGAACAATGTTTGACTTCACTACCAATTTCAGTCACAACACCAGAGAACTCGTGACCAAGGACAACAGGTTTAGCACAAGGAAACTCCTTTGCCAACACGTGTAAGTCGGTCCCACACACGCCTGAAAACGCCACCTTTATAATCACATCAGACGGTGAAGAGACACGAGGAGGTGGTGTAGTAATCATAGAAAGCTCTCCATCCCAAACCTGAAGAGCTGTGTTCATGGTTGAAGGAAAAACGACTTAGATTTTGAGAAATCACTTTGAAAAGATCACTTTTGATTTCCAAGATGGCGACGGGACTGACTGATGAAAACCGTGCCAGCGTTCTACTCAGCGGTTGTATAACTTTTCATATACCAGTACTTCATCTTATTGAATAAAAATGGACGGACCTCGCTATCATTCAGAGATAAGTGATAAAAAATAAACCAATCAAAACGTACTTTACACGTCATTATATTTCTAGTAGCCAACCAAGGGACGCTGTTAGTATTCACTCCTCCAATGAGAAGACAGAGTCAAACTCTAATCTTAGTTGCCATTGGTGCGGCACGATCAATCAACTGCCACTTTCAACAAGAATATACTGTAAACTTTCAATTATTGTCAGTTTCAGCTTGCTTTTGAAATTCGTTTGTCAACATTCGTTGGAAAGTTCGTCGTGAAGTTCGAATTTAATAAGCTTTGAATTGAATTCCTTTGGTAAAATCACGGAGAAGAAGATTATTTGTTGTATAGAATATAATAATAGATACTTGGTTAAGCAGAAACAAATTGCCGACTTAAATTTGTATCTACCTCGCAACGTAGTTCGGAACATTGCAACGTAAGTTCGGAATGTTAATTTCAATTATACGTATCGGATTTCAAAAACTAAAGCTGAAATGGACTATAACCCTTCCAAAAATAAACCCACAAAAAAACTACATTAGGGAATGAGGGAAATTGAAAGATGTACACTTTAATCCTTCTTTGTGCAAGAGTGCGCTTTCCTGGCGTATATTCGCGTTGAGAAATACGAAATAGAATTATGAAAGCACAAAAGCAAAATAGCTCACAAAGAGTAGACAACAACCAACAACGATCTCGACAGGTTGAAAGAAAACAAATTTCTTGCTATAATTAAATGATTTCAATAAAAGTTTACTGAAGACAAAAACAATGCGGCTTTTGTATCTTTTTTCATTTTTTTACCTTTGAATAGAAAACTAGTTGACATTCACCACACACGAATAAAAACACTATGTTAAAGTTAATATTATTTGTACACTTGATAACTTATTCATGAAAAAATAGCACACACCTTCATGGCAATATATTATAACATATATCACTCGAATACACTTTAAAAATGGGAGTATTTTATGCACACTTTTAAGTTTAAAATAATGGATCTTTCGTATACTCGAACGATTGAAATCGAGAAAAGCCTAGGACCGAGTCGTTTTAGTATAAAGCAACTAGTGGACTATTAGAAAGGATATACATGTATTCTCTTTGGCTGAGATGCTCACTGTCTATTCGTGATAGACCACCAGTAGCGAAAAAGTCAATTTACTAATGCAAATTTTCAAATAGGAAAACAGGAGTTAATTCTTGAATTCCCGTCCACTTTTGAATGTGTCTTTCTCAAACTCATTAATAATTCATGAACCAAAAACAAAAGAAATTAATGTTTAATCAGCGCTTTGAAATCGGAGGAAAAGTACTAGTACTTTGAAATAATGCAAAATACGTTTTCAAAGTCTTGGGACTTGAAATAAGGTAAATTATATTACGTTTCAGAGGTATCTTCGGAGTTTTGAGTTTGAGAAGTCAGTTCAAATACTCGACGTCGGACTTTACCAGGATTACAAAGCCCTCGTGCATTAAAAAGGCTCGCCTTTTCAAAAAGCACTCGGACTTTGAAATCCCGGTAAAGTCCTCCATCTCGTATTTGAACTATTACTTAAAACACAAATACAAGCCAGGATTTCAAAACAACTCTTTTAATGTATAGCCAAAGGATTAAATTGTATATGGTTGCTGTTTGCCATGAAGTTAATCAAGAACGAGGCAATTGTATATGATAAACGTTTCTCAATCTCAAAACCTGATCCTAATATTAACACTATGGATGAAAGTGGACGGGGTATTCTATAACAACACTACTTATAAAGCAGGTTAATAAACTTTACACTAAGGTCTCATATTATTCTTGGGATTTCAACAGTTTCGAGTATACATAAAGATTCATATCAAAACTCCCACATACAGAAACCTCACTGCAATACTTCACTGTGAAGCGCATTGCTTAAAACGCATTAAAGGGCAATAGCACTAAAAATTAAGTTTGTCTAATTTGAAAGAACTCATAAAATTGTAATAGAACATCCTTTACAACTTTTTCGTATCTCTCTTCGTTTTCAAGATATTTCAATTTGTTTGATATGTAAATGAGATGGTCTCTGACGTTAGGTGTGGGGTAAAATATTTCACATGTAGCAAAACCAGTTATATCTCTAAGTTTGTTCAGCGAAATCATTTGAAACTGTGCACATAAAAACTCCTTGCGACACTGAACATTTCATGTTAGATATGTAAGTGATTTTGCTCTGTATGAAAATATTTTACCCCACTCCTGGCGTCAGAGACCATCTCATTTGCATATCAAACAAATTGAAATATCTTGAAAACGCAGAAAGATACGAAAAAGTTGTAAAGGATCTTCTATTACAATTTTATGAGTTCTTTCAAATTAGACAAACTTAATTTTTAATGCCAATCCCCTTTAACTAAGTAGGAAGACTTTACGGTAAACATAATCTTATTCATACTCTTGATCATGTGACCTTGATGGTGGCACAGGGATCTCCTAAATCAATGGCTTTTTGGTTTCCTGAGTTTCGCCACAATGTTCAAGCAGAGGTTTATGATCTTGAAGAGCAAGGTCCTCCGAGCAAGGTTAGTAAAGTTTTTATTATATGCCTCAGCAAGAACATTTTTGTTTTTGCAATCTTTAATTTTTCAGTGGTTTCGAAAAGATCAGTTTTTACTGGTTTATGAACTGCTGGTCACGTACCAATCAGATTGCAGAAAAACTACGTTGAAACCGCTCAAAAACCAATCAGATTTCAAAACGACTATGTTAAGATCGCTCAAGAACCAATCAGATTGCAGAACGACTGTGTTACGATCGTTAAGGGACCAATCAGATTGATAGAAAACTGCAATTAAGGCGCTCACGAACCAATCGGATTGAAGAGCTGCAATGAAGTCGCTCACGGACCAATCAGATTGCAGAACTGCATTGTTCAAAGGCCAAGCCATATAATAAATAAAGTTTCACACGATATTGACTTATATTAATTATTCACATAGGTACATGTCACTTCATATGCATATATGTATTAAAAATGTTAAAAATCCAGGCATAAGCTTATTAGGTGAACAGGGGCGATAGTTACCCTTGAATTTGTACAGACTAATACACTATTTCAAGCTTGATGCGCTTGTAGAAGTCTTGAGGTACGCTACAAAATTAATTTTAGAAATTAGAAAAATTAATAAATTAATTAATAAATAAATTATTAGATTAATAAATTAATAAGTAAACATATTAATAAATTAATCAGTAAATAAATTAATTAGCAAATAAATTAATCAGTAAATAAATTATTAAATTAATAAGTAAATATATTAATAAATTAATCAGTAAATAAATAAATCAGCAAATAAATTAATCAGTAAATAAATTATTAAATTAATAAGTAAATATATTAATAAATTAATCAGTAAATAAATAAATCAGCAAATAAATTAATCAGTAAATAAATTATTAAATTAATAAGTAAATATATTAATAAATTAATCAGTAAATAAATTAATCAGTAAATAAATTAAATTAATAAGTAAATATATTAATAAATTAATCAGTAAATAAATAAATCAGCAAATAAATTAATCAGTAATAAATTATTAAATTAATAAGTAAATATATTAATAAATTAATCAGTAAATAAATAAATCAGCAAATAAATTAATCAGTAAATAAATTATTAAATTAATAAGTAAATATATTAATAAATTAATCAGTAAATAAATAAATCAGCAAATAAATTAATCAGTAAATAAATTATTAAATTAATAAGTAAATATATTAATAAATTAATCAGTAAATAAATTAATCAGTAAATAAATTAAATTAATAAGTAAATATATTAATAAATTAATCAGTAAATAAATAAATCAGCAAATAAATTAATCAGTAATAAATTATTAAATTAATAAGTAAATATATTAATAAATTAATCAGTAAATAAATTAATCAGTAAATAAATAAATCAGCAAATAAATTAATCAGTAAATAAATTATTAAATTAATCAGTAAATAAATTAATCAGTAAATAAATTAATCAGTAAATAAATTAATCAGTAAATAAATTAATCAGTAAATAAATTAATCAGCAAATAAATTAAAATACGAAATGATTAACTTACATGATTGGTAGGGCCTGTTTGATAATGAGCCAGTATCTCTCCGCTGAAGAAAAAATATTAATAAAAAATGGTTAGCATAAACCAATGCAGTTATAACATAGATCATAGTCAATCGAGATATGGTCTGGGAACTCGGCAAACTTCAAAGCGCCTATAATGAGCTGGGATTTTATGTTGAACCGTACCTTACACCGTGCACATCCTTTGTTTTAGGTTTATTAATATTTAAATAGCACGGTTGAGTGATTGAACTGAAACGTTGCTATTGGACAATTCGTTCATTATACTAAAATACAATGTGTTCAGTGACCGTGCACCGTGCACAAAAATGCATAAAGGCGAACAAAAAGATAGACCAAAGACTTTAGCTGAGTTTCCAGACCATATCTCGATATTGACTATGCATAGATGTAATTTAACGGCGTTTCTGATTGGTTACCGTGCGTGCGCCATAACTCGATGGAGCACGGCAATTTCAAATATAGTGAGAAACTCATTTTTAATCAGCGAAATAAATATTGTTTTCCGTTGTTTTGTGTCTGATTCTCTGTTATAAAAGAAATGGTTCATGGTTTGGCGTGCTCCATTAAGTTATGGATGCACTTGGGAAGTTGGAGGGCACTCGATTCTCGGCTACGCCTCGACCAACTCTTACGCTTTTTTCGTGCTCTCCAAACTTCCCGCGTGCACCCATAACTCGACCACAGAATAGAAATACAACCAGAAGTCCAACTCGAGTGACAACTTGTCCGCATTTCTTCAATGCGCAGGCGCGATATTTTACGCCATCCCACGCCATCCTACGCGATGTCCTACGCCATCCTGGCAAGTTCCCCCGGTAGTTTTAACCTGCTTTTGAAGGTCCAAACTGCCGGGGGAACTTGCCAGGATGGCGTAGGATGGCGAGGAATCAAGATGCGCGAGGCGACATGCGCGAGGACATAAACTTCAAAGGTTCCGACGCGAGTTGGACTTCTGGTTGTATTATTATTCTGTGACTCGACGGAGCACGCCAAACAATGAACCATTTCTTAATAAGTAGAAGAGGAGTCCGCCAGAATTTCAGAGACCAAATGCCTTTCGAACGCACAGTTGTAACGAACGTGCAGTTGCCTCAAACAAAAGAAATTGTAGATTTCAAAGTATTAGAACTTGCTTTCAAATGTTACCTTTTCATTGTAACTGCGACGTGCTCCATTTTCTGTTTGAACTGGAAAAGCAGACACAGAAGCGGGACGTGTCAAGCCTACTAAACAACAAATCAAAATATTAGTTTTAAATGACAATCTCAAAAGTCCAGAGTATAATTGGAGTGCGGATAAAACACAATATTACTCCACTCTATTCATTCTTACTGAAACGGAACGCCATGCAGCCTGAAACCCAGTTTGCACAGCCAGTGTTTCATTTGGGAGTGCGAGAGGAAGCGTTCAGTGTATATAACCCATTACCGCCTTGGGTGTCTGAGGGTTCTCTCTTTGATGAGTAAAATAATCTGGTGTTAGACAGAGTAAAACAATAAAGGGACCATTTTTGGCCAGCTCAGGCAGGAATGGGTTAATCACTTGTTAACTCATTGCTGCCTAGGATGTCTGAGGGTTCTCTCTTTGATGAGTCAAATCGTCTGGTGTTAGACAAAGTAAAAAAATAAAGTCGGCTCAGGCAGGAACGTGGAATGGGTTAAGGACCATGCAAGAAGGAAGAATAGGGCAGATATCAGGCTATTAAAAAGCAAACTTACGTGGATTTAGTTTATAACCACCAATTTCTGATTTAGTTGAATTATTGTTGAGTTCAAATACATCCTCCTGGCTACTAGAGTTCTCGTTGTCGCCATTGTTTCCTTGGGTTTTGTTCCGTGTGGCCGAGTTCAAGGTGACGTTGTCACATGAGCTATACCGGGAGAGTTTCTTCCTTGCGTTAGTACTTTCAACAACCGTACCAGTCTCCTTCTCTTTGCTCTCTTCCTTAGCTTCCTCGAGCTTATCAATTCTTTTCTTTAAGTTATCAACTTGTCGATGTAGTTCTCTATTCTTTGTCTTCGTGTCAGTCAGTTCAACCTCTTGTTCCTTGCTCTTGTTTGCATCTTTCGTTAATTTAGTTGTCTTATTCTCAAGGTCCACTATCTTATTCTTAAATTCCTCCAACTGTCGGTTATCCATCTCAAGCTTTCGAACTTTGGATCTTCCCTCGGAAATTTCTTTGCGATGTCGTTCCATCTCGTCCTCAAGTCTCTCCCGGTACTTCCGTATCTCTTCGCGATGTTTCTGCCTCATTACTTCAACCTTAGACTCCAGGTCATCGATCTTTCTCTCTAGATCTCGCTCCTTCGCCGTTCCAGCCAAAGACACCTTCCCCCGTTTCACAGCCTTGGTGTATCTCTGAAGCTCATCATCGTGTTCCAACCTCATCTGCTCGATCGAATCCTCTAGACTTTTAATCTTCAGTTGTAGTTCTTCGACGGTGAGGACATCCTCTTGTTGAAACTTCTCCTTGTATCTCTTAATCTCGCTATCGTAACGGACCTGCATCTGTTCCATACGCAACTCAACCTCTTGGAGTTTCACCTTCAGGCTTTCGTTCTCGGCAAGGATGCCAGGGACAGCGCCAATGGTCGTCTTTCTATTCTTCTCCTGGTCAAACGCCTCTTTGTAAAGCTTGATCTCCTTCTGGTATTTAGTGTCAATCTCTTCCATCTCGCGTTGCATTTGGTAAATCTTATTACTCATTTCTTCGTTTCTTCGAAGACCAAACTTGGTAGCCGATTCGGCTTTTTTCACCGTGTTTTGCAACGATTCACGTTGTTCTTCGAACTCTTTTTGCATCGTTGAGATGTTTTCTTGTAACTCCCGTACTTTTTCATCGCCTGATTTAGTCGTTCTTGGAGATAGGAGGTCGTGAGGGACGATATTTCCTACAGCTGACGCTGCTTGGATGGCGACTAACATGTCCGACTTGAGTTGTTCGACTTCTTCGCGATGTCGTTCGTCTTTTTCGCGCATTTTGTGTTCGTAAGATTGTCTCATGGTGTCTAGTTGTCGTTCAAGGTCCACAATGTTACTGTCCAGCACACTCTGAATGAAAGAAAGATAATGGGTCATAAGTTATATATACCACACACCCTTGCAGACACAGCCGCACAGCCACATACACAGGTATGAGACAAGGAGACAAGCAGATACAGACAAGCAGACACAGGCAGGAAGACAGACAAACAAACAAAGACACACAGACACTGACACACAGACACTGACAGACAGACAGACAGACAGACAGACAGACAGACAGACAGACAGACAGACAGACAGACAGACAGACAGACAGACAGAGAGCATTTATTTAAAATCGGGGTTTCCATCAATAATTACAAATTGCTTTTCATGAAAGCCGATTAAATATTTACATAATTAGTTGTATATACAGATTATTTTTGTACTTTTGATAAAATGGGAATAATTATAATATATTATGTACATGTATTTCATTAATTTGAATTAATTTAAATGACACAGACACACAAAAACAGACAGACAGACAGATACAATACGAAGATCCTACCTGTCCTTGGTCTACAGCAGGCGACTTATAGCTTTCCTGTGCCCTCAGAAGAGTGACCATATCACTGCGAAGTTGTTGTAAATCCTGCTCATGTTCTTCGTTCAGTTGATGTAATTCTTTTTCGTGATCTTGCTTCAACGTTTCCACGTAACGTTCAAGCTTCTTCAGTTCATCGTTCATCTCATGAGACTCGTTAGACCTCCCACTTGAGGGATAGGAATCAGGTTTCAAAGCTTGAAGGACCATCATCATGTCCGACTTATTTTCTTCCAATTCTTTTTGATGATTTCCCTGGAAAAATTACAACACAAAAAGATGTACGGGTAAGTTCCAGAATTTTCATATTAAAACTTCCAATCAAGACAGTTGCAACTTCAATAAAACCATTTATAGATGGATATTTCGGATTGCCTCGGCCGGGAATACCAATAGCGCGGGTTGGGGCAGTCAGAAAACTTTTCTCTACAGCAGTGATTCGACTTCATTTGCAATTATTATTATTCACATATATACACGCTGCTGAAGGACAACAGAATGTTCAAGCTTTATAAAATTGTTCGCTTGTTTAAAACAAAAAAACCCAACTTCACGAGATGCGGCAAGCAACAAGTCTTTTATGCCTGAGAAGTGCTAATACCGACTGACAGCTACAGTGCATGATGGTCAAAAGTGTACCCATGTTTCAGTAACCCGCATTTTAATCTGATGAAAGACTCTCATTTGTGCGGAGGACACAAAGTTAACAATTTTTTTCTTGCCAAGTTTTAGATAAAAATTGCCAAGTTTTTTTTTTTAATTAACAAGTTTTATTTGTTCTTGTAACAAGTTTTTTCTTGCCAAGTTTTAATTGATGATGTTTACGACAAAAATTGACAAAAATTGACAAGTTTTGTTTGTTTCTGTATACAGCTCAAATTGACAAGTTTTTCCTTGCCAAATTTTCTTTGCTGACGTAAATATATACGCTAGAAATTGGCAGATTTTTATTTGACAATACTTCTTCACCTTCTCAACGGCATTTCTCATGTTATTTTCCCCTCTTCACTGGGTCAAGCCGTCAAGGACATCAAAAAACTATGAACAACATCACAGGAGACGGCTCTACCGAAGAAAGCCATCCCGCTGAGAAGACCAAGTGTTAACAGCTTATCACTGTTCACACTGAAATTCTAATAAGGTCATTCACTTGAAACGTCTGTTTCTTCGAGAACACAACTGTAGTAAATTGAACTTGAATTTTCCAAAAAACTACGCTGGAGCTAGCTATTAAAAAAAGAAGTTGCCATTCGTTCGTGTCGTGTGGCGTTCTTTGGTGATATAACATCAACCGCTTCGAAGAGATGGCACCGCAGAGTGCTAACGAAAAGGTCAAGATGGATACAAAATATGACTTGTGTAAACAGTTCATCATCAGAAGAAAACGCCCGCGCTGCCGTTGGTTAATGGCATGAAAATCTTCATGTGTTGGCCTGTTAGGTATGAAATCGGGTTCGTGTTAATTAGCCGGGCGAGTGTAGCGGCAACAGACAAGACGATTGTCGGTGCACTACACATAAACGATTTCTCCTGCAGGGCTGTCAACGACACACTGATCAAAAACAAGATCACTGATGGGTCGCCACGCAGCACAATATTCCCGCAAAAGACAACAACATTTTTTCCCCATGACGAAATCGCGGGTATATAATTGGACATGATGTGGACAGAATAGCACGTTTGAACGATGCGTGCTTATTAATTCTTTCAAATAAATATTTTACGTGGTGTTTCCACAAAACTTATTTATATTCATATGATGCGTGCTTAGTTACATTTTCACTGGTATATTGTGTACTTTGGCATCTCTACTTTTTATTCCAGGCGATTCTATTTGTCGGGGAATTCTGGGGGACACCCTTTGGTTCAAATCTGAGTATCAGATTGACAGATGCATGGACAAAATTTTAAAACTCCTGGGATTTTACAGAAAAATATATACTGAGGTTGCAAACGAAAGTCCTTCATCTGAGTAAAGTACAGAGTAAATTTGTATGGACTAATATAAACGTAGAGTGCTGCATGTGTAGGCAGTGTGTTATGATGTATTGTAATAGCAAATTAGACTGGTATGAAAAATTGCTGAGATTTTAGAGAACGAAGTACACTGACGTTGTAAGCTGAAGTCCTTTATCAGAGTAATTTATCGAGTAATATAAAAGTAGAGTGCTGTGTAGGCAGTGTGTTACGATGTATAGAAAATCTTAAAGATGGTGAACTGCTGAGATTTTAAAGAACGAAATACTGACGTTTCGAGCCAAAGTCTTTCATCAGAGTAAATCATGGAGTAATATAAAAGTAGAGTGCTGTGTAGGCAGTATGTTACGATGTATAGAAAATCTTAAAGATGGTGAACTGCTGAGATTTTAAAGAACGAAATACTGAGGTTTTGAGGCAAAGTCTTTCATCAGAGTAAATCATGGAGTAATATAAAAGTAGAGTGCTGTGTATAGGCAGTATGTTACGATGTATAGAAAATCTTAAAGATGGTGAACTGCTGAGATTTTAAAGAACGAAATACTGAGGTTTTGAGGCAAAGTCTTTCATCAGAGTAAATTATGGAGTAATATAAAAGTAGAGTGCTGTGTATAGGCAGTATGTTACGATGTATAGAAAATCTTAAAGATGGTGAACTGCTGAGATTTTAAAGAACGAAATACTGAGGTTTTGAGGCAAAGTCTTTCATCAGAGTAAATTATGGAGTAATATAAAAGTAGAGTGCTGTGTAGGCAGTGTGTTACGATGGATGGCACTGCGATGTTAGGCTACGTCCACACGTATACGTTTTTGTAGCGTTTTCATATTGTTTCAGGTAAGTATAGACCATTGTTTTCTATTCCCTTGAGGACGGAGAACAATATGAAAACGCTACGAAAACGTATACGTGTGGACGTAGCCTTATATAAAGAACAAAATACAGACGTTTCAAGTTATAATCATCATTTATTCTCTGGTTTTCACCAAAGCCCTTCATCAGAATTAACGAATGGCTTTCGCTTAACCTTTTGATTGTCACAGACTTTAGTATTTTACACTGGCTAATCCTAGACGATTTTCCTAGTCCGTGAGAACCCTCTTGACAGTTAATGCAAGGTTAAAGCAAGCACCCGACTAACATAAGCAATAACTAAGCTGATAACACGCTACTAGCAACACAATTGACAGCAATAATTACCCCATATGAGACTCTAGAACAAATATTTCACGGACTATCTTCAAAACATAAGGGTGTTATTAAGTTTTGGTGTCTATAGCCCAACATAACATGACAATATGTCGCAATATATCCCGGTGATAAAGTTGTACTAATATTAAATATTGTGCAATTATGTACATTATATATACTTAATCAAGTCATATATACAGAAGATTACGCTCGCAACGGTACAGAACAAATACACCCATCAAAATATATCACTAAGTAAATTTCCCCAGAAAGCCCTACAGCTATTTTGTACTTCTTTTTGGCGAAGCTGGGTTTAGAATTGCACTAATCTGATAGCTACTTTATTACTTAATAAAAAAAAATACTGACCTTCAGCTGGGCTATCTCCTGGCTGTGCTGTTCTTTGGCTTGGTCGAGTTTCTCGGCATTCACGACTTCACTTTTCTCCCGCTCTTCGGCTTTCTTCGTTTCGTAATCGTTCTTCAATACATTAATCTTCCGTTCGTTCCTAGCGAAACAAGAAAGTGCAAGTGAGTTCCACGACCTCTTATCGGGGCTTAATAACATTTGATTTTAAAACAACAGAGAGCCAGAGTTAGATGCGGATTAGATAACAGAAGCGTCTGCGTGAGCGAAACAAAATAGACAAGCAGTAGAGACTAGAGAACGTCGAAAAAGTTAGGAGAAAACTTACACATGAATCAGAATACGAGCTCGGGAATATAGCTCACCGGCGACAGGAATTATGCAAAATAGTAATTAATGCCTCCAAGGGTGTGAAAAAGAATGCGTGGTGGAGAGGTTTTTGTTAAATATTAACACGACTCTTAACGGAATGATGGCAAGGAATGCAATGAAGGGGTTTGCAAAGACATGCATTTGAAAGAAAGTTAGACGAGGAATTTTAAATAAACGGCTCAAATGAGACCTAGGGATTTTAGCTCGAGTGTTGTGGACCCCTAGCTTGATGGGGCAGGCATGAACGAGGGAACAGACACACGAAGACTTTTAGAATGTTCTCCGTGCATAGCCAGCTGTCTTCCGTTTTAAACCGTTTTAATTAGAATCCTCTAATCAAGAATCTGTTCGAGGAATCAGAGCTCTAAAGCACAGCAATTCTAAAATTCCAGTCAGTTCGAGTAGAATCATGAAATAACAATATGAAGAAAACGAGCTTAAACTTGCGCAAAATATGGTTAGTGTTAGAGAGACGTGCGAGCAGACGGACTGAAAGACCGTGGTCATTTAGCGGTCTAGTGTTACATGTTAGTTCATTTTACTGACCTCAGCATCTCCTGTTATATTAGACACGTTTAGCGACGGGACAAGAGGTGAAAGCGAACTGCCTCAGCCAACACGCAAAGCATTTAGGAAAAATCCTCCAGAAAGTTAGAACACTCGAATTCGAGCTAACGAAACGCAGCGCGAGTCTCAATTGAAATGAATCAACTGCCCTCGCTAACCTTCGGCAATCGAAAACGCAGCAGGCTCTATGAAGAACTGCTACAAAAAGCAGAGGGGGATAATCAAAGCTATATAAACATGACTCAGTTGTGTCCCCGACACGGCACTGTCCCGAAATGTAACAGAAAGAGAGCGTGTTGTTCGAGCTAGTGTTTTAAGAAAAAGAATTTCCGAAACACACACTTTTCGTAAATGTCAAGAGAAATGTTTCTAAGCCCCAAACAGGGTTAGGGTTAGACGCTCTAACCATTGAGCAACCATTCTCAAGCGGAAATCCGATGGACAAGTTCAGGGACTGAGATTGGCTGGCATCGCTTGAACATCTTAAACGAATTTTCAAATATGAGCTAAGCGACAGGCGCACACCCTTTCACTTACCAAGTACAGTAAACAACCGTTACTTATGTGTATATTTAAAAATAATAAATTCTGAGATCCCAAGTGAGGACTCGAACCTACAACCTTCTGATCGCCGGTGAGACACTCTAACCATTGAGCTACTCCGATTATTGACTGTAAATTGACTGAATTCTAGCAGGTTCCAGTAGCTCAATGGTTCGTCTCACTAGTGATCAGCAGGTTGTGGGTTGTACACATATTCAATCTACGTTCAAATCATCTGAGTCTCAGTAGCTCAATGGTTATAGAGTGTATCACTGGTGATCAGAAGGTTGTGCGTTGTACACATATTCAACCTACGTTCAAATCATCTGAGTCCCAGTAGCTCAATAATTACAGCATCTCATGCACAGGTGATCAGAAGGTTGTGGGTTGTACACATATTCAACCTACATTCAAATCACCTGGGTCTCAGTAGCTCAATGGTTAGAGCATCTCACTGGTGATCAGAAGGTTGTGGGTTGTACACATATTCAATATACATTCAAATCATCTGAGTCTCAGTAGCTCAATGATTAGAGCATCTCACCGGCGATTAGAAGGTTGTGGGTTCGAGTCCCGCTGCTTGGGAACTCAGAAATTTTTCTCTCAGTAAAATGGCTCTATTTTCACATAATTCTCACATATCTCTTAACATTATTAACAGCACTTACTGTTCACGTTCCTCTTGTAGTTCAGTTTCAAGTTCACATATTCTTTCACGAAGACATCCAATTTCATCAGTTGCTCCCAAAGAGATACATTTTTCCTGTAGTGTCTCAAGTTCGTGTTTATAAACCTCACTAGCCAGACCAAGTTCTTGCTCGTGCCTCGAGCTCAATTCACTTATATCTGATTGGAGTAAGATTACTTTTGAGGTGAGCTTTAACTTAATCTCCTCGGCATGACATTTCAATGTCTTCGCCTCGTCTACCATGGATTCTTTCAATTGTTCTAATTCTTCTACGTGAAATTTCTTTGTCTGTTCCAGTTCTTGCGCGAGACGCGAATTTTCTAGTTCCTTTTTATCGCACGCGTTGCACTTCCTACTTTCAACCTTCCTCTCTTTCGCCATTTCTTCCAAAGCGTTCACTTTACTTCTCTCCGCTTTCAAGGAACTTTCTAAGTCCTTAACGTGGTCACCGAGTAACTTCACAGCGTCTACAATATTCGTTTTCTCCTGGTCCAGTTCTTGCGCTTTCGATAAAATCGTTTCCTTCGAAACATTAAGGTTATTTTGAGTCTCTGTTAAATTTTTCTCCACATTTTCCATCCATCCGAAAGCTTCTTCCTCCACCTTCAAACGTCTTTCCAACTCTTCGGCCAAAGATAAAACGTTCTCCTCGCTTTCACAGAGCTTCTGTTTCAACTCTCCTAATTCCTTTTCAGAACTTTTCACTTTTATTTCCAATTCACTTATTCTCAAGGCTTTTTCACTCGCCATTTTTCGAATACTTTCATTTGCAGTTTTGTTAATTTCTTCAACTTCACTGACGCGTGTTTTTTCACGCTCAAAATTCTCTTCGGCTTTTTTTAGCTTTTCTTTTACAGTCAGCAATTCTTCTTTGTTTTTTTTCGTTTCTTCCACCTCGTCCAAGACGTTTTCTAAATTCCGTTCCAATTTTATTCGTTTGTTTTTCTCATTATTGAAATTCTTTAGAGTTTCCGCTTGAATGCTCCGCAATTTTTCACATTCGTTTTCATTCGACTGTAACTTCGACTTCCATTCTTCCAAACTGTCTTTCAGTCCGTCCACCTCGGAGCTATTTCTGCCATCTGTCTCGGTGTGTAAACTATCCAACTCGTCTTCAACTTCTTGTAATCTATTCCGCGTTGTTTCGTTGTCCTCCTGAAGTAACAACAATTGATTATCATACTGTTTTTTAACCCTTTCAATTTCATTTTTTAAATCCTCCTTCTCGGTTCGAGTTTCTTCTAATTCTTTATCTTTTTGTTTCAGCTCAACAGAAATATCCTCCATTCTGCTTTCCAACCTCGAAGAGTTCGTTTTTTCCTTCGATAAACTTCCATTGGTTAACTCTGCTAACTCGGCTCTCAAACCAGCCACCTCTTCGTTCGCCTTTTTACATGCCGCCTCTAGCTCTCGCGTGCCATCGTCCTTTTTTTCAACCTCGGCACACTTCCTTCGAAGTCTCTCGACTTCAGAGTTTTTCTTCTGTAGTTCGTTTTGAAGATGGTTGACTTCTTCCCGGTATTTCAGCTGGTTCTTGTGTTCACTCTTGAAGTGTTGATGGTCTTCTTTCGCTTGCTGTAATAGTTCTGTGCTCTTTTTGGTTATTTCTCTTTGTTTTGAATGTTCCTTTGACATGCTCATTTCTTGAAGTAACTTTCCCTTCTCATTTTCAATTCTCTGTCGTTCCTCTTTCTCGTACTGAAGGTCCAACGTTCTGTTCAGTAACTGTTCCTCCAGTTCACCTTATTAAAAATGAGAAAGATTCTGTTAGTTATAAACACTCAGTTATCTTTTCAACAGCGTTGACAAACACTGAAAAACAACTGAATCTCTACCACCACCATGCACCATCTGATCATCGCAATCACCACTACCACCAGCACCACCATCACCACCACCACCATCACTACCACCACCACCACTATCATGAGCACCACTATTACCACCACCACTATTATCACCACAACCACCACCATCACTACCACCATTATCATGAGCACCACTATTATCACCACAACCACCACAACCATCACTACCACCATTATCATCACTACCATCACCACCACCATTAACATGGGCACCACTATTACCACCACCACTATTACCACAACCACCACCATCATCACTACCATCGCTACCACCATTATCATGAGCACCACTATTACCACCACCACTATTATCACCACAACCACCATCATCATCACCACTACCACTCCACCACCACCATCATCATCACCACCACTACCACTCCACCACCACCACCATCATCATCACCACCACTACCACCATTATTACCTATTCGCCGATTATTCGCGTTTAACTTGCTCTCAAGTTCCTGAAGCAACGACCGCGTGTGTTTGGCAACCTTCGCGCGACTTTCGTTCGCCTTTTCCAGCTCCTTCGTTCGCCGTATAAGCGCCTCCTCGTTCTCTTGAAGTTTCGATTGAAGTTTAATGAAGCCAGATTCAATAGTGCCAGACATAGCAGAGCCATTGCACGAAGGAAACCCATTCTCGATCTCCCTCAACCGTTTATCCATTTTCTCATCACTCTTCCTCACATGTGCTTTTAAAGATTCAACTTCGGATTTCAAGGAATCAATGTTGGCTTTCTGGATACTTATAACGTTATTTGCCTTTTCTAAACTCTTTTTCGTATCAGTCAAATTCTTTGAACAAATTTCTGCTTTGCCTTGACTGTGTTTTGCTAATTTTTTTGCTTCTGCAAGCTGAAGTTCTAGCTCGTTTGTTTCACTTTCCGTTTTGCCATTCATATTTTCATTCAAGGTTTCGGGTTTTAAGTATTTGTCGCTGTAGTAAGGCTGCGGTTCAGGACTAGTTTCGAGCGAGGATATCGTTTCTTTTTGTACTTCCTCTGTGATTTCTGTTTCCGATGGAGATTTTCTCGTCTGCTTGCTACTTTTATCTGGGGCTTTTTCCTGAAAAGATAGAACAGTAACGAAGTTAATTTAGTAGTGACGAGACAGCGTGTGTTCTTCTGAGGAAAAGAAAGGAAGGAAAGAGGAAAGGAAGGAAAGAGGGAAAAAAGAAAAAGGGAAGGAAAGAAAGAAGTAAGTCAAGGGAAGTCAAAGAAGAAAGGAAGGAGAGTAAGAAGGAAGGAGGGAAGGAAAGAAAGAAAGAAAAATGAAAGGAAGGAAGGCAGGCAGGACGAAAGAAAGAAAGGGAAGAAAGCTAGAGAAAAAGGAAGGAAAGAAGAAAAAATAAAGGAAGGAAAGGAAGTAAGTCAAGGGAAATCAAAGAAGAAAGAAGGAGAGAAAGAAGGAAGGAAAGAAAGAAAAGAAAAATGAAAGAAAGGAGGGAAGGCAGGAAGAAATAAAGGGAAGAAAGCTAGAGAAAAAGGAAGGAAAGAAGAAAAAAGAAAGGAAGGAAAGGAAGTAAGTCAAGGTAAGTCAAAGAAGAAAGGAAGGAGAGAAAGAAGGAAGGAGGGAAGGAAAGAAAAGAGAAACGAAAGAATGGAAGGCAGGAAAGAAGAAAGGAAGAAAGGGAAGAAGAAAAATAAAAATGAAGGAAGGAAGGAAGGAAGGAAGGAAGGAAGGAAGGAAGGAAGGAAGGAAGGAAGGAAGGAAGGAAGGAAGGAAGGAGAGAAAGAAAGAAAGATGAAAAAAGAAAAGGAATTTTTCTGCCACTCTTAGCCAACACAGTTCTAAGATACCGACCTTATAATAATCTTTTATAATCATCGTTTCTGACGCCGACCATCTCTTTTTAGAAGCACTGTTAGAGCCTCTATGGTTAGCATTGACTTGGCTAGTTTTGTGATCAGAGGTCGTTTGCCATGGAGCTGAAACAGTTCTCGATACATTAGACCTTTTTTCTTTGCTGCCATCTGAAAAAAACACACTTGGCTATATAAGGCAATAATACTTCCAAAAGATAAAAATCCAGCTCACTCATACACGAAACGATGAAGAGGTATATCAGCTAAGTACCTAGTTCCCCCTTCAACCTCATAAGGTCGGCCCAAGTTTGTGAACGGCCTGGCCACAGAACAGAAATACAACGTTGTATTTCTATTCTGTGGCCTGGCTATGAGCTCTTCCCTCTTGATTTGGAGGTGAACAGGTTGAGAAGACAACTGCTTATAAAGACAGTCCTTACCATAAGCCATTCCTGCCTGAGCTGGCCAAAAACAACCCCTTTATTGTTTTACTCTGTCTGACACCAGATGATTTTACTCATCAAAGAGAGACCCCTCAGACATCCTAGGCAGCAATGAGTTAACAAGTGATTAACCCATTCCTGCCTGAGCTGGCCAAAAACAATCCCTTTATTGTTTTACTCTGTCTAACGCCAGACGATTTTACTTGTGAAAGGAAGAACCCTCAACTGGCTCACAGCCGTAAGTAAACCCGGAATATTGATTTAGAAGCTGACCTGGATTTACATATTAACCATTAACTAACTATACAGTAAATCTCAGAACAGGCTCATGTAAATATATAGACTTGCCACAAGTCGACTGCTTTGTTGTTTTATTCAAGACACAGCCAACAAACCGTAGCGAGAAGGTGAGAGCGGGCTCCGACAAAAAAAAAGGACTTTGGTAAAGTCTAGTAAATATACTGTGCTGTAGCTAGTTCTCACAAAGTTAGATGTCTCCAGACTACTTACAGCTTGACTTGCAAACTGATTCAAACAATTATTTTCTACACAAATTGGGTTTTTAACACCAGACAATTTTATTCACGGGTGAACCATTGGAAAAGAATGTGTCAGTTATAACCGGTCTAAAAACTAAACTGTTAAAAACACATTAGTATTTACCAGGATTTGATGTCGTTACATGTCGATTACCCATTTCTGTCTACCAGTACACATAGAAGGCCTTTCTGGTGTGTAGAATCCTGGCCATGCACAGATAGTCTTTCAATTTTTTGTAGCAATCAGCAATGAACTTGTAAACAGCCAAAAAGATTCACATGGGAGTATCATTATTATGCTAATTATCTACACTTAGACACAATTCTACACTTAGACCAATATCTCATGATTATGTATTTTTGACCTAAAGTAGCTAAAGTTGACAAGTGGTGTCAGTAACTCAAGTGTGATTGCATCTACAGTAAGTGCCCCTAGGTCTGGTCTCTTAGCTAAAGTGTCATTACGGGGGCTTTCCATTTAAACGGTTAGACCGGTCAGTCCGGTTAAATGGAACACGATTCGTTTGAGACCTGGGATGGTCTGACTGGAAAATTTGGTCCTAACCTACTGACCGGTTAAAAAAAAGCCCTTTAGCTAAAGTGTCACTAAGTGTTAAGGTTGTTCCATTAGCCCCTAAGATAGTTCCTTGACTTAAGTGTCCCTGTGACCTTTTTTGGCCAGCATTCCCTTTACCAGTTCAATACTAACTTCTGTTTACCCTTAAAAATCTTACTTGCCAAAGCTGATATTCTTGGCACAGGTTATATATAAATTAATTAACCCACTGACAGCTGAGATGACCCTCTCTTTATTTTACTCTAGATATCTAATGCCAGACTATTCTGAACACTTCTGAAAGGACTGAATCCTAGAGAGACCCTTAAGATGTTAATGGATTAATGTTGTAGAAAAATCCCCCAAATATAGTGCATTAAGGCAGTGCTCTCCCCAGAATTTTCTGAAGAGAAAGAGTGCATCGTTATAACGCACAACTCAGTATAATGTGGTGGATCCTTGGACCCCAGAATTTTGCTTTTCCTACCTACAGTACTAAAGCTCACCACAGGCCACTAAATTTCCTGCAATATTAGCAACAGAATTGATGTGTAATATGACGCTGAAATTGAAGTTTCTATTTTTCTCACGCAATTCAATCTTGATGGGAGGCAATTCAATCTTGATGGGAGGCAATTCAATCTTGATGGGAGGCAATTCAATCTTGATGGGAGGCAATTCAATCTTGGTGGCTGAGGATCATGGATCATCCTGAATAATCACGATCATTGCAAGATAAAATGATAACACAGCAGTGTGATCATTGCAAGGAATGAAAACCATGCTCAAAAATCTTATTTCAATTCCATTTTGTTGAAGTCTTGAGCAGACTTCAAGCTTCTTCAGTCATGATTTGGATTGTTAGAATCAAACAGAAAGTGCTTCTGGCAGTACTCAATCTCACTCCCAATACTCGGCCCACAATATTGTACCAGAACTGAGTGGGAAGAGTACTGGGAATGATATTTGACTGTACCTTGCAATAACACGCTTCATCTATACAGTCGTCACCACTAAGGACCCCAACTACCGCGTTATAATGAGGCTCCACTGTATTATATAGCATTTCATAACTAATATTGGATAGTGGAAAAATAACCCTCAACTCTGAAAAGTTAACAAGCCCACCACCCCTAAAAGTACATTGGCAAGGCATACGATATATATACATTATAATAAATTAATTATTAAAACATACTTGAAGGGTAGTTCATCTTGCTTTCACGAGAACCACGTGGTAAACTTTGGGACTTTGTGTTAAAGTTATATCCAGGAGAAGCTATCACAAATGGCTTCAAGACACGACACCAATTATCCATTTCCAAACGATTCTCTGCCTTCAAATAATGAACCTTTAACGACGTCTTGATTCCGATGGAGAACTCTTCACTGGTGTCGACCTCAGCATTTGTTAAACCACTACAATCATCTAAATTGATGCCTCCTAATGGAGCTTGACCAAGCTAGAAATATTAAAACAATGGGACAGAAAATACTTTAAAACCAGGTCAATTAATATACATGTACCTATTATACAGTACAACTCAAATAAATTTAAATTAACCCCTTCACTTCCCTGGAGCTCTCTCATTGATGGGGAAAATCGTCTGGCATTAGACAGAGTAAAATACATTTATGGTGGCTCCATACAGTTCCTTGAAAAATGGAAAATACAAGTTTGAGAGTCCAAAACACGTGCATAAACAATTCGGAAAAAGAATAATACTAAATGTTATGCATAGTTAAACAGTCTGACAATAAAAAACTGTTACCAAATAAATAGCAACAGTTGTTGCTATGGCAACATTGACGTTTCAAAATGGCTGCCAATTACCCTTCAAACTAATTTAATTCGGAAAAAACTTTGGTGACCCCCAATTTTTTTTTCATTAAAACTTTTCTGGAAGTACGAGTAATCCATAGGCTGATTTAAAAAAAAATCTGTAGAACGAATATTTTTTTTTTAAAAATCATGTTTGTTATTTTTTTAAAAATTTGGATCTACAGAATTTTTTTTAAATCGGCCTATTGATTGTTGCTATTTATTTGGTAACAGTTTTTGATTGTCAGACTGTTTAACTATGCATAACATTTAGTTTTATTCTTCTTCCGAATTGTTTATGCACGTGTTTTGGACTCTCAAACTTGTATTTTCCATTTTTCTAGAAACTGTATGGAGCCGACTTGAGAGTTGGTGCTGCTAAGACAGAGTTAATATAATAATTAATGTAAATAACTACAGAATCTGGTTGCCTAATCTTCTGAACAAAGGGTTTGTGTCAGAAGCATTTAATAATTGATTAAATTCATATTGCACTGAGAGTTTCAGTAGCTAGCTTGTCACCATTTGAAATCACCATTTGTCATAGTGAAATCAGTTGAGATAGCCAGGACATGTGTTAAAAGAAGATGATGGTGACTGGGTGAACAGACGCATGTCATGAGGTGGAAGGTGTGAAAGAGGACAAGGCTGAGGGCAACATAAAGTCACGTGCGTGAGACACATGGTTTGAAAAAAAGAGAACACGTAAGCAACAGAAAAGTGGAGAAATCTGCTATGCCAAACTGCATTTTCAAAATTATGTTTCCAAATATTTGGAAAGTTGGTTACAAACTTCAAAAGTCCAATTCAAAGTTCATCCTTATAGAAATTAAACCCGTGGTCAACCAGACTTATTCTTGGTACAACAATCGGAATAGAGTAAGGTTAGATATACTGCTGAAACAGAGAACATAGGAGTCTAACGTTTCGAGCGAAGGTCCTTTGTCAGAGAGAAATTTCTTTAAGAAAATATGTTAATGATTCTGCAATTTCAAATTACCAACTGCAGTAGAAAAATAGTGCAAAGCTGAACTTTGAACCAATTTACATTCAAACTTCAAATCAAACTTCAACATTAACATCAATGAACTTTCAAACTGGGTGCTGAAATCAACAATCAGGGCCGGAGGTTTGACACCCCCAAGAATTACTTTATAATTTGTTCTATAGTCTGCAGACAAGAGATTTCAGTCGGCAGTCGGCACCCACCAGCGGTCAGACTAGGCAAGTACTCTAGTACTGAAGAGTGACGATTATGTGGCAGTCGGCAAAATGGAGCCTACAACCACCCCCCTGCAAAATTTTCGAGGTTCCCATTAGATCATCTAAAATCTCAATCACCCCAATCCTCCTGATCACCTGAATGCATCCAATCAGATTGGGTGATTTGAGATATATCTCATTTGATTGGAGAGATTTAGGCAATTGAGATGATCTAATAGCCTGGCTTTCTATTAAACAGAGAGAGAAAAGGACCAGAGGGCTAATCATTTAGTAGACCTTAAGAGATTGACCTATTAATGCTAAACTGAGGTGACCAAAGGTCGTATAAATCCAAGCTTCAATTACTATCTGCCCAAAATTCACATCTATGTTGTGTCTACATGAAATTTAATAGACAAATTCCGATTCCTAAGACCTACTTTTCTAACAGGACACAAAAAACCTACTAAAAAGTTATTTCCCGTCTAATCTAAAAGGTGCAGCTTTAACATATTACATGTAACTTTATATTTTGGGTAATCTATGGGCAAGACCGGCAGACAATCGATTTCAAAAAAAGTTTCCACGCTAGCAACGAGTTTCCCTGAGTTAATGACATATTTACATATCTCAGATTCCATGTTAGTGTCAACAAAAAGTCTTTAGCAAACAAACAATAGCTCATAACATTAAAAACTCTTGTCAAACTCATGTCAACCTGACACGTCAGAGCGTCTGTGTGAAAATCCCTAAAATCCCAACCATTAAATCCCCAAACGAAACCACAGCAAAATGACAAATTACATCTTCCCCGATCGCCGCATGATCGTTTAGAAACTGATGCGATAAACCTAATTGCTCCACATGAAAAATATTTCATGTAAACCACAACTGCACTACGACACGCGCAGGAATTATATTAAATCCTTAATCACAAATCCTGAGAACATTTTTTTTAGCTCTAATTGGACCTCGATCGCGAACACTTTCGGGCTTTTTTATTCCTAAATATTTATTCTCCTATATTGTCAATAATTATGGCATGTCAAAACATAACTTTGGTTTGAGCGATGAATTTTCAATCGATTCAAATACCTACCTTTCCTGAGTCGGTAGTAAACCATTCTAAGTCTCCAGATGAGTATAAAACCAGCCAGACTTTCTCCCATTTCTAGAAAAGAAATGAAAACTCTGGTAGACGACGAGAAAAATATAAACATAAACAGAGAGACATTTACCTGTATTCTGATTTCAGGCAGCGTCGATACTTGCGTCGCCAGAGCCAAAGTTCCCGACTTGACGGCTTTCCTTTGACGATTTATATTCGCCACCTAGAGCACACAGAGAGGTTGAAATAACAATAAGGCTTTTATCTAAACGATAAAGAAACCAGAAATATCAAAACGTTTATAAAAAAACTTGCCGTACATCTAACGAAGTTGGTCGTGGTCGAGGGGGAGATGTTGGACTTGTTGATATTTCCTGATGGACTTCTCTCGGCTTAAAACAATTCTGACACTTGTTCTTATCGAAGACATTCGGCGAGAATTTCTTACAAGCACCAGACGAAGCCCTTTCGTTCATTCTTGACTTCGAAAATAATTTCTAGACGCTGTGTTTAAAAACCTTTCACAAAGCCGGTTACTTTAATATTTGTCGCTTCCCAAACGCGACAAGTCGTCTCGATAATCTCGGGTTTCTCGCTTCCCTTCGTCCAGAAGCTCCCTGATAGAATTACGATAATAATCTGGCTATTAGGAAGCATCGCTGGTTCATAAACTGTCTCGTATATCGTTGCGATAAAAAAGATGGAAAGTTTTGTGTCATGTCAGACATTTTTTGACACTGTCACCGGCGTCTGGATTAATACACCATTAACCGTGACTACACGCATGAGCATACTCCATCAATGCAGGGACTCCGACCCCCCCCGGTTGTGGATAGCCTGCGTGGCGGGCAACGGAGGCGCACGAACCCCCTAATAACGCCAGACACGCAGGCCAGGTTGTGAAATATTTCTTTGGAATACAAATTTGTTCTTTTTCTTTCACACGCTATGTGTAGGTCTGTTTTTTTTGCTGTAATATGGTAAGCACTTTCCTGAAAGAATTTTGGCAGACAGACACAAACAAAGACAGATAGACAAAAAAACAAACAAACAAACAAACAAACATGCACACATACATACACAGGACAGAGTGACAGACAGACAGGACAGACAGACAGGACAGACAGACAGACAGACAGGACAGACAGACAGAGACAGACAGACAGACAGACAGACAGGACAGACAGGACAGACAGACAGGACAGACAGGACAGACAGACAGACAGACAGACAGATAGACAGACAGACAGGATGGACCAGACAGACAGACAGACAGACAGGATGGACCAGACAGACAGACAGACAGACAGACAGGATGGACCAGACAGACAGACAGACAGACAGACAGACAGACAGACAGACAGACAGACAGGATGGACCAGACAGACAGACAGACAGACAGACAGTAAAGACAGACAGACAGACAGGATGGACCAGACAGACAGACAGACAGGAAGGACAGACAGACAGACAGACAGACAGACAGACAGACAGCTTTACACCCCTTAATAATGGCGAATGTTATCCAGAAAACTAAGTTAAATGAGAAGGGTGAACTGCTGAGAATAGTTTTGACAACGAAATACTGACGTTTCGAGCAGAGCCCCTCATCAAAGTGAAATGTAATGAAGGGCTCTGCTCGAAAGTAAACGGCAGTATTTCGTTATCAAAACTATTCTCAGCAGTTTGCCACCTTTTCACTTTGCTCTACCTTTCACACTCTTTAATTAAATGAGAATCACTTATCTATTGCATATATAATTCGCGTCATTGTAAGCAAAAACGAAGCAAATAGACAACTTAATCCTGTGTCGTAATGATGGATTAGTAATTTGTGAGGCATCTGTGTGATAAGATATCGAAATAACGAAAGAAAACAGGAATACAAATAGCTAGTTTATCTGGAACATGTTCCCAGCAAATGAATGTTTCTTTTTAAGCTTCAATATATAAAACTACAGACGATTGTAAAACATTAATTTACCATTCTCGGCTTATAGACTTAGACGTTTCTTCTTTTTAATAACCAAAACAGATTAGCTGGAGAATCTTTCGATAATTTATTTGCATTCAGAATCGCGAGTTAATCTTTATAATTCAATAGATTAAAATGCGCAAACATTGGAAACTATGAAAGTTTGCAAGAATTTAAAATAGTTGCGGAAACACGCGCCTTTCACGGGACTCCAAAAATTAAACATTGACTTGAAATAATTTAAACTTTAGAAAAAACATAAAAAGGCAAACTAACCATGAGATGAGATTCGCGTTCAGTATTGTCTTTGCTGGCCCAACAGAATGCCTCCTTCTTAAAAAAAAATCGTTAAATTTAGCAAAAAATAGTTCAAATTACAAAATTGCTTCGATCAGTTTATAACAAAACCTAGCTTAATGTATACATCGGCAAATAAGAACTCAATTCATGTCAACTGGAGTTTAGCGAGGTTTTCTAATTATAAAGAACGAATTAGAAAGGTGATTCCTTGCACGACTGCAAACTGTCCCGGGGGGAAAGAACAATTAATACTGAACACGACCTCAATCCCTAGCAACAAATTGCTGCAGCCAACATTGTTGCGTTGCAAGTTGAAGAAAAATATTGCCCGTATTACCTCACCTTTAGCTTAATGTAAAATAACAATCGAAATATAGTAAGGTTAGATATATTGCCGAAACAGAGAACGTAGGAGTCCAACGTTTCGAGTGAAGGCCCTTTCTCTCTGACGAAGGCCCTTTCTCTCTAACGAAGGGCCTTCGCTCGAAACGTTAGACTCCTCCGTTCTCTGTTTCGGCAGTGTATCTAACCTTACTATATTTCGATTGTTGTTTCTACACTGCCTACGCAGCACACTACTTTTATTTCACTTAATGTAAAATAGCTTCTTTTTTTAAACGTTATGGTGTTTTATTTATTCTTTAACTCGTCTTCCCTGTCTTCCCGGGGTTTTAAGTTCTTCTGAAAACTGTCATATTAAGCCCCAATCAAACGAGAACGCAAGTCATCGCAAGTTGGCAGTCACAAATTTCTGTGGCGGTCGTTCGAACACCCAAATTAACAAAATAAAGGTTTCATGAGTGTCTTAAACAAGTTTGAACTTTGTCACGGTACATAATATTTTCGGGAAATTATTCAGAGCGGCTGGCTGAGATAGCGTGACTGCCAACTTGCGATGACTTGCGTTCTCGTTTGATTCGGGCTTTACATTTGACTCTCCTGGCTCAGTGATCAGAGCGCCGATGCGTTGATTCGAAGACCTTGACCGGTTCGATTCCCAGTTGAGACAGTCCATATTATCAATGAGCAAATAATTTGTTTCTAATTGTATAAGTAGGTAGCCACGGCATAAAAATGCCACGCAGCTCCACAGGCAACGAACAGATGCCAAACTGCGTGTGCAAAAGGAATACGTCCATCGGCTTTAAAGAATGCCACCCCGCCAACGTAGAAAGCTCCTCCTATTGCTAACTCCATCACAGCTTTCGATTCACGCTGAAAATGACGGGAGGTGAAAACCAATTAACTTTGGACAACCGTGTGTGTTATGAAGAAGCTTTTCTGTATTTTTAACTACGGGTATACCGTATAAAGCTACTGAGAAAATGAGTGCAAGATGGAATGTCAAAAACTATTGTAAAATGTCGCAAACTATTGTAAAATGTCGCAAACTATTACAAAATGTCGCAAACTATTGTAAAATGTCGCAAACTATTGTAAAATGTCGCAAACTATTGTAAAATGTCGCAAACTATTGCAAAATGTCGCAAACTATTGTAAAATGTCGCAAATTATTGCAAAATGTCACAAATTATTGCAAAATGTCACAAATTATTGCAAAATGTCGCAAACTATTGCAAAATGTCGCAAACTATTGTAAAATGTCGCAAACTATTGCAAAATGTCGCAAACTATTGTAAAATGTCGCAAATTATTGCAAAATGTCACAAATTATTGCAAAATGTCACAAATTATTGCAAAATGTCGCAAATTATTGCAAGGTGTCACAAGCTGTGGCAAAGTGTCGAAATTAGCTATCAAAGAGATAGAGGCATAGAGCTGGAATTTTAAAATCACTCAAAAGCTAAATCTAATACTTACAACATAGAAAAGCAAAAATGAAGGACAAATACCAAGGACCAAATATAATATTACTTCAAACATTTTGTATCTAGAAAGAAACAAATCACGGATCTTAGGCCTTGTTGTGCATATGCCCTCTTTATACCTTATGCAATGACAATATTTATTGCTGTTTTTCATAAAAAAATATACATTCAAATACTACATACTTTTCATGAAAGACAAATGTATATACAGTTCCTAAAATAGCTGCTGACCACAATACCCATGTTACAAACTCGCCAATAAAGCCAGCATCTTGGAGCAGTAACCTAGAGCAAAAATCAAGGTTGAACTAAATACTAAATGCATTCTTAAGTTCAGGGTATATTTACAAATGATCTGAACATTTGTCAATTGACAATTTAGTTATCTTGTCTGTCTGTCTGTGTGTCTGTATGTCTGTCTTTCTGTCTGTGTGTGTGTCTGTCTGTCTGTCTGTCTGTGTGTGTCTGTCTTTCTGTCTTTGTGTGTGTGTGTCTGTCTGTGCATGTCTGTGTGTGTCTGTGTGTCTGTGTGTCTTTCTGTGTGTCTGTCTGTGTCTGTCTTTCTGTGTGTGTGTGTGTGTGTGTGTGTGTCTGTCTTTCTGTGTGTGTGTCCCGTGTGTGTATATCTGTGTGTGTCTTTCTGTGTGTGTGTGTATGTGTGTGTCTGTCTGCATGTCTAGTGCGATTACTATATAAAACATATTCCACTAATAAGAATCAATAATATATATAATTACATACCATGGCATATAGGATGCAGCTATGAACCCATAAATGACAACACGATCTCCAAGATGGAGAAACCATCTCAGAGTACTAGATAATTACAGAAGAACTACCGTCAAAGAATAATAGATTATGTTGAAATATAAACAACTTCATTACGGCATATTTCATTGCCAATATATGCATATCTAGTCCTGGACTATAAGCATGCAGCCTATTACAATTATTACAACATTTGTGACAGGTTAAAGGAAGATGCAGAGTTTAGGTGCGACAGATGTAGGGGCATTGCCCGACCAATCGAAGGCTGCCCCCTCAAATATGTTGAAGTGGAAGGACAACGGCTTGAAGTTGTGGACACGTTTTGCTATCTTGGCGATACTATATGTGCAGCAAGCACCGCTGCCTGCTCCAGAAGTGCATGGGGAAAGTTCAGAGAGCTGCTTCCAATATTAACCTGTCACATCCTGTGTCTTTTCACTCGAGGCAAAGTGTACAATGCTTATGTGCGCAGTGCGATGCTTCACACCAGTGAGTGCTGGCCACTTAGGAAGGAGGACATGAACTGTCTGGAACGGAACGAGCGTGCGATGATCAGGTGGATCTGTGAGTCAAGGTAGCCGACCAGGTCAGCACAACCACCCTGTACAAACGTCTTGGGATTCCTAGTTTGGATAAAGTGGTGCGAAGCAATCGTCTGAGATGGTTTGGGCACGTAGAACGCAGCGACGGTTGGATCAAGAGGGGCTCTACACTTGAGGTGGATGGTAGAACCAGCAGAGGGTGCCCAAGGAAGACATGGCGAGATACCATTAAGGAAGATCTGCGAGCCTGGGACCTGACCAGTGATATGGCTAGTGACAGATGCAAGTGGCGGAGTAGTGTTAGTGCAGCCGCGGCCCGCAGGTAGCTGCTTAAGTCCAACCCCCAGGATTGGGGAAAAGAAGACTTTAAATCAGAGTAGTAGTAGTATGTTAAATGAAGCCTACCCAAACTTGTTTGTCAGACACACAACATGAAACATTGTTGATATTAGAAAGAGAAACACCATGCCAACACCATACAGCCAGGCAACAAAATTATGCTTCAACGTCTTTGCTGACAGTGATAAAAGAGCAAGACCAGCTACAGCAGGAAAAATAAACACCTAGGAAGATATTGCACAAATAACAATTGTAACCATTAAAATTAATTTTATTTAACAGTCAAGTGCAACTTGGATTATCAAACCAGATCTATAGTCGTGTAAAAATGCACATGTTGTTTGTTCTACTGGTTGTTCCCCAGTTTGTTTACAAGTCTGTAACAGGTTGTTGACAACTACAACTTGTAACAAGGTTGATGCCTCCAATAGACTTGTGGCAAATTGTTCCAACAACTTGTTACTGCTCTGATATGATAAAATTACAACTAATTGTTAACAGACTTGCAACAAGCTTGTTTCAAACACATCCTGTTACCAAGCTGAGATTTTTAGGTGTATAGATACAACCATGGCCTCAGGACAGCTTGATAAATAAGCTGTAAGGGGCCCAACCCAAAAATTACCCACAGGATTAGCCAGAACTTGTGGATGTGAATAGATCTAGTTTAATTAACTAATAAAATTAATAAATTATGTTCTAATTTACCTACCCCATGCGTGAAACAGTTTGCAATCTGTTCATACTGGGTTGGACGATATGCTTCATTCTTTTTGGCTGGTGGGTTCATGTACCTTGAGAAAATCAAATTATCCAGTAATTAGATTAAAATAAATTCAAGTATCTACTTTTAGAAGTACATTATTTATTTATTATATTTATAACTCGCTGTATTTTTACTAATTAAGACCTGGGACTCGATATAAAAACACTAGCACATAAAAACACTATAAAAAACGGCTTGTACGAGGAAGATAGCTAGCTGTAGATATGCAGAAAATAATTCGGTTTCACACCGAAAAACCGCGACCACAAAAATCCCATCTTGTTATAAGTAGCTAGTGCCCTGTCAAGTAGTTAAAAGCTCTCTTAAGGCATAAAAGACATTTAGAAATGATTTATGTTGAAGAGAAAGGCTTTAGCAACCAATATCCTAAATCAAATCGAAACACTGTCATGCCTTTGTAATATAAAAGTTACGGTGTATTTGTTTCGATATTATTGTACTTTTTATCTCTTACCTTGACAAACCCATTTTGACAAATGTCATTGCTGTTTTGTTATTTAAAAATACTGCAGATTAATTCACATAGCTAAGATATTTTTGCTTTAGACATTTCAAACACAATTTAATCGTAAATTTTGAACCAAAAAGGAGTCCCACCAAACGGCTCTACCGGCGACGGTCAAAATCGTCAAATATCTAGATATTAATTATGCAATGTTTAGTTAATTAATTAATTAATTTATTCAAATTTATTCTTACTCTTTAATATAGATTAAATGTGCTGTCCAGTCCGTTCTGCGCATGTACGAAACTAATGTTTACTTCTTCATTTATCAAAATATTTACTGATACATTATTGAAGATTGTAAGCTTTTCTTGCTTCCTCTTCATTACTTGTACCCAAAACAAAACATTTTCAGAAGAAATAGAAGAAAACCGAAGAGATATGGATTAAGGGTCAGGAGTTTGAGGTCATGATGGCACACCCCTACCCAAAAATTGCCAGAGTGACCCCCTCCCCCCCGGTATATGCCATCATAAGGTCTACTCCCCCCTTCTCTCCACTCCCAGGGCCTCTGTCTGTACCTAGAATGTTATTTCACTAAAATGCAACAGCCAAACTGTATGACTAAAAAAAGTGTGCATGTAATTGTCTGGATTTCCCCCCAAAATATGTACCAAACAGAATTAAATACTGTACTTTCAAAAAAATATCTAAATTTATGCCTAGAGTTACTATCCTTTCACTAATTCATTATTGTCTTTTGAATGGAAGAGAATGTAAAATCTTTTTGATAGTTCAGGACCAATCCTTCTGCTTGTTGCCAATGAACCTCCACCTCGTCGAACCTAAACATTAAAACAGCAAAAACAATTGCAGATGAGTTTGTTAATTTAATAACCATTGCTGCCTAGGATGTCTGAGGGTTCTCTCTTAGTCTCTTTGATGAGTACAGTAAAATCATCTGGTGTTAGACAGAGTAAAACAATAAAGGGACTGTTTTTGGGCAGCTCAGGCAGGAATGGGTTAATCACTGTATATAAAGGATTCATTTGAATTGTGTTCTGAAACTAACAAATTTTAATACGGGTGTGGGGACACCACAGCATCACCTTTTCTCTATATACAATAACATCATACATGTATATGATGATATAAAGTATTAAAGATTAGTTACCAAGATATCTTCGAGTAAGTGCATTGCTTCTTTATCTGAGCTACACTGCTGATATGCCTGTGTAAAGAAGAAATGTTATATATAGGACAACTAATATAGCTGGCCATATTTAGCACAGAATCATGACTTCACAGTCTACAGATGTGTACCTCAAGCAAAAGCTGTGGAGAAGGAAATTCAGTCACAATTGCTGCAGCCATTTCACGAGATACATTTCTAAACTGCTGAATTTGTTGTTGCCAAACATTAATCATGCCTTGACCATCTTTGGAAACCTGGAAAAAGACATCCATACATTCATCTATCAAATTAACCTACCCATTCATCCATTCATTCATCATTACTTTTAAAACATCAATCAAAGCTGATGACATGTTCTGTACCTTGAGAGCAGTCTTGTCTAGCTTATCCAAACAAAAAGCAAGTCCATCGGTTAAAGATTTCCTTGATATAAAATAAAGGACAATAGTTATACTTAGTTCTGACTTTCCCCTCTCTTCGATCCTGATTGCATGTTGCTGCAGTACATTTAATTAAGATTATTGTTAAACAATTACTTGTAAGGTCGTTCAGCAACAGCTTTTGTAAATAGGCCAACCTTCATAGCTATATCTTCCTCAGTCTCGCAAGGATACACACAAACATTTGTCTTAATTTGAAGATCAACAAGAGCTTCTTCCATGTCGGTCCGAGTCACATCAACAGTTGGAGATAATTTTTTCTTGCGTTTTTTCCTATTGCCTTCTGTTTCTTCAGAGTCACCGATTGCTGCATTACGAAAAGCTCGCTGTTGTTTGATTTTGACATTTCTAAAATTAATAGTACATTATAAAATAAAAATAGTTTTAAAATCTTTGGGGCCAGCCATTGCATTGTCATGTTAAAATTTTTATTCTCAGGCATTTAATGCCAGGGAAGGCTACCACCATACCTCATGTATTCTTCTAGTCCAAGAAGAAGAAACGTGACCTTCTTTCCACTGTAACAGCTTTTGACATCTCGGGTAAAATTCACCAGAGTTATACATTGGTCTTGAATGCCTTCATGCTCAGATTGATAAGACTGAATAAAAATAAAAGAAATTATTGAAAACTACAAAATTATTTAAACATAAGAAATATCCAGAACTTATTGGTACTGTATCAGTGTAAATTCATTCATTCATTCACCTATCCATCCATCCATCTATTCATCCACCCCTCCACCCATTTATTTTTATTGACCATGCATTTTCTATGCTTGTCTGACAAACGGTGAAAGTTCATAAAGACTGAATATCTTACTTGTTTGAAAGCAAAGACCATATCTGCAAATTGTTCTGCTGCCAAGACAACCAGTACCTCATTCTCTTCACTGTGACTGTTGGATGATGCGATCTGGTCACCAAGGACAGAATGTTGTACAGCTATTCTTTGCCATGTTATGGAGCCTGGATGCGGCTGAGGTTTTATTTTGTAACTAGCTTCCATTAAACACAGCTTTTGAATAATGACATTCTCAGTTGGTTCCAAAGTACCATTTGATAAAAGACTTGGATCCAAACAAGCTGTAATAAACTACAATATTACACTACGGGTAGTTAGTAATCAAGAGAAAGATAGTGCTTAATAGCAATGTGCAGTTAATATAAAAATACAGAAAAGTTAAATATTATATCCACTAGACAAACAGCTTTGCACAAACCATTTCTTTTTCTAAAAAAATGGTACTGTGTACTTTTTAAAAAAATAGTTTTATTAATGAAAGAAAAGTTTCACCTTAACACAGCCATCCAGTTTCATTGTTGATTTTGTCAATTTCTCAGCCTAAACATTATATATTATAGTAATACATTATACAGTAAAGTACATTATAATATTTAATACTGTATTTTATCAGATTATAAGCAAGTTACTGCACCAGTAATCACCAATAATTTAAGAGAGAAAAAGGAATCATAGGATTTCTACATTTAACAAAAAAACACAATCAATCTACCAGTAATACCTTTTTTTGAAGTTTATCTTTCTGCACTTGTAATTTCTTCTGTTGTAATTCTGCTGCTTTTGTATCTCTCTGTCTTTTCTTTTCATCTAGTTTTTCTTGCCTTTCTCTCTGCTTTGCTTCTTTCTTCAACTGGAAAGTTTAACATTCAATTATAAGAAGTAGATAAATATAAATGTCCAGTACTGAAACTTCTGCATTGTCTGTGTTATTCTCTGCCATACACTAGAGTAAGGCAGTTTATAATATACAGCAGAAAATAAGCTGCACATGGATTATATAAGCTGCAGCTTAAATAAGTCACAAACTGCTTGTATAAACTGTCAATTCTTCAGTTAAGCTACAGCTAATTTTGGACTAATTTTGGACTAGCTTCAACCCTGGGCTTACTTTAGTCACAGCTTATTGAAGAATTAACCATTTCTACATTATTACAAGTTGTTCACAATTTATTTAAGCCATTAGCTTACAGTCGGTTGTCCTCAGAAAATTTTGCAGGGGGGTGTACACTCAATTTTGCTGACTACCATATAATCACCACTCGTCAGTATCATCTATTAAAATTGTCTCACTGTTTCATATGTACTGTCAGTATTAAAATAAATGTTGGTGGCAGTGGCGTAATGGAGGAAGACAGGGCCCTTAGGCATATTAATTTGGTGTGGGGGCCCTTGTTGTCATGATTTGACTGACATGGGGCAGGGCTGCAGTGGGCTGGGGACCCCCACTGTCGGGGGCCCTTAGTTCTCACCCTAACCCAACCTAATGAGCATTACACCACTGGCTGGTGGGTACCAACTGAAATCTCTTGTCTGCCAATTACTAGAACAAATAAAGCAATTCTTAAGGGGGGGGGGTATCACACTCTCCCCCACATCCCCGTAGCCTTGGCCCTGATAGCTTATGTTATCTGCAGCTTATTTTCTGCCATATACAGACTCCTACAGTGTACTTTATAAATTCACTTGTTACTCCAAACATACCAATGCAGCTTTTTTCTGTTCTTCAACTTCCATTCTACTTCTTTTTTTCTTTTTTGGTGGCCCATCCAAACAATCGTCTTTCATCAAATTCTCACAACTCTTTTGAACACAATTTATGCCATCTTGAGTTGAAAAACTTGGAATATTAATAATTGGAGAGCACGTTCGTATAGTTGCAGCTGGTTTCTCTACAACAGACACTGGTACCTCGGGAATCTTTGTAGAAGCCTCATTCGCAGTTCTTGTTGGAAAACTTTTACATTTATGATCATCAAATACTGGGATTAAAAATTCAGAGTCCGATTCAGGACTTGATGTCCTAATAGGTTCAATATTACTAGAATATTTCTTTGAAATTGAGACAGAAGCTTTGCTTGGCTTGGATTTCTGAGCATTTTTTCTGGGAATTTGGCACAGATCTGTCTCTGAATCAGAGTCTGAAATTTCAAAGAATGTGTCAGTGGTTTTTTTAGTTCCTAACATACTTGTGGTAACTTGACTACCTACAGACATCAAATCAGAGTTCAGTTTATTGCTATCAAATTGTATTATTGTTCCATTATAGAAGTAGGAGTTTTTTTTTTTTGGAGGACTTTTTCTTTCTTTGATATTCGTGAACTTTGAAGTTGAAGGAAAAGTGGTCACAATGTCATCATCATCAATAATAGTCAATTGCTTAGTTTCTTTAGATGATGAACTAATCCGTGAAGGAATTTTTGGACTCAACTATAAAATTAAAGACATTTTATATTGTTTTTGAAGTATAAACTTGCTTACTATCCATTTATATTAGATAGGTAGGTGATTAAGTAGGTAAGTGGGCAAGTATAGGTAGGTAAGTAAGTAGGTAGGTAGGTAGGTGGGTATGTAGGTAGGGTAGGTGGGTGGGTAGGTAGGTAGGTGAGTAAGTAGGTAAGTGGGTACGTAGGTGAGTAGGTTAGGTAGGTAGACAGTCAGACAAACAAACAAACAGACAGACAGACAGACAGACAGACAGATAGATAGACAGATAGATAGACAGATAGATAGATAGATAGACAGACAGATAGATAGATAGATAGATAGATAGATAGATAGATAGATAGATAGATAGATAGATAGATAGATAGATAGATAGATAGATAGATAGATAGATAGATAGATAGATAGATAGATAGATAGATAGATAGATAGATAGATAGATAGATAGATAGATAGATAGATAGATAGATAGATATACAGTAACTTTATTTGTGTGTCGGAACAAGATTTGACCTAAAACTTACTGTAATACCATGTGCTATAGTCCAGTAATGACACGTTGACAAAACCACACGAAATTTATAAACTTTTCAACATTATATGAAAGCCCTTAATCTTTAAATTAGTTAAGCATTAATTCAAAGTATTACACCTCTTGGGAATAGCAAACAAAAACCTAAGTATATGAAAATAAATTATATATTTTTAATCTTCATACCATTCCATCCAAGGCGCGGTTGATTGTCAATTCAACATTTGATGTCAAATTCAAGTCATTTTCGACCTCTTTTGGATCACAATCAGGACATAACAATAATACTCTTTCAACCATCTCGTTCATTTTGCTAAAATGTTTTCTAATCGTTGTAAAAATCAATAAAAATAAGGCAGACGCACTTGCAAGGTGACCAAGATCAAACCGCCATTGTTATTACCGTTGGTTTAAATAACGCGCGCAACTGCACGCGGGAAATGCGCGCGCAACTACACGAGGAACACCTGCGCGCAACTACACGAAGGTCAACCACGCGCGTAACCAGACCAGCTGTTGCGGTTACACATGGCAAAGTTATTAAAATTAAAATTAAATAATTACATTTTCCCGTGTGTGTGTAGTGTATTAGATCACAGATGACGTCACAGCGTGTGAAGAACAACAATCACATAGACCCAGCCCACAGGGAGCCCATCTTGGCAGCGCGTGGGCACCTGTGGCGGACTCGAAAGACGCGCGGGGGACTGTGGCACACTCGGTCGTGGTGTGTTTAGGAAAAAAATATTTTTTCCTCTCCCTCCCCCCCTTTCCCCGCGTATTTTCCTTTTTTCCGCCTTTTTTCCCGCTTCCGGTAACCGTTTTTCGTTTTAAAATCCCCTGCCACAGTCCCCTGCACGTCTTTCGAGTCGTCCGCCACAGTGCCCACGCGCTGCCAAGATGGGCTCCTGTGCCCAGCCTAGATCTCATAGGCTTTTCCGTGGCTGAGCTGTGGCCTATACCATAGATGATCGAAGGGAAACTGGACCCGGAAACGGTGTTTGCACAACTTGCTATGGTAATTATACACTTATAAGGGGCTAATACACCTATTGCAGAAATTAAACAATAGTGAAATATCACTTAAGTTCAGCAGTGTCTGATTTTAGCCATGTGGGACCACGCGTTAGGTGCATTTAGCCTCTTATATAGCTCTTAGCTCCCCTTCTATCATCTATGATGTCCAAAGTTGTCCGAAGTTTTGGATGTCCGAAGTTTTGTGAGAGCCAATCAAATCTCGCAACGCGTTATCCACGGTAAGGTCTAATACAGTACATGCACACACAGAAAATGGAATCCACCATTAACACTTCATTTTACTAAAAAAGACTTACCACAAGTCAGTTTTATTGCCGACTTTTCAAACCTATTTACAATTGGTCTTGTCAATAAATATAAATAATTTGCGTTACATGGAATTATTGTACATTGTGTTTCGTAGAATTCAATACAATTTAATTGTTGTTGTGAGAATACAAAAACTTAATTTTCTATAAAACATCTGTAGAATAAGCCTATGGCCTCGTTAATCCAAGAAGGTTCAAAGTTAACACACGTTAACCTCACTGGTAAGCCTCCTTCGAGGGTGGTACCCGCATACCCGCAGCTTTTTTCCAACTCGCGGGCTGAACCCTGAATATCACTTGTATTTTACATATTGCATGTTTAGTCCATTTTAAGTATCACTTGCCGGTGGAGATAGTTTACTCGTTTTACTTGGCAATGGTTCAAGTCTGATTCCATGAAAACGAGTATTTGGTTTCACTTTACGTCTATCATCATCATCATCATCATCATTTTTCGTTGCAGTTTCTTGTAAAGAATGTCTCTGACTATCTGTGGGGTTCTGATTATCTAGTTTTCGTTTTTTCTCCTGTCCCTGCACCAATTTTGCTGTCGTTTCTGCTCCATCATGGCGAACCTGTTCTTCTATTTTCTTCTGTTGCTCTGCTTGTTCTTTCACTTCTTTCTTTACTGGTTCTAATTGTTTCAATTCTAGTTCTTTCTCGCTTTTTTGTTTTTCTCTTTCCTCCTTCGCATTTCTTCCATTCAATACATTTCCTTCGTCTTGTCCTTCCTTGCTCCCTTGTCCCACTTTCTCTCTCACGTCCTCCTTCGATCCTTCTTCCTTCGTTTGGCTGCTAGGCTTCTTCTGTATTCGTCCCTCTTGTCCTTGCCCAGCTTGCTTTTCCAAATGTCCTGTTTTATGTCCTTTTTGTCCATGACTCTCCTTGTGTCTTTGACTCTCCTTGTGTCCTTCACTCTCCTTGTGTCCTTGACTCTCCTCCTGTCCTTGATTCTCCTTGTGTCCTTGATTTTCCTTGTGTCCTTGACTCTCCTTGTGTCCTTGACTCTCCTTGTGTCCTTGACTCTCCTTGTGTCCTTGACTCTCTTTGTGTCCTTGATTCTCCTTGTGTCCTTGACTCTCCTTGTGTCCTTGACTCTCATTATGTCCTTGACTCCCCTTCTGTCCCTCGTGTCCTTGACGCTCCTTGTGTCCTTGATTCTCCTTGTGTCCCTCTTCTAAATTATCCGTCTGCTGTTGTCCCGGCTTGGTCAGCCCTAGATCGTTTTGTCCTTGTCTCCCTGAAAGTCCTTTCTCCTCCTTTTGTCCTCGTATCTCCTCATGTCCCTGTTCCTTTAACCATTTCCCTTTTTTCTTCTCAACGTCAGAACCATCAACACCAGTGCTTCCCAGACTCAGCTTACGTCCTGGAGCAGATTCTTTGCGTGAATCATTTCTCAACGGTTTCACAAATGTTATATTATTATTATTCATGCTCGGCACTTCCAGACATTTCTTCTCATTCTGTACAGCTCCTTTACCTTTCTCATCATCCAATGTCTGACTTCCATCCACATGAACAATTTCTAAGTCAGCTTTTCCTTCTTTGGGACTCCCAACTTCTTCGTTCTCGCCTTCAACTGTGCTTTCCTCCGAGCATTGTGAACCAGAGTATGACTCAGAATCGGACTCGGAACCTAAACGTAAATTAGTTTTTTCCATTTGCACCATTTCAAAATTACCTCCTCCTGTCTTGTCGATATCGACGTATAAGTTTCCTTTTACCGGATCTTCACGTTCTGGAGTTCTAAATTCATTTCTATGAAACTCTTCATCATCGTTTCTAGGAAGTTTATTAATTCTAGATCTTGGGGATCTATCGTGGAAAGGAGAACTCGGCGGCGTAAGTGTGGACATTCGTGGAGTACCTGGCGTTTCTAAGAATATCTTAGGAGCGGGATTCACGGACAAGCAATCTCGATTATGCATTAATTCTTCCTGATTTTCTCGCACTTTCGCTTCTTCAAGGTGTTTCATCATGACAGCCACGACAACGTTAAGCAAGACAAACTGTGTGATCAGCACAAACGCGGCAAAATAAATGGGAGCGATATTCTTGATAATTTTACACGCGTCGTTGGAATCGGCTAACTCACATCGCTTCGAGTTTATTGTGTCCTGTCAAAGAAAAATCAAAAAAGCTGAATAAAATATAATTTTAAAACGATTATTAGACTATGAGTCTTAATGTGTAATTATTTTTTATTTCTTAAATGATATAGTCAGCCTTGTCTTGTCCGAAAGGCACACGAGCTGTTGCTAAATGCTGTAGACATTATTCGAAAATGGCCGCCGAATTAAAATTATTTTATATACATATAAATTAGCCCTTATGAACTCGTTTTCATGTAGAAAATGCAACTTGCAAAAGAAAATTTACTTCGAAACGGGATCATAAGAGGTATTAAATTTATACGTACATAAGAAAATTTTAAAATTGTCCCCCATTTTCGAATAAGGTCAATTCGTTTTCAATTCATTTTATATTGGGCGTCGGCGCAAAGGCGACCAACTGCCACAAAATTCCAAAGATTATGCTTCCGAAATCTCTTGATGGCGATTCCGCGCCGGCCCGTTTCCAGGCCGACGTACCATTGACGGTAAAAGCCCTTTTATCGTTTGTGTTCAAGTTGCAGAATTTATATGCAAGTGTTCCCGTAAAGAAATGTGGGAGCTTCAAATATTCCAGTAAAAAATGTGGGAGCCACTCGCGCATGCGTAGATCAAATTTACCAACAGACGTCGCTGTTTTTACTGAAAAATTTTAGTAATCAAAAAACCAAACTTTATATTTAATGTTGTACCTTTAGAATGCCATTCCAGTTATCTCCAGTTGATACGCGGAATAAAGTCAACACAGAGTAACCTAAATTTCTAAAATGCGCATGCGTGCCCAATCCTTCGCATTCGACTTTTTCACAAGCTGTAGTAGAAAAAGAAAAATAATAAAGTATGTTAAACAAACACAATCAAAACTATTCTCGGCAGTTTACCATCTTTTCACTTTGCTCTATCTAAAACACTGCCTACACAGCACTCTAGTTTTAACTCTGACGAAGGGCTCTGCTTGAAACGTCAATATTTCGTTATCAAAACTATTCTCGGCAGTTTACCATCTTTTCACTTTGCTCTATCTAAAACACTGCCTACACAGCACTCTAGTTTTTTACTCTCTTAGCTATAAGATGGCGCGTCTGATGGATGACAAGAAGTTCTGAAAAAGAATACTCACAAATATCACCAAATAATTCCATCCCCAGTGCTCCGAAGATAAAGAAAAGCAAAAGAAACAACAATCCCAGGTTGGCAACCTAACAAGAAAGAGAAAATAATAATGGACTAAGACCCGGTCTCGAATTGGTACGGTTTCGCCAGTTTACACGGCGAAATAGGACGAAATCGGAACCGGTCTCGAATTAGTACGGTCTCGCCTGTTTACACGGTGAAATAGGACGAATTCGGAACCACCAACCGGTCTCGAATTCGTCCGGTACCAAAACACCATGTGAAGCGGCAACCAATGGCAACGGTGGGCAAGAAAGAATCAAGGAATTCGTTGATGAATAAAAATGGTCGTTACCTGAGGCAGAGCTTTTCCGACGGTGTCTAGCAGCGAGCGAATGCCATCAGCTGTCTTCAGTAATTTAAGAACTACATATTTGAAAAGGGAAGTAAGAAAATAAGTCTTCAGTTGTGAATATCATTATAAGAGAGCTTTCCCAGTGACAGGTAAAATCGTCTGGCGTTAGTAAAATACAAAAAAGACTTGAGTTAGATCACGCCCAGAAAAAGGTTTGACTGTTTCAGACGTGCGTTTTTGAGGTCTTACCTCTTGTAATTCGTAAGACACGCATAACGCGAATAATGGTCGGGTTCATCGGGAAATTCGAAGTAGCGAGTTCATCCAAGATTATTCCACCAATAGAAAGAACAACAATTAGCATATCCAAGCAGTTCCATCTGGAAATTAAATTTTAAGAAAATGGGTTAAGCCTAAATCAAACGAAGACCAATGCCTCCACACCACTGTGCACCACCAACAACGACAATAACAACAGCACCACCACCATCATCTCCAACACCACCACAAACAACAACAACACCACTACCACCACCAACACCAACAACAACGCCAACCACCACCACCACCCCTACCACCAACAACAACAACACCTCCTCCACCACTACCAACAACAACATCACCACCACCACCACCACCAACAACAACAACAACAACAACAACAACAACAACAACAACAACAACAACAACAAAAACACCACCACCAACAACAACAAAAACACCACTACCACCACCACCAACAACAACAACAACAACAACAAAACACCACCAACACCAACACCTCCACCACCACCACAACAACAGATCAGACGCGCATACCTGTTCTTGAAATACAGTTTGGCACCAAGGGCTATTATTTTTAAAACAGCTTCCAAGATAAAAATAATAGTAAAGATATAATTGGCGTACTTTAAGAATAATGTCATGTCCTAAAGAAGATGTGATAAATTGAGGTTATAATAAATCAAGTCGCAAGGTGCAGGGACATGAAATAAAGCAAAGTCCAAGAACTAGATGTAAATATTAAATATTAAACACAAACTGTATATTTCCTTACCTCAGGCTGATTGTAATGTTCCATGGCCATACAGAGGACATTAACACCAATAAACACAGCAATGACAAGATCGAAGTAATCATGAGAGACGATAAGAAAGATTTTTCGACGTAAAGGAGAAAATGATTCGTAGTCTACGTCTTCAACTAATAAAATAAAATAAAAAACATTAAGTTTGTCATTGTTGTCTAGATATTGAAGAACATAGTCTGTTTCGAAATATCAAATAGCCTAAGTACTATCATTCGACCTTCAGCTCCCAACTTAACCTGTAGCTCAGTTGGTAGAGCGTCGGACTAGTAAACCGAAGGTCGCGGGTTCGAATCCCAGCTGGACCACTTGGAGTAACTCCACCCGAGTTCATTGTCCTACAATAATCATTCGAAAACTTGTAAATAATATCTACGTTTTAGAGAGTCGTCAAGGTATTTTGTACAATATATCTTAAAAAATAATTACGCGAATTATCGCTTCTGTTTTCTGGTCTATTTTTCTCCACTTTTACAAGATTCTGTTCTTTCAAAAGCTGGTCACGACATTTATGAAAGTTTTCTACAACGATTCCAACCAACATGTTGAGCACGACAAAACCAGCGAGCAAAAGAAACGCGACGAAATACAAAACAGTCCACTTGGCGTGATCCCTTTGAGGCTAAAAATGAAAAATATATAATCCCTTAATCTCTTTCTCCTTGTATTTCTATTTCTTCTTCTCCTTCTCTTCACCTTCCTACTCCTCTTTCTCCTCATCTTTCTTCTTCTCCTCCTCCTCTTTCTCCTCCTCTTTCCCCTCCTCTTTCTTCTCCTCCTCTTTCTCCTCCTCTCCCTTCTCCTCCTCCTCCTCTTTCTCCTCCTCTTTCTCCTCCTCCTCTTCCTTCTTCTCCTCCTCCTCTTTCTCCTCCTCCTCTTTCTCCTCCTCTTTCTTCTCCTCCTCCTCATCTTTCTCCTCCTCTTTCTCCTCGATCCTCTTTCTTCTCCTCCTCCTCCTCTTTCTCCTCGATCCTCTTTCTTCTCCTCCTCCTCCTCTTTCTCCTCGATCCTCTTTCTTCTCCTCCTCCTCCTCTTTCTCCTCCTCTTTCTTCTGCTGCTCCTCCTCTTTCTCCTCATCTTTCTCCTCCTCTTTCTTCTCTTCCTCCTCCTATTTCTCCTCCTCTCTCTCTTCATCTTCAACCTCTTTCTTCTCCTCGTTTTCTTCCTTCTCCTCTTTCTCATCCTTATCCTCATTTCCCATCTTAATCTATTCGGCACAGCTAAAAACATCACTTGAATAACTTTCCTTTACCTGCTGATCAACTCCTACAGCGTCAACACCAGAGTACATAATAGACACCCAGCCATCTCTTGTGGCAAACACAAACAGAGTCAACAGTGCCTGTGAGAGAAAGCAAAAATAAATAAACATAGCCGCAAGTGTTGTGGTAAGTTTATAATAGAAAACTTCACTGGTTTTCACTTTAAACCAGGATAGCACTAAAAACCATGTCTTATCCTTTACCTGTCTGTCTGTCTGTCTGTCTATCTATCTATCTATCTATCTATCTATCTATCTATCTATCTATCTATCTATCTATCTATCTATCTATCTATCTATCTATCTATCTATCTATCTATCTATCTATCTATCTATCTATCTATCTGTCTGTCTGTCTGTCTGTCTGTCTGTCTGTCTGTCTGTCTGTCTGTCTGTCTGTCTGTCTGTCTGTCTGTCTGTCTGTCTGTCGCTAGCATATCTCACAAAGTACAACACAGGATTTCAAGAAAGTTTGTGGAAAGATTGATCACAGAACAAAGACCAACCCATTAAATTTGGTTGAATTCTAGTTGAAATTTGGATGAGAAAAGAATAAAAACCTGACCACAAGATTCTCTGTGTAGAAGAAATGCTTCGTTGACGCTCATTATTCTTATTTTACGCAAACTTTTTTTGCATAGTTCCGGTGCGAGTGCAATTAAGCATTTTATTTACTCATACATGTGTAGGTCTCGTGAGCTAGCCTGGTTAGCGGGATGGCTCGTTTTCTTTTTAAAGGGGATTGGCATTAAAAATTAAGTTTGTCTAATTTGAAAGAACTCATAAAATTGTAATAGAAGATCCTTTACAACTTTTTCGTATCTTTCTGCGTTTTCAAGATATTTCAATTTGTTTGATATGTAAATGAGATGGTCTCTGACGTCAGGAGTGGGGTAAAATATTTTTCATACAGAGCAAAATCACTCACATATCTAACATGAAATGTTAAGCGTCGCAAGGAGTTTTTATGTGCACAGTTTCAAATGATTTCGCTGAACAAACTTAGAGATATAACTGGTTTTGCTACATGTGAAAATATTTTACCCCACACCTGACGTCAGAGACCATCTCATTTACATATCAAACAAATTGAAATATCTTGAAAACGCAGAAAGATACGAAAAAGTTGTAAAGGATCTTCTATTACAATTTTATGAGTTCTTTCAAATTAGACAAACTTAATTTTTAGTGCTATTGCCCTTTAAACATATCTAATAATAAGCCTGCTGGAGAAAGTATATGCAGCCTCTGAGTGCCTTCTTGTTGATACTCAAACAGTTTGCATAAAAAGTAGTAATCCACTAACCCGTGCTAAATTATCAAAGTTATATTCATTGTTTGTCCATTTCCCGGCGTTTAAAATACATTGGCTGTTGTTTTTTATGTCGACAGACGATGGCACATCGTGACAAGAAAAAAACGTGCCTTTGAACAGCTAAAAAATATAAAAAGAAAATTATCAAGAATGTTGTTTTTAAAGTTTCTGCTGATTTCTGCTGTTTTTAATATGCTGTCCTAGCAACACCGCTGCCAAACGTTTTGCGCATGTGCGACGTCCGAGCTCGTCCTCGGAAAAAGAGCGGGAAAACACTGAAATATTTGGACTGGTCCGAGAGTCCGACACAAAAGTTAAAATTATAAGCATACTACCAAAAAGATAAGGTAGGTAATTTGTGCATGGCTTCCTTGTCAATATTGTAACATATTCTGAATTTACCCCTTCGTAATTTTCTTTACCCTTTTTTTAAAACACAAATGAATAGTCGAGTCTTACTTAGTCTTCACTGTCTGGTTGTTGTCGCCACGGCTAGTTCCCACTTCTCTTGCAATGTTTACTCAGCGAATTCACGCATGGGCAAACGTTTGGCAGCGGTGTTTGTCCAAGCTGTCGTAAGTATAGTTTGGGGCTCATAGTTTACCACTACTTGCGACATTGATATTAGGTGTAAAGCTCTAATCAAACGAGAACGCAAGTCATCGCACGTTGGCAGTCACGCTATCTCAGCCAGCCGCTCTGAATAGTCTCCCGAAAATATCATGTACCGTGACAAAGTTAAAACTTGTTTAAAACACTCATGAAACCTTTATTTTGTTAATTTGGGTGTTCGAACGACCGCCAAAGAAATTCTGACTGCCAACTTGCGATGACTTGCGTTCTTGTTTGATTAGGGCTTAACACTGAGTGCATGACGAACCATACAGGAGAGAAAAACTCTACTAGGACATTGGCAATAAAAATTAAGTTTGTTTAATTTGAAAGAACTCGTGAAATTGTAATAGAAGATCTTTTACAACTTTTTCCTGTCTTTCCTCGTTTGCAAGATATTTCAATTTGTTTAATATGTAAATGAGATGGTCTCTGACGTCATGAGCAGGGTACAGTATTTTTACCCAAAGCAACATTAGTTATGAAATGTTCAGTGTCACAAGGCGTTTTTATGTGCACAGTTTCAAGTGATTTCGTTGAACAAATTTAGAGATCTAACTGATTTTTCTACGTGTGAAAATACTGTACCCTGCTCATGACGTCAGAGACCATTCATTTATATTAAACAAATTGAAATATCTTGAAAACGAAGAAAAATACGAAAAAATTGTAAAGGATGTTCTATTACAATTTTATGAGTTCTTTCAAATTAGACAAACTTAATTTTTGTTGCTAATGTCCTTTAAGGTCTTCGTTAAGGTTTGCAAGGTCATTTCTGTAAAGCGCTTTCAATTCGTCAGAATTTATGCCACAAAAATAAAATATATATCGTTAGAAAGCTATGAATTTGTAGAATACAATGTTGTCTTTGGTTTTGCGATAAACACAAACCGTTAATAGTTGTGAATTTTTAAATTAAAACCAGAGGGCTTCACTTCAATCGCAAGCTGGCGATCAAACGAGACACAAGCAAGCACAAGCTAAAACTTGCGATGACTTGCGTTCTCGTTTGATTAGGGCTTTACAGTTGATTTCACATTACTTTCCCGCCGGCCGTGTGTTGCGAAGTTCGTTGGGAAGTTCAGATATTCGAATTACGTTGCCATGGTTGAAAATTATCCAATCAAATTGCGAGCTTTGGATCAAAACTCAATATGATTGGATAATTTTTCAACCTTGGCAACGTAATTCCGAACTTCCCGGCGAACGAATATCTGAACTTCCCAACGAACTTCGCAACACAAAGCGGAAAAAGAATGTGTAACAACTTCAAGCTAAAAGCTCAGTTTACTAATGTTGTTGAAAAGTACTTAAGAAACAAGTAAATGCAAAAAAAAAGAACCCAACAAAAACTAAAGAATGACATGCAGATAGATGATTTTATATACAAAGCTTGAATCTTTTTAAAGACCTACCTGAACACCGAGGATTCCAAAAATTGTGAAAAACGTTGCCGCAATTAGAACAACATTACCAATTGGTTTCATAGAACTGAGTAATGTTTCCACGACCAACTTTAGCTCAGGAGCACGATTGATTACCCTAAAGGTTTATAATACGTTGATTATTTCACATTATCAAATTCATTAATAATTCATGACGAAAATTCAAAAGAAATGAATGTTTAATCAGCATCTTTAAATACGGATAGAACACTGATTAATAAAACATCAATGTTTTATCAAAGTTAATAGGCACTAATTCAGCTTTTTCTGAGTTAAATAAAGATCGGCCGCTCATATTTTAACTATCACTTAAAGAAACTCATTAATAATTCATGAGGAAAACACAAAGGAAATCAGTACCATGTCCGTGGTTTTATATCTGGTAAAGAAACCTCCCGATTTACATAAACTTTAGTTTTGATTCTCTCGGCTTTAAACAACGTTGTTTTCCAAAATTACTACGTCAATGAACTTACCAAATAAGTCGTTTTTGAAGCTATTAAAACATTCGCAGTAAGTGTTTTATCAGATCTAACACACTCAGTTATTGCCTTGTGTTTTAAATCTGACAAAACACTGCTGCTCGTGTTTTAAGTGATAGTTAAAATATGAGCGGCCCATAAAGATCGGACGCGAATATTTTAACTTACTTATCAAATTCTAAGTAATATTTATAAACCGCGATAAAGCCCGTACTGCAAGGTTTATCCGATAAAGCCCGGATAAACCTTGCAGTACCTTGCAGTACAAGGTATATCCGATAAAGCCCGTACTGCAAGGTTTTTAAATGGCTTCTAAAAAGAATCACTTCATACGTTCATTGGCGTAGTAATTTTGAAAATTAAGCTTATCTCAGCCGTTAAAAACCAGCGAGAAACTTAGAGCGAGTCTATATCACATATATAGATCCGATACGCTCATGATTTTTCTTTGTGTTTTCCTCATGAATTATTAATGAATTTTAGAAGTGTAAATGATGAACACTTTGTTTAAGAGTCGTAGGAAAGGTTAGATAAGATCATTTACAGTCAGAAAAAGCTCAATTTGAGGCACTAGTGCCTATTAACTTTGATAAAACATTGATGTTTTATTAATCAATGTTTTATCCGTAGTTAAAGATGCTGATTAAACATTCATTTCTTTTGAATTTTCTTCATGAATTATTAATGAATTTGATAAATATAACATAAAACTAATACTTTGTTGGACTTATATGTAAATTTAGTATTTAACTCATTCCTGTCCAAGGGCTTCCTCAGAGGTGAATAAAATCGTCTGGCGTTGGCCAGAACAAAATACCAAAGACCGATTCGGACAGGAAAGAGTTAAACGTACATCTTAAAATTTGAGTCCAGTGCTACAATTGTCAAAAGGGAATGAAATATTTTTTACCTCAGTGGTCGTAAGGTGCGAAATGCACGGAACACTCTCAAGACTCCCAGAATGCCACCCTGCGTGTGTGTTACCAAGGAGATAATCAGATCAACCAATGAGAAGAGGACTAGTATGCCATCGATGACGTTCCATCCAGATCGTAAATAAGTGTTAGGACCAATGAAGAAGCCCAAAGAAATGACCTGATGAATGGGAGAAGAAAAGATCGGAAATACTAAGGAAGGAAGGAAGGAAGGAAGGAAAGAAGGAAGGAAAGAAGGAAGGAAGGAAGGAAGGAAGGAAGGAAGGAAGGAAGGAAGGAAGGAAGGAAGGAAGGAAGAGACGGACGGACGGACGAACGGACGACGGACGGACGAACGGACGAACAGACAGACAGACAGACAGACAGACAGACAGACAGACAGACAGACAGACAGACAGACAGACAGACAGAAGAAAAGAAAAGAGGTAGGGAAAACAATAATAATAAACGACAAATGCTATACCTTGATAGACATTTCAATTGTAAATATTCCAGTAAATATATATTGCATAATGGTGATAAATTCTGTCGTCTAAAATAATTAAAAAGATAAACGTTCTTTCAGCACAAAAATACAATAATTATTGTTTAAAACTCGTTAAGACTTCCAATAAAATTTTGATAAGGTTTCAAGGCAAGAAACGACAAACCTTGCTGTTAGGGTCCAGTCCTGGCTCTTCCATCGCCATGACAATACAGTTGAACAATATGAAGACAAGGACGATTCGATCAAACCAAACGTTGGAATGAATCTTGACCATAAACTTACGGAATCTGTTGGTGAAAAGATTTTTATTATTTTTCTTTGGTATAACTTGTACCAAGTGAAAGAATTGGTGCCAGTATCGTTGGTGGTATTGTTGTTGTTGGTGTCGTCGTAGGTGTTGTTGGTGGTGTAGTTGTCGTCGTCGGTGTTGTTGTTGTTGGTGTTGTTGTTGTTGGTGTCGTTGTTGTTGTTGTTGGTGGTGGTGCATGTCGCTGTTTGTGACGTTGTTGCTGTTGTCGGTGTGGTTGTTGTTGGTGGTCGTGCATGTTGCTGTTGATGTCGTTATTGAGTTGTTGTTAGTGGTGGCGGTGTGGTTGTTGGTTGTGGTGGTGCATGTTGCTGTTGGTGTCGTTGTCAGATTGCTCTCGGAACAAAACCTACTTATTTTCAGGTGAAAAAATATACAAAGACCAAGATATTCTTCGTCCAAACCACGACGGTCTATTGGTCAACTCAGAATTAACATCAGTTTCTGCTACAACGTCATTTATCGGAACAAGAGAGGTGTCCTGAAAATATAGATTTTTTAACTTGAAAAAAGTTGACATTTAAAAAACATTCATCAAATTACCCTCGAATATTTACCTCGCCTATGGGTGAACTACATCGCATTGCCCTCTGCATTGCCCCGCTATCGTTGCCCCCGCTCTCGTTGCCCCAGCTCTCGTTGCGCCCGCTCTCGTTGCCCCCACTCTCGTTGCCTGTTTCCTTCTTCTCATCTTCTAAGGCATCAATGGTGAGAACGTGAAGGTACGAGCAGCTTCGTTCTGGTTTACGAGAATTGACTGCAGGTCGCCCTGGCGCTGATGAACATCGAGTAATTGGTTTGCGACATCTGGCTTCTTCTTCACTAAGTCTGGTGTTGATGTTTGGCCAAGATAAGGCGACGTCTTTATCGTATTGTCCTTTCAGTTCACTGTCTTCAGAATGGTCACCGTTGTTTCGCTGAGTTACTAAGAAACTATTGGACTTACTTTTTCCTGGTTTCAACAAAAATCTTTCGCTTTCCTCCTAATGATTAAAAAAAACAATCTTAAGATTGATCAGACAGACAGACAGACAGACAGACAAACAAACAAACAAACAAACAAACAAACAAACAAACAAACAGACAGACTAACAAACAAACAAACAAACAAACAAACAAACATACATACAGACTAACAAACAAACAGACAGACAAACAAACATACATACATACAGACTAACAAACAAACAGACAGACAGACAAACAAACAAACAAACAAACAAACAAACAAACAGACTAACAAACAAACAAACAAACAAACAAACAAACAAACAAACAAACAGACTTACAGACTAACAAACAGACAAACAAACATACATACAGACTAACAAACAGACAGACAGACAAACAAACAAACAAACAAACAAACAAACAGACTAACAAACAAACAAACAAACAGACTTACAGACTAACAAACAGACAAACAAACAGACAGACAGACTAACTAACAAACAAACAAACAAACAAACATACATACATACATACATACATACATACATACATACAGACTAACAAACAAACAAACAAACAAACAAACAAACAAACAAACAAACAAACAAACAAACAAACAAACACATAAACAAACAAACAAACAAACAGACAGACAGACAGACTAACAAACAAACAAACAAACAAACAAACAAACAGACAGACAACAGACAAATAAACAGACAGACAAACAAACAAACAAACAAACAAACAAACAAACAAACAAACAAACAAACAAACAAACAAACAAACAAACAAACAAACAAACAAACAAACAAACAGTCTATCCCCTGCTGGTGCGGATTGAACACGAGACAGACAGACAGACAGACAGACAGACAGACAGACAGACCGACCGACAGACCGACAACAGACTAACAAACAGACAGACAAACAAACAAACAAACAAACAAACAAACAAACAGACAGACAGACAGACAGACAGACAGAGGTAAAAACATAACCTCCTGGCGAAGATTAGGTAATAAAGCAATGAGTTACCGTTTGATCAGCAAATCCTTCAACCAGAATAGCCACAAGTAAATTGAATAAAATATAGTTTCCAATGACCATAAGGAATAGAAAATAGAGAGCAGCCAAAGGAGACGTCGCGCGCATGCCATCGTATAGAACAACATTCCAGTCTTCCTGAGTCAAAACCTTATGAAGTAGAAAGAACAAGATGTTTAATACTTTGTACGGTGAATAATTTTATTAAATTTCTGAGTTTTAGAAAATCTGAATTTCTCAGCTTTCGGCCATGTTCGAACAAGTAGACGCACTAGGACACGCAGTCGGACACGCACTTGAACACGCACTCGGACACGCACACACACTCGGACACGTACTCAAACACACATTCAAACACGTACGCGCACTCGAACACTCACACAAACACGTACACACACATTGACATACATACCTGAAAAACGGTGACTAACGCCCAAAATAAAGTATCAAAATTAGCTCTAGCAGTCACTAGTTGTCCATCTTCGTTCTTAAAACTATATTTGGCGCCAAATAAATGCATTCCAAGAATGCTGGCGGTGAAGATAAAAAGCAAAAGCAGAGCAAGAAACGTTAAGACGTTGTCCAACGTTTTAACCATCACGTTAAGTTGTCGTTGTAATGCCGGCATGAAACGAACGAGCTTGAAAATACGAAGAAGACGAAACGAACGAAGTACAGAGATACCAGTGTCGTCATTACCAGCAAAAACATCCATCAAGCTGGAGAAAAACGTAAAAAAATGCCGTGGTTATGAGAACGAATAATAATGAATAATTTGTAATGCCAAGAGTATATATCAATACCGTCCTCGTTCTGTAAACAACGCCACTCTCGGCATTTTTACGTCTTCAGAACGACGCGAACACGCAGAGAAGTGAGAGCTGTTAACGTTGACTTCAGCTCAGACACTACAGCCGTTTTAGCAAGAACTGGAGCGTCTTGAAAGTCCTTAAACAAGCTTAAACATGAAATACGGCAGTTAATTTACCGTGTCTTCTTTTAAATGCATTGCTTTTTAACGTTTTCAAGGCTGCGTCGTCGAGCTAGCCGCGTCGTAGATATTGAAATCCCTAATAATGACTTCTTGGGAACCTCGTCTGCTTGCTTGGTCATTATGGGAAAATCTAAGACTAGTGTCTTTACTGTACGTACATAAAAAATAATACTCGGGCGGCTGTTGGTGTTGTTATTGTTGTTGTGTTATTGTTGTTGTGTTGTTGTTGTTGATGCATGTTGATGTTGTTGATGTTGTTGTTGTTGATGATGTTGTATTGTTGTTGTTGTTGTTGTGTTGTTGTGTTATTGTTGTTGTTGGTTTTGTTGTTGTTGCTGTTTTTGTTATTGTTGTTGTTGACGTTGTTGTTGATGTTGAGTTGTTTTTTGTAGTGTTGTTGCTGTTGTGTTGTTGTGTTGTTGTTGTGTTGTTGTTGTGGTTGTTGTTGTTGTGTTGTTGTTGTTGTGTTGTTGTTGTTGTTGTTGTTGTTGTTGTGTTGTTGTTTTTTGTAGTGTTGTTGTTGTTGTGTTGTGTTATTGTTATTGTTGTTGTTGTTATTGACTATTTTATCTCACCTTACAATTACGATAACTCCATCAAACAAATTATAAGGATCTTTTATGTAACCATAAGGTCCAAATGCAACGATCTTGGCCAACATTTCCAAGGCAAAAACGGACGTAAAGATAATGTTGAGAATATCTAGAGTTTGGGTCATTTTTGCAGGCTGGGAGAAAAAAAATCAAGAAAATATATAATGAGAGATAAAAATCATTCGGAAAAAATAATTTTGGAAATCCAAGCCAGTGGTTGGGGCTTCGAGGCCGTGTTTACATGAAGCGGACTGACAGTCCAATTGGATCGAACAACGCGAGTGAAGTCAATCCAGGAACATTGTTCTCGGTTTTGGAACACTATTTTCTGTGCTTCCATCAATGTCTGCCATTTAGCACGACACGCACCAACTTCACTCATGCGTATCAAGTCATTTTCAAGTCAAACCGTGTTTAGATGAATCAGATTGGAGACATTCAAGTCGATCCTTGCTTGAATCTCAAGTCAATCCACTCCACTGCGTGGATTGACTTCAGCCATTCGTTTCGATCAGATCGAAAACTTTCAATCTTCTTCATGTAAACACAACAAGGAGAAACAACATGCGAGATTTGACTTGAACACTCAATCCACTTCATGTAAACACAACAAGGAGAAACAACATGCGAGATTTGACTTGAACACTCAATCCACTTCATGTAAACACAACAAGGAGAAACAACATGCGAGATTTGACTTGAACACTCAATCCACTTCATGTAAACACAACAAGGAGAAACAACATGCGAGATTTGACTTGAACACTCAATCCACTTCATGTAAACACAACAAAGAGAAACAACATGCGAGATTTGACTTGAACACTCAATCTACTTCATCTAAACAGGGTCTAAATACGCATTCCACATACCTGCCCATGATGCTCTATGGCCATACAAATTGAGTTGAGAAAAATCGACACCATAATCACGCGTGTAAAACGCGTGTCTTCCACGAAGATCTTCATGTAATTCCTTAATTTGTTCAAACTGCCAGGGCTCTTCTTCTTCCCATTCCTCTGTCCTTCGTCGGCGGATGAGTCAGCGGAGTCGTAGTCCTTCGTGACCACTCGTAACCCCTCGCTCTCCCGTTGCTGTACTGCGCATGAGCACGCCGTTTCAATGGCCCGTGTGGTCGACTTGGCCGCAACAGAAACTGCAGTGTCAGCGGTTTTACTGTACGTGAAAACACTCGCCGTTGAGCCGTGACCTGGAACATTGATATTCGCGGTTGCTGTGGAAACCATCTCCCCTGGGACGTCATTTTCGGGGTTCTTGTACATCGTAGTAGCGGCTTGTGCAATGACTTGTATCTGTGGTACCACTAGTATCCGCTTGCCTTCCTTAGGCGTCCTTTGGTCCTCGTTATCCTGTCCTATCCCACACGTGTGGCATATCCCAACAGGCTCGACTGAGGTGGGTGGGGACTCTGAGAGTTCGAATCCAGAACTCTGACACGGGGGGTGGTGAACATAATGATGGTAGTAATGATAATGATGGTGGTGATGGTGAACAGACTTCACGTTGTCTTTTCGGTTCTTAAGCTGTAGACAAGGCTTCACCTTCCTTCTTTTGTGGGGTTTGTCTAATTTCAAACCTAGTCTAATCCAACGTTTAAATCTCCTGCCTAAATGCTCCAAGTAGTGTAATATTTGGGTGTAGCAACCATGTTGCACGAAGCTTGACGACACCGTGCTCACGCTGGCTCGAGAACGAATGCGAGATAGTTTTAAAAGTTCTGTTTCTCGTTGTTTGGTTTCTTGAAATTGACTTGTGATAACAACCAAACAAAGATTGGTCATGAAATACGAACCAAGCTAGAAAAATTACATGAGAATAAACTACGTGAGAATAAATTACGTGAGAATAAATTACGTGAGAATAAATTACGTGAGAATAAATTAAGTGTGAATAAATTAAGTGTGAATAAATTAAGTGTGAATAAATTAAGTGTAAATAAATTAAGTGAGAATAAATTAAGCGTGAATAAATTACGTGAGAATAAATTAAGCGTGAATAACTTAAGTGAGAATTAAGTAAATAAAAATAAATTAAATAACAATAAATTAAGTGAGAATAAATTAAGTAAGCATAAATTAAGTAAGAATAATTAAGAAAGAATAATTAAGTAAGAATGAATTAAATCAGCATAAATTAAGTAAAAATAAATTAACATAATTAAAGACTGTTTTAGTCTTACCAAGATCAAAACAACAAAATACACCCAATTCCAGAAAGAATGAGTGTCTTGAATTTTGTACATAATATCTGTCCATCCTTCAAGAGTGATAATCTGAGAAGAATACAAAAATAAAATACCATATTTATTCCAATAGACGCCAAGTATCAAATAAACACCCCCCTCCAATACCCCCCCCCCCCCCCCCCCCCCCGCCCCTAAAACTAAACTAGTTAATAGCAAGATGCGCATTTTGGCCTAAGGCCATATACCACATATACAGTGTACTTTGCAAATTTACATTCATCTACACGCGTAAAAACGCACAACTTGTTCATGGTTGTCAACAGGCGTGAACAATGTTGTGCTGCTCGCCGTGAACAAGTTGTCAACAAGTTGTTCACTTATGGTTCGAACAACTTGTTCACGGATAAATCAACAGTCATGAATAAGTTGTTCCAACAGCACATTTTTATAGCCAACAACGTTGTTCGCACATGATACAACATGTTGTAACAGCATGACGAAATAACAACGATGAACAACAATGTTACAACAATGGTGAACATGGTTGATATATCAACACGTTCTTCGGTTGTTCCAACATGCGTGAACAACGGTTGTTGTTTCATCAAGCTGTAACAACTTGTTGAAACAATGATGAACAATGTTGTTCATTTATCAATGTTGTTCACATATGTCAACAAGTTGTTACAGCATTGTTCAGGCAACAATGCTGTAACAACTTGCGAGATTTTTACGCGCGTACATTATATAACCCCAGTGTTTGTCCAATTACCTTCATCTTATTCAAAAAATCATGAGATTGTGTGAACATTTGTGTGACGTTTTTTTTTTTTTAATAATTAAAATATCAAATTTTGAAATAAACGCCTCTCTCTAATAAACGCCCCCTTTAGAGCTAAATTTTTCAATAAACGCCCTGAACAAACACAAACGAATGAAGACGATAGAAGCAAAACGCCCTGGGTACGAAGTTGACTAGTCCTGCTATATACAGGAAAAGAATTAGATAAAAATTCTGGGAGCAAACACCACTTACTTGAAATATTGCAACCGTTGCTATACCAATATTATCAAACGATATTGAGCCGTAATAAATATTTTCACCGCTTGTTTTACAAATTGTGTAGAATATCCAGTCTATGCAGGTGTTGGACGAGGAGTTAGAAACTTGACGAATAGGTCCCGTTACATTCAATACCGTTCGAATGAAAGCGATGAAAATGTTTCTTGTCACATTTTGATAATCCATTGTTGCCAGGCAAGGAACAAACATAGTCAGGTTCGTCGAAAGAAGGACGGTAAAACTCTGATAGATTATATCTAAACAAAAAAATACACACACACAAACATATTTAAAAAAACATTTACCAACTAAACGAACTGCTGAGACTTTTAGCGACGAAATACTGACGTTTCGAGCGGAGCCCTTCAACAGAGTAATCACAAACGGAGTTACGTTGAGCTGTGATTTTATGTTGAACCGTACCTTACACCGTGCACATCCTTTGTTTTAGGTTTATTAATATTTAAATAGCACGGTTGAGTGATTGAACTGAAACGTTGCTGTTGGACAATTCGTTCATTATACTAAAATACAATGTGTTCATTGACCGTACACCGTGCACAAAAATACATAAAGGCGAACAAAAAGATAGACCAAAGACTTTAGCTGAGTTTCCAGACCATATCTCGATTGACTATGGCAGCACGCTACATTTATTTCACATAAAGGGAGTTACTCTGATGAACGGTTCGCTTGAAACGTCAATATTTCGTTATCAAATCTAATCTCAGCAGTTTACCACCTTTTCACTTTGCTCTATCTAAAACACTGCCTACACAGCACTCTACTTTTTACTCTGATGAAGGGCTCTGCTTGAAACGTCAGTATTTCGTTATTAAAACTATTCTCAGCAGTTTACCATCTTTTCACTTTGCTCTATCTAAAACACTGCCTACACAGCACTCTAGTTTTTACTCTCATGCGTGAAACCATTTTATATGTATTTGTAACCGTTTAGATGAGGGGCAGTAGCCAATCAGCTCCGTTTTCATACATACATACATATTTTAATTAATTCTTCCCACAATAGGCTTTTCAAGAGCAATTTACATATTGAAATTCAACATGGCAGTGTCGAGGCATATTAAAGGCGCTCCAGGCAGCCGCCTTACGACACATATCGGACCACGGATTACAGCTAAGAAGTGTTGGTTTTGCGGAGGGAGGAAAACCTGGAGAACCCAAAAACCCTCGAAGCACAGGAGAGACCAACTAAACTCTATTCACCCATAGTGACAGACAGACAGACAGACAGACAGACAGACAGACAGACAGACAGACAGACAGACAGACAGACAGACAGACAGACAGACAGACCTTTCATGCATTTCACCTTTAATGCATTGTTTCTCGTGTTTGAATATCACGGTGAAACATCGTTATCCAAGTATTTCATTAATCATTTACTCACGCATTTATGATGGATTCATTGATATCTTGTGGGTAGCAACGACTGCGTAATAATCCTTGCCAAAGTTGAACACCAATGATGCCAAATATGGCGAAGATGAAGAAGCAGATTGCCAGTACGTTACCCAGCATCGGTAGAGTATCAAGGAGTAACATTACCAGTATACGAATGTCTGCAAGAAAATTGTTTCACTTTAGCAAACTGTCAATTCGTCATACTTGACTCAAAGGTAAAGCCAAAGTCCTTCCATGCACTGTAACTATCATTGACATTTCTTAAGCAGTCTCAGTTACTTACTTGGCACTCTGTTGATTGCCCTTAGCGGTCTTAAAACTCGTATAGAACGTACAGCACTTAAATATTCACCTTCGCCATATGCCAACTCAAATGAACTAAAGAAAAGTTAAATATTAACAGGTCAAGGTTAGGCAAAATAGGAAAGAAGGAAAAGAATTAGAAAAAGAAGGCAGGAAAGAGAAGGAAGGGACGGAAGAAAGGAAGAAGGAAGGAAGGAAGGAAGGAAGGAAGAAAGGAAAGGAAGGAAGGAAGGAAGGAAGGAAGGAAGGAAGGAAGGAAGGAAGGAAGGGAAGAAAGAAGGGACGGAAGAAAGAAAGGAAGAAAGGAAGGAAGGAAGAAAGGAAGGAAGGAAGGAAGGAAGAAAGAAAGAAAGAAAGAAAGAAAGAAAGAAAGAAAGAAAGAAAGAAAGAAAGAAAGAAAGAAAGAAAGAAAGAAAGAAAGAAAGAAAGAAAGAAGGAAGGTAGGAAGGAAGAAGAAAAGCAGGAAAGAAAGAAAGAAGGAAGAAAAGAAGGGAAGAAAAAGGAAGGAAGGGAAGAAAGGAAGGACGAAAGGATATCGGGGGAAAACAAACAAACAATGGAACAAACGAAGAGTCACATAATAGGAACCCTACCCTGCTGCAACAATAAAACAGTCTAGTTTATTCCACGAGTCTGCAAAGTATCCTTGCTTTCCAAACAACCCCATAGCCATCCACTTAACGAGCATTTCAACAAGAAAAAATGCGTAGATACAAGTTTCCAATGTGTCCAAAACTTTGCACTCCTGGCTCTCACAGGTTTTATCAAAGGGATTGTACATGCCAAGTGTAATACAGTTGAATAATATCACAAGAATACTCGCTCTTTCGAACCATCTTATGAACGTTAAGGTAGATCTATGATGAATGATGTACCTAAGCTATGATGCATGTGCAAGTTCGGTGTGAAATCTCACAGTTTGTCAACAAGATAGGTTCGCTAAAGGCTTGAACAAGTCTGTGAACAAAGGCGCTATTAGGCGCTATATATGGCCATGGTGTAAAGAGATTTACAGTCAAAATGGAAATACCTTCCCACTTCTTCTTCTGTAGTTCGTTGCTTTTTAATCATACAGTAATACAATAGATGTTTATCCCAAATCGATACCAACAGATGAATATACATCATTACATCAAGAATTGGCAACTTTTATCACTAGACTTTCCTCACGCTTCAGTAGCGGCTACAGAAATACAGTAATACACAACGAACTACAGAAGTGGAAGTGGGAAGGTATTTCCATTTTGACTCGCCGTAATGCCGGATGAAGCAACTTGCAACCGAAGTCTACACCAACTAACGCCATCATCATGCAAAAAAATTGCTATGTATATTGCATTTTGTTCATTAATCGCTACGATTATTCGGTGTGTTTTGTTGTGTGTTTTTTTAAAAGCCATTAACACTTTGAAGCCTGAAGACGAGTCTTTAGCATTTTATTCTGGCTAACGCCAAACGATTTTATTCAGCCGCACCTGACAGGGAAAGGTCCAAGGCCTCAAAGTGTGTTGACATGCATGTCTACTCCACTGCGTGCTGGAAATGTAACCAGCTGTTATGACGGCTTTATTAATGCCAGAAAAATAAACATCGACGTGGCAGAAACAGTAGGATGATAACTATAATCACAGAGGTAAACATTAGACATGAAAACCACAGAAATTATAACAAACCTGCATGCATTCACACGAATTGTTACACCATGTATATAACATTATTAATGCACATTGTAACAATATTGCAACATATTGCGACATTATTGTAACATTACATTCATGTAGCAATATTGCAACATATTGTAACAAACCTACACAATATGCATTGTCGCAAACATGTTACATCAAGCTGATTTTAAATTACGTTTACATTTAGTTTGTTCCCGGTTGAAAACAACAAGCTTGCAGCAGCTTGACGAGGAACACCATTGTTATCAACTCGTTTAATTTACAGACTTACTAATCGATAATACATGTAACGAGTCTGTGACATATTTAGGTGTGCGTAGGAGGCGCAATCTACAGTGCCCTGCCCACTGCATGCATAAAGTCGAAAACCAGATCCAAGTATTTGTCAACACGGCATAAAATATGACTATATAGTCTATATATCACACACCATGCATAACAGTTTTTTCATTTGCGGCGAAATTGTGTCAGCTGCTCGCTCTATATCCATTCAGAACAATCTCCAATCGATCCTACTCGGACCATTTCCAATCTTTGTCTACACTAACGCTCTCAGATTGATCTACAGTTTTTGGGCCTGTTTATAGAGGCGAGTTACTCGGTCAGCCGAGTTACCCGGTTTGCCGGGATAAACTTTACGTTCTGTTTATATGAAAGCGAGTTACCTGGCAAGTTGTAATATTTGAGATGATTCTCATCAACGAAAGTGACATGAAGTAACGAATATAGAAAATTCATCCCGCTATGCCGAGTTACCCGGGGAAAAGTGTTTATATGGGGGAATGTTTATCCTGCTTTGCCGAGATCCCGGCTGCCAGTGCCGAGTTCTCGCTAGGGCGAGTTACCCGTGGCGTCTGTCTCATATAAACACTGCGGTGGGAAAAACAGTGTTTGTTACGCAAAGCGAAGTCCTATATAAACCACGTCGTATGATTTGACAGTATATCGATGGTAGTTTTCGTTTATGATACCTTAGTGATGAAACGACTGCAAGAAAAAGGGAGAAATATGAACGTTTTGCTCTGACGAAAGGCTCTGCTTGACAGTATTTCGTTCGTAAAAATCCTTTTTTTTTTCTCGACAGTTTTCAACCTTGTCGCTTTGCTATATCCAAAACACGATCAGCGCTCTACTTTTTTACACTCCGTTATATAGACAGAAGAAGAGCTGTAGCAGATGCGACTTCAAACAGTAAAACTCGATTGTGTTCGCATGCATGCATGAGCCCGCTAGGTCATGCATGCATAGACGATATATACTGTCCTTAGATCGGCCCAGACATATCGAATCTACCTATAACCTGTGAATCCCCAACAAAAACAGCTTGCATCTATTATAGATGTTGATATAATTATATCTATATATATATATATATATATATATATTAAGTTAGACATAACTTCAAAGGATACGGCCAGCGCATTAGATTAATAAACCAAACTCGAGGTCTGCTGTCTCGTCGCAAACAGCAAAAGGCAACTGGTTCAAACTCGTGTACATCTTCTTGCGGTGAATTGGAGAACTTTGACTGAGAGGCGCTTGACTGTAGGTGTCTGATGGAGCCCATATCTAAACCAGTATCTTGCGGAAAATCGTTTTGCAAGTGCGGTGCTCTCGACATAAGGAGCAGCAAGCGACTGACAGGTTTAAAGTTCTATAACTGTCATCAAATAAGTCCGAAGTACAAGTCAATTGAAATCAATTAACCGCGTTTGTGTCGCATTATGTCTGTAATTCGTTAGAATCTGCCAAGCACTTTTCGTCTGCTCATCTTCGAAGCCATCGCCCATCTGGTTTCCCCCCGAGGTTGCCCAAATCAAGCTAACGGTGAAGAAGTCTTTAGAAGCAAAGTATATATAGCCACAGAATATCGGAAGAAAATGGACAGCAGTTTCAATGCAGCCTCATGTTTGCAAACTTGTAGAAAACCACAAGCACACAGACCAATTAAGCTGAAAAGCAATTAAGTGTGAAAAACAACAGATAAAACTTTTTTAAAGAACTATATGATTATATACATTTAAATTACTTCTGGCTATATATATATATATATATATCATTAATATGACAACAACATGTAACTCCTGCCTTCTCCTCGGCAGGTGGCCGAAAATCTATTTTGATTTAAACCCGAAATTTAGTGAGATTTAGTTTATATACATAGAAAAAGCTCGCAGGGATATAATGAATGGCAAATTTCTTTAAAAGGAGACACTGACGTTTTAAGCCAAAGTCCTCAAAAATTTGATTAAATGTCGGCACTACACAAGTTTTTCTATACATGCATGTAAATAAATGTATATATGCATGTAATATATATAGCAATCGTGTTAATCAGTGCGCCTACGTAAACCCACACAGTCAGTCAGCTAGCTCAGTTTTAAGTACACATATTTTGACTAAAGTTTCAAGTACTCGCAACCCACGTTCTAATTCACGTTCTAATTCAAATTCACCTTTGCCTATATTTTTTTAACTTTTTGAAAGCGAATACATACACTTGCTTTTTCTAGGCTAAAACGTTTTGTAACCCTTCGCCGCGTTGGTGCAAGATTCTCCGCGGCGCTGTGACGCGCATAAAATCGTCTGACGTTAGCCAGAGTTGGAAGACTTAATTGAAGGTGTGATGCCGCATGGAGAGTAATAAATCTATATAACTACGTCTTGTTACATCTGTTTAATGTATATATATATACGTCTCGTCACATCTGGCCTACGTAGAGTCTAATAAGACAAGTTTAGTTATTCAAGAAGATACTTTAACACTTTGAGGCCTGGACCTCTCCCTGTGCTGAATAAAATCGTCTGGCGTTAGCCAGAATAAAATACTAAAGACTCGTCTTCAGGCTTCAAAGGGTTAAAGAGATAGGTTTTAAAACTTTGAGGCCTGGACCTCTCCCTGTGCTGAATAAAATCGTCTGGCGTTAGCCAGAATAAAATACTAAAGACTCGTCTTCAGGCTTCAAAGGGTTAAAGAGATATAAGTTTTAAAACTTTGAGGCCTGGACCTCTCCCTGTGCTGAATAAAATCGTCTGGCGTTAGCCAGAATAAAATACTAAAGACTCGTCTTCGGGCTTCAGGTTAAACACTTCCAAAAAGTGAAAAACAGCGTCGTCCTGCGCCGTCATTCGATGTGTACCGAACCTAGAGGCCTAAGCTCTCGTACATTTCTTGTTTTTTTGTTTGTCGTGTTTACAAGGACGCTAGGATAACCTGCATGGTGCTAGGGTAATACGGGTGCTAGGGTAACCCTACCTCCTTGTAAACAGGCCCTAACTCTGAGATTCGCAAATATTTAAAAAAAAACTGACAAAAGCTGATTTGTAGTGTGCTGCATGCGCAGGCAGTGTTGAAACACAAATTGAAATTTTGTAAGGTTGGATATAATGTGATATGATAAACGTATAGATCGTTTTCATCTGACGTCACGGCGGCCATATTGGTGTACCAAAACAATGAAATGGCGGCCATATTGGTGTACGGTATGGGAATTAGCTCTTTCTTATTCAAATATTTCGTATTGTTTCACCACCCCAATGGGGCCACCGATCACGTGAGTGAAAACGATCTATACATGTAGTGCGTGTGGTACGTTTGCGAGCTTGGTGTAACCATAGTCAATCGAGATATGGTCTGGAAACTCAGCTAAAGTCTTTGGTCTATCTTTTTGTTCGTCTTTATGCATTTTTGTGCACGGTACACGGTCACTGAACACATTGTATTTTACTATTTTAGTATAATGAACGAATTATCCAATAGCAACGTTTCAGTTCAATCACTCAACCGTGCTATTTAAATATTAATAAACCTAAAACAAAGGATGTGTAAGGTACGGTTCAACATAAAATCCCAGCTCATTATAGGCGCTTTGAAGTTTGCCGAGTTTCCAGACCATGGGCCGGTTGTACGAAGGCCGGATAGCGCTATCCACTGGATAGCGATTTTTTCAACCTTCGTAAAAATGGCCGAAGAGCTGTGATACTACGGATCTGGAGCCCACAATAGATCATAAAACTTCAGTTTATAAATACCAAATCCTAATCTGAGGTCATAACAATCAACGGCCATTTTTACGAAGGTTGAAAAAATCGCTATCCAGTGGATAGCGCTATCCGGCCTTCGTACAACCGGCCCCATATCTCCATTGACTATATATATATGTAACAGACGTTTGGTGGACGTTCGTCAAGCTCAATTATATTCTTTTCAAATTTTCTTTTGAATTCTTTTCAATTCCGTTTATTGTCTTAGCTTTTGTATATTTTCAATAGAATTCAAAAAGCTGAAAATGACGTCAAGCGCGGAAAATGACGTACTCTGCACTTATTAAAAAGGCGGTATTCATCAAGCTAAATTACTCAGAAAAGATTTCTGAGCCCCAGACATGCAGGGTTTGGACATGAAACCTTCTACTGACCAAGTTAGACGCGCTAACCATTGAGCCACTGAGGTTCAGCTGGAGAGCTAAACCGCAAATTCATAGTCTACGCGCTCCTAAGTATAGCGTTTTGCATATGAGATGTCGGTTAAAGTGACATGATAAGTTGTATGTATACATGTGGTGCATGTGGTACGTTTGCGAGCTTCGTGTAATGGAACAAACGTTTGGTGGACGTTCGTCAAGCTCAATTACTCAGAAAGGATTTCTACAGACCTCATTGACAACAGCCTCTTTAGTGAAATAAAAGTAGCGTGCTGCGTAGGCAGTGTTGAAACAACAATCGAAATATAGTAAGGTTAGATATACTGCCAAAACAGAGAACGTAGGAGTCTAACGTTTCGAGCGAAGTCCCTTCGTCAGAGAGAAAGGACGAAGGCGGGCCTTCTCACGAAGGAACGTGGGCTCTGGACGAGATTGACTCCCACCATGCCAGGTCTTCCCTTCACGAGTACAATCGTCTGGCGATGGGTACCAGGCATCTAACCCTCGAAATTTCCCGCCATATACCAAGAATCTCTATAGAACAAGCAGTTTAATCGAATGAAATGCAAAATAACTATATACTACATGTTCATGTTGCTTATACGAGAGCTTAAAAATCTTATCTCATTGGAGGATCGTTGTATAGAACTATACAAGAGTCACAAAAAGACCATATTGATGGTTTGCAATCAATCTCTTGAGATTTGGAAGACAAAGAAACGGCGGCCATGTTGGAGGAAAACATACTCCAAACACAATAGCTGCTAATGAGATTCTTTTGTTAAAGTTCCTCCAACATGGCCGCCATGACGTCAAGTGCAAACCAAGAATAGAGCTTCAAGTGCAGTGTTGAATATCTAATCATTATGTAATATATCATACACGGGGAGGAGTGTTTCATCAGGATATCCAAACACCGAGACGTTTGTTGAAAACCGAGGCGAAACTCCTCTGTTTGAGATATAGCATCTCAAACAAATCAGTATTTTAAGAGAAAATTAAGATGAAAGTTTGCTTAATTTATGTAATTTCTTCCTCCGATATCCAAACCACAGACACGGTACTGATTTCCTTTGTGTTTTCTTCATGAGTTATTAATGAGTTTGAGATGAAAATTTCCTAAACTCATTAATAATTATAATAAATGAGGAAACACAAACTGGCAAATCATGTGAGGGACACGCTCGCTATTTTCGATGAACTTTTTCTTCGATTTTGCGGCTCAGACTGCGTTTACACTAGAGCAAAAGTATCCGGATTCACATTGTTTTTCATCCTCATGGGAATAAAAAAATCCGGATATTTTTGCTCTAGTATTAAGCTTGGTTTCCATATATAGCCGTAAGAGTCGGCGGCATGGCTGCGGCAAGGGGCGATTGTCAAATCACATTACGCATCAAAGAAAAGCAATTCGAAGCCCTGTCTATGATTGGACCATCGCCCCTTGCCGCAGCCAAGCTTAAACGGGGTCTCAGACAACTTCAATTTTCAAAATTGATTTCTATGCGTTTATTATATGGATAGTTTTTGAAGCCATTTAAAACATTCGCAGTACGTGTTTTATCAGATTTAAAACACGAGGCGATTAAATCTGATAAAACACTGCTGCTCATGTTTTAAATAATACTTCAAAAATTGCCATGACACATGGGATAAATTTACCTTTTTTCTAAGTTGGAGTTGAGAGAATATTTGCGAGGGGGGGATCGGGTTATGCTTAATGTTGAACAAGCATTGATCATACATTAAAAGGAAGCACAGAGGCGTCGAAATGCAGACGAACTCCAGATGGCGTTAGAGTTTGAATCGTACGAGACAATCTGGGTCGCGATACAAGGATAAAACGTGTACAATGTATAAACTATAAACTACAATGTATATACTATAAACTAGAATGTATATACTATAAACTATAAACTACAATGTATAGTAAGTACAATGTATTTACTATAAACTAAACGATGGCTTATACATATAAGACTTCCCAAGCTAAAATTGTACATCAGTGAAAATGTACAGAGAGTTATTACGTTTAGTATTTCAGTTTCTGGCTAACGCCAGACGATTTTAATCATTTTATTCAGCATAGGGACAGGTCCAGGACTCAAAGTGTTAAAACCTATCTCTTTAACACTTTGAAGCCTGAAGACGAGTCTTTAGTATTTTATTCTGGCTAACGCCAGACGATTTTATTCAGCACAGGGAGAGGTCCAGGCCTCAAAGTGTTAAAACCTATCTCTTTAACACTTTGAAGCCTGAAGACGAGTCTTTAGTATTTTATTCTGGCTAACGCCAGACGATTTTATTCAGCACAGGGAGAGGTCCAAGCCTCAAAGTGTTAAGAACATTTTCTGGCTGACCGACTATATACAGACAATCAACGGAATTAAATCCACATGCTGCGTTTGTGATACAGAAACCATGTTTCTCAATAGCTTATATATATATACGCATACAAAAATAGCTACGGAGTACAGTTGTGTGTTTTGACAAAAGACAGATATTAAACTTATAGAACTTAGACCTTTGTATATTAAACTACCGCTTCGTATCAAAGTTAGTCCGGTGGGTATAGTTGCGTTATATATTTATAACGGTTTATTTTGCAGCTCGGCTAAATTAGTATAAGCCAATGTAAATTGTTATCATGCATGATATGGGTTTGAGAGCATGAAAGCACAAAACTTGAGAACGATATATATAACCAATGGCTTCTGGGTTCACCTAATATATAATTTGTTATACACGGCTAAATATATAACAACTTACCGTATTTAATGACAGTGTTTTAATAGTTAGAAGAACAAAATAGTGTTTAAAGTCTCGGTTATACCGGACCATTACTTGATACGAACGCCTTGACCGCAATTTAGAGCAACAAATTACCACCTGCTTTAGAATGTTTAAATAAATGTACGCCCGAGATATAGTTCTGTGCTGTATAGCTTGTCTATATAAATGTATATCAATTGAGGAGGGGTCGACAATTGATGGCACTTGAACCTGCACGAAACTTTGATCACATCTCATCGAGAGCCGACGAACTGAAATATATATCTGAACAAATGTGTATGGCTAAAATTCGTTCACAAGTTGTCGGTATTAAACCGAACGAAGTTCAACTCAATAAAATAAGATATAACATCGCAATTAAGAACGAGTGTTGGGGTTCTCGAATTGATTCAGAAAAAGATGTCCCATTGGAGGAGCAAATATACACCAAACGCTGACTTGAGTGGAAAATGTGATATAGTGTCCTTGCATGATAACTGTTACAGAGGGAATCAAAGAGTCTAGCAAGCTATATACTAACATACTGCTCGAGGTTTGCGTTATAGCTGATAATAATATACATAGATACTTACCTGTCGAATTCTAATAACGGTGATATTCACTTGGCTAAAATTAAACTGTGTGTATACTAGCGCTTATATATAAATATCCCTCGCCTTTAGTTTTTCCGTTCGCCACACAATCTTCCTTGAGTCCTTCAATCAGAGTCTGGTAGGGGGCAACCACGATGGCCTGTGAAATGAAATCATTCGAGAATTGATAAGACTGATAGCGTTTCCTATCTGCCTGTTATGTGCCAAGCAAAGAGATTGATGGCATCGAAATATTAAACAGTTGAATTGTGTCTGAAAAGCTGAAATTTGCATATTCGCAATTAAACGTAATACAGGACTGATTTTCATAGCAACCAACCGAACTGTAAAATTTAATGACTAATGTCTGTAATGACTATTCTTTTCTCAAATCCTAGTCTATTTCGGAATACTTGCTGGGTTTTAAAAATATCGCCAAAATACGCCCCCAAAATATCGAAGAGTCGGATTTCTCAATATAGATACGTAATATAATATAGTTCAGTTTTTCGCTTTCGGTTTTTGCTTCGGTTTTTAGGTCATTATATCAGCCGAAATCGTTGTTATCGTTATCACGCTGAAGATTCTTGTTGAGCAGCTGCTTGACACGTTAATTCGTTTGCATTGCAAATGAGAGTACACAGTTCGGATACCGACTTTAACAAATAAGCAGAAAAAAATGTCCACAATATCAGTCTATTTTGAAAATTATTTTTCGAAAAAAAAAATTCAAAAAATTATTTAGTTTTCCAAAAGTCCGTGAAAGTAGAGAGTGGGTATGAAGCTTGGCGGCGGCGCCATTTTAAATGATGACGTCGTTGCTTAGCAACCAATAGCTGCATGCGTGACTACAGTGACTACAACACTTGTAGGTTGTTTTTGTCAAAATCTCGTTTCATTGGTTCCTCAAAATTATATTTAAAACCAAAGCGACTTTAGCACCCGCGTCTATTCGGTTTATCGGAGAACTCAAGAATTTCATAAAAGAAATGAAATTGTCCTCACCGCGCGCCCAAGCCAGTTCCAATAACGTAAACAAGAAGACTTCTGCCGAGTTTCCGCAGCTATATCTCGTCTGACTAAAGGTTTTCGCCCAAAGTTGCATTTTTCGCCATTAGATGCCGTGGGTTATGTGTATTTCATACATCCATATTCCTTTTGTACTTGGTGTCTTGTTTAATTAAAAACCGTAGGAAACTTGCGATAATCAATTGCAAACTAAAATAAAATAAAATAATAATGAATAATGTAAAAATAAACTATACCGCTAAAAATAAACTGAACAATTATAATAATTCTATCGGGCATTGTGGTGTATTTTACGGGCTAAAATGAAGAATTAAATTTTTATTTCTCTTTCTTTTTAGTCCATTTGATCAAACAGTTCTGCTTAATTAACAAAAATAAGGCGATAGGGCCCTAAAGGTAGCCTATCAACCACTTAAACAATCTAACTTAAAAATATTTTTCTTTCTTTCTTTCTTTCTTTCTTTCTTTCTTTCTTTCTTTCCTTCCTTCCCTCCCTCCCTCCCTCCCTCCCTCCCTCCCTCCCTCCCTCCCTCCCTCCCTCCCTCCCTCCCTCCCTCCCTCCCTCCCTCCCTCCCTCCCTCCCTCCCTCCCTCCCTCCCTCCCTCCTTCCTTCCTTCCTTCCTTCCTTCCTTCCTTCCTTCCTTCCTTCCTTCCTTCCTTCCTTCCTTCCTTCCTTCCTTCCTTCCTTCCTTCCTTCCTTCCTTCCTTCCTTCCTTCCTTCCTTCCTTCCTTCCTTCCTTCCTTCCTTCCTTCCTTCCTTCCTTCCTGGAAACACCACGTAAAATATTTATTTGCTATATAAGCTTTCGGCCTGTTGACTCAGGCCTTGATCAAAGCAATAACAAGGCCTGGGTCAACAGGCCAAACGCTTAGCAAAGAAATATTCGACGTGGTGTTTCCACAAAACTTATCTATATTACATTATCGCCATGAAAACTTTCAAAGAATTAATACTTTATTCGTAGTTTACACATTGTTTCATGCATTTTTTAACAATATGTTTGAGACTTAACGACTAAATGATAATTACAATTACTAGATAACTCGAATTATACTAGTTACTCAAGTGAAACCGTCTAAAATAAGCTTAGAAAATTACCTTATTTAGGTTAAGATACTTTGAACAAAATTAAGACTAAATCGGAAAAAGGCAATTTTAAACAACGAAGCATACACGTACATCAAATAACATTTAGCACAAAATATTAGATATAGTTTATACAGAGTAAAGTAAAGCAGAGCAGAGCAGAGCAGAGCAGAGCAGAGCAGAGCAGAGCAGAGCAGAGCAGAGCAGAGCAGAGCAGAGCAGAGCAGAGCAGAGCAGAGCAGAGCAGAGCAGAGCAGAGCAGAGCAGAGTAAAGTAAAGTAAAGTAAAGTAAAGTAAAGTAAAGTAAAGTAAAGTAAAGTAAAGTAAAGTAAAGTAAAGCAGCGCAACTAGTTACATCCTAAACCATGGATTTAACTTTGTAAAATTGATATCAACTTGTCTTCCTTTCTTGTGACGTAACACAAACTTTTGCCGCCTTTCTCCTCCCAGTGACTCGTCAGACTGTCCTGAAAAGATTTCTTGGCGTTGTTTAGATCTCCATATTCGGCTTCTATGATAAGGATGTCCAGATCATGGCGTAAACACAAACTAAGAGTATGTTCTTTCGAGATCGAGTTCAAAACAAAGCGATCAGCTTCCCTCAATCGATCAAGGGCTTCTTGTATGTTCTCTTGTTTCAAATATTCCAAAGCCTTTCTGATCATCCCTGCCACAAACACCCGATTCAACTGTTCGTCCACGTCTCGGCTTCTCGTTTCTCCGTCGAGAACCTGAGTTCGAGGTACAATAAGATATTCCTCACTTCCTTCTTCGCGCTCCGTTATCGTATTCATGTAAAAAAGTTCTACACGAAACAATGCATCATGGAGTTTCACCTCCTTGCTTGGCGGCACAGCCAGTTGAAGCAGGATATGACGAGACTGTTGATCCGCCGTGCTGGGAATCTCAAACGCCATATTCCCAGAATATTCCCCGACTGAATTCTCAAACTTTTCTGTAAAGGAAACGTTGGTGATAGCCTTTAGGATCCGAACACCGTTCAAAGGTGTGACGGTTAGTAGAATTTTCTCCGCGACAATATTGATGGCATCGCTCAAGACGCCTGCAAATTTCTGGGCCAACACTTCATTTTCATGCAAGTAGTTATAAGTCCCTCCGCCAACGCTAGTGGCTAGGTGTTGCAGCAAAAACTCGTCATGGTTCCCCAAGGTAACCAAACGTAGACAGCTGAACTTGTTCAGACGTATATGACTTCAGGGAGCTCGTTTCTTTTATAATTTCCCGGATGATATCGTCAGCATCGGTCCACAGACCATCATTAGCATACCCATCCGTAAAGAGTAGTACACGCGAGCGTCTACCACCACGATACGCCATCCGCAGTCCCTCTAAGAGACCACCGTAGAGATTCGTACCTCCGTTAGCGTACATGTTCGTGATAACTTGACGAGCCCTGACTTTGTTTTCCTCGGTGCAACTGACCAGCGGAAAATTATGGTGAACAAGCGTATCATACGAAACAATTCCTAAACAATAATTGTTAAATTAAAGTTAGTATCATTAAGGTGATGACTAAAGTTAGAGTTTTTCTTTGGGTTAGATAACCTAAACCAATCAGAAACCGTCTTAACTACCACTGACCAATCAGAAACCGTCTTAGTATAGGTAAGTACAGACCCCTTTTAGTAACGACCACTGACCTGTATATATAACTGGACTGCGGGCGCCCTACATCATTGACTGACAGGGGGTGACCAATCCAAGAAGGCGATTTATGGGTCCTCTCCAGTGAGCTCTATATAACTGGAGTGATATCTTTGTGTCGGACAATGTGCAGGCATGTAGGCCTGAAGTACGTACAGTTCTAGTCTTCTACGCGGTCTGGTCAAGTCTGATTTGGTCAAACGACCGCGTAGGAGACTGGAACTATACGTACTTCAGGCCTACATGTCCGCCATTTTTGGCTTCAATCTTTGTCCGGTCAATGCCCAGCAGATGGCACTCCAGTTAGTAGTAACCGCTGACCTTTTTCTCATAAATGAACTTATAACTGAATTAATCGGCCTGTGGGCGCGGCTGGGTCCACCGTCAGGCAGAATACGGTCAGCGGTCGCTACCATGAGATAAATTTCCGCCATCTTCTTTGGTATTGTTCATTTTTTTGAACATAGTTAGTGGTTGAAGCATGAAAATCATGAAGTACAGGTACTTATGTTTTATGGTACTATAAACGATCTTTCTCTTTGTTTCCATGGCACTCTAAATCTCCACTTTTTTCGAACTCTCGTAATCAGTCACCAGGCCCGAACTTCGTAATCAGTACACCAGCCCTTCAAGACACTTCAAGACTCTTCGTTGCGTTCACCACTTCGACGCTGTCGTATTGTGAATCGACCGATAGCTTCAGAACGTTCGTTTTCTTGGGTTTTGGTGGAATGACGTTCATTTCAGTGGCAGTGTCTAAAAGCGAGCATTTGAATTGATTCTTCGAATTAGGCGATGATGTCAAACTGGCCCGAAGTAAGGACAACTTCTCTCGTGTTTTGAGAATCATCCCCCCTGATTTCGAATAAACACCTAACGTCATTTTCTTTATCAGGTCCCCATGCGTTGCGCTGACACTTAGCACGCCATTTTTGTCAATCCTGAATTTGGTTTTGATCTTCGGGACTCCTTTTGGAAGTGGGGTAATCCCCGAAAGTTCAAACTCTCCGAGAAAATGGCACTCGTCCGGTGTGCGCCCTTCACCTTCATAAACTTTAATCACTATAGCGGTCTGATTATTAGTGAAAGTTGTGAGCTCTGGGTACTGAATGCAAGGGTACAAATCATTTCGCGCAAAAACCACGAACATCTTATCCATGTCGACGGCGATACTAATAGACAGCGGGATTGCATCGACTATGAGCTTCATCTTACTAGTTTCGATGAGACCTGTCAAAGCCGCCCCAAAAGCCGCAGCCCCCCGGCTCACAAGTTGAACTGGATCTTTGTGGCGAATATTGCTCACATTGCTAAATTTGTTTTTAAGCAATTCTTTCAATTTTGGAATATTACTTGACCCACCGACCAGATACAACTCCTCAATGCTGCCTGCATTTACACGACCACGAGCCAGCAGTGAAGTCAGCGGAGTAACCATCGTTTCCAAGATCTCTGAAATATAACTCTCAAATGCATCACGTGTCAACACGTATACCAGGGGGAGGCTCTCATTCTGTTCCTCTTCAGTATAATCAACCGTCAAAGAATACTGGGTTTTTTTACTCAACACAATTTTTGCCTTCTCGCATTCAATCCGTAATTTCTGTTGAAATGTCGTTTTCTCCAAATCTAGACCCGGATGATTCTTCTGAAACACTTCCGTCAGTTTTCCAGCCAATTGGATATCGATATCTCTGCCCCCGAGTGTTTTGTTCCCATCGGTTGTAATTACCTTGTAACTAGTTCCGGGACTGATTTGCATTAACGCGTAGTCCGTTGTGCCACCACCGATGTCCGCTACCACAGCCCAAACTACGTCGTCCTCCGTTTTAACTGCTGCGTTGCCTCCATGGCTTGGATCCAACAAGTTCTCTGTTAAATTGGTAGCCGCAAACGCAGCAACAGTGGGCTCGTTGACGATCTTTATAGGATTAAGGCCCGCAATGAGGCCAGCGTCCAACGTTGCTTTTCGTTGCGCATCGTCGAACTGCGCAGGGACACTAATAACCACATCTTTTACCACGACCCCGAGATATTTTTCCGCATAGTCAACGACTCGGCGCAAAATCAAAGCGCTAATCAGTTCCGGCTGTAGCAGTTTCTTTCCACCTTTGCAGGGAATCTCGACGGCAGCGCGAACGCCTCTCAACGAATGCGATTTCAATGTTGGTCGTACTCTGTAAGAAAACTTATGGCTTTCGTCATCGTAATAGCTTCGTCCCATGAGGCGTTTCACTTCGTAAATTGTCGATAACGGGTTAATAACGGCCTGGTGAAGAGCTTGCTCCCCAACCAGGAGCTCACCATTTATATGATCAAAAGCGACAACGGACAGCATACAAGGATCGGTGTCATGTACTGGTAAATCTTTATCAAGAATAGCAATATCCTCTTGGGTGCCATTCTCTCTGATAACCACTACACATGTCGTGGATGTACCCAAGTCGATACCAAGAACGTAAGACGGTTTCACACTCACTGTTACGTAACTTAAAGATTTCGCGTCATAACTATCAATGCATTTGTACTGGAACCTATATTTCCCTGGGGTATCAATCGAAATTGTTCCATTTCGAGAAATATTTTCGATCTTCTTCGGACCTAAGGTGAACTCCCATTTTTCCATGACAACCACCCCCTGAATAGCACGGCATGATGCTTTGGGCAACTGAAGCGTATCGGACGATGTAGATGCCACGATAGAGTTTTGACCGTCTTTTAACGTTATTATAGGAGGAAATATCTCATTCACCAAAATGTCCACTCGTTTTTCGTTACTGTTTTTCGTGTTGTCCACACAGCGTAGCGCAAAAATATAGTTGCCGAGCTCTTTGGGAACTTTCAAACCACTTAACGTGGCGTTGGTGTGGTGGGAGAGAGTCGCAGTTCGGCAATCCACGCCGTCCTCCGGTATGACTGTGTTCTCGGGGATTGTAGGTATCGGATGGATTTGTTTCCATTGACACTCTGTTATAACATACGTTGAGTTATAACCAAGGCAAGTGGCTTCAAGTTGCCAGCTTGTAGCCAAAGGTGAGAGGTGTTTTTTCGCGAGGATCTCAATGATTGGTTTGGCTGGTGAACGGATGATCCCGGGTCTTAGGTAAGCGATCAGAGCGACAATAAGCGGCAGGGATACGGGTAGTAGACCTCGTAACATGGAAACCAAAAACACCCCAAATCCTCTTCCATTATTTGCTGGCACTTCTTCCACTTGGTCTGCTCTTTCAGGTGGTTGGACTAGTTGCTCGGTTTCATTAGACGATGGCTCACTAGTACCATGCGGCACTCTTCTACGCAAACTAGGAACACTCTCTGGTGTCAGACTCTGGCCAAAACCACTGTCTGGGTCTTCTTGGAAGCCAGCCAATCTCTCTTCTTCAGAACAACCTTCATGGTTGCCATCTTCTAAGCTGTGACTTTTCTTCTCACTTTGAGGACTTTCTAATTCCTTCGGCATTTCACCAACACCAGCGGTTCCATCTTCACTACGGTGAGTCGTTTGACTTTCGGCAATACGAGGAACTTCGATATCTTCGTAGCCTGTTTTCTCAGGTTGGGAAACAGAATGAATATCATCGATTTCTTGACTTTTGCTGAGGCCACCATCTGCGATGTCACCATGCTTTTCATCGTCAGGGGGGTGAGTATGATCTTCTGGCAATTGCTCCTTGCTGACATCGGTTAGATTTTTGTCGTCAGAATCCGTTTCGTGTACGTCGCTATCTTTTGGTTGGGTTGCTCCACCGCTGTCACCAAGAACTGTTGGCGTACTGTGTTCCGTATCCTCGGCGTTACCATCCTTGAAACCAGTGAACTTCCTCTGACCAGTCCAAGTGTTTTCTCCACTTTTGACGTGGCTTGGTTTTGCCTCTCCTCCATCCAGCTCATCCACACCACCTGCTTCAAGATTGGTGTGTTCCCCAGGCAGAGTCTGACCAACTTTACTGACATGCTTTGTATCATCAGCTTTGCTACTCACACCTGTAAATTGAATGGAATGGTTCAGAATAGAATATAAATAAAATAGAAATGGAGTGAAATAAAATAGGAATATAATAGAACAGAATAGAATGGAATAGAATAGAACAGAATGAAATAAAATAGAATAAAATATGAATGAGATAAAATAGAATGGAATAAAATGGGATAGAATATAATGAAATAGAATGGAATAAGATAGAGTAGAGTGGAGTGGAGTGGAATAGAGTAGAGTGGAGTGGAGTGAAGTAGAGTAGAGTAGAGTAGAGTAGAGTAGGGTAGAGTAGAGTGGAGTGGAGTGGAGTGGAGTAGAGTAGAGTAGAGTGGAGTGGAGTGGAGTGGAGTGGAGTGGAGTGGAGTGGAGTGGAGTGGAGTGGAGTGGAGTGGAGTGGAGTAGAGTAGAGTAGAGTAGAGTAGAGTAGAGTAGAGTAGAGTAGAGTACTCAATATCGAAAGGTACTGCACCTTTGAATCTGTCCTTTGGCTCCTCCTCCTCCGCCACATCATCGTCATAAACGTTGGCTTTTTGACTTTTCTCTTTGGGAAGAACTGGTAAATCTTCAACAGTTGCTTTCTCACCCAGTAGATCATCCCTTTTCTCTTCTTCTCTTTCATCACCACCCTTCCCAAATAAATTACGTTTCTCTTCCAACATCTGTTGCTGTTGTATGAAACGTGAATCATCGTAGTATGGTTTTTGGTTAATAGTTGATGCACCAAGACTGGCTCCAGCTGATCCCTTCTCTAAGCTTTCAAAGGTGTCCTTCTCTGGGATTGTCGATGCTGATGAGATATTGCTGTCTGTTACAGTATCAAAATCTTCCAGGATAACAAAATCATCTTCATTGTTACTTTTCTTTAAATCACCAGGCTTGGAAACATCAACATAGCTTGAAGCCATTTCAGAAGGATGATCCTGATTTGTAGCCATGTTGACAACTTAGACAATAAACTGCTAATGTTACTGCCTAGAAGGCAAAAAATACAAGTTTGATTTAACCCATTTCCCTACCTGAGCCAGCCAAAAAATGGTCCCCTTTATTATTTTACTCTAACACCAAACAATTTTACTGTCAATGAGAGAACCCTCAGGGGTACAGTAATTGGGGTAACCTGTTGTACCTGCTATTTTTACCATTAACTGGTTTAATAAAGTGATTTAAAGATTAAAGATCCCAGGAAGCAATGGTTTAATAAGTGATTAACCCATTCCTGCCTGAGCTGGTGGCAATAGGTTAATAAGTGCTTAATAAAGCTGTTTACAAACTATGGTCAATCCCCACCGTAAACCATCTAAGTCCTGGGAGTACTTCCTGAAATTCAGGATAGGGGTCATATAGATATGGGTGTACCCTTGAAATTCTGACCCTGTTCTAATTGGTTCCAGAGTCCAGACTAGCTAAGCGATTACAGCTGGTAAACATTTTAGTGCCTTGTTCCAAGCTTAAAGAAAAACATATCCTGCAGCAGACTAAACAACAGGCATCGTAAAAAAAAAACCCCCTGATAATTTAATGGTTTCTTTTTCATTTACAGAACTGTATAAATGTTAATTGCATTTCATTAGGATTGTCGAAAGTTCATCATATATACAATTGCCTCGTTCTCTAAAATTACCTGATTACCTTCATGGCAAACAACAACCACATACAATTTAAACCTTCAGGCTTCAACTTTACATTAAAAGAGCTTTTAGGGAATCTTGGCTTGTATTTGCATGTCTATAAAAGACACATTTACCTGGCCTAGGCCCCAGATTTATCGGCCTTGAAAAACCAACCATGCAACGAAGTGAAGTACGCTTTATACGTTTGCAAGACATATTGTACATGATATTAAAGTTGTACGTATTCATGTAGTGCATATGGTACGTTTGCGAGCTTGGTGCAATGTATTAAACAGACGTTTGGTGGACGTTCGTCAAGCTCAATTACTCAGAAAGGATTTCTGAGCCCCAGACAGGGTTTAAACCTATTGTACAAACAGATATTGTGCAAACAATGCCAAACATACCTTTCCGATTTCTCTTTGAGTTTCTGTAATAGAAGTTCACAAATGGACGCTCGTTCACTCTCTGAGCTCTTTCCAAAGTAATGTCAGCTCCTTAATATTAACTCGGTTTTCAGCTTTGAAACAAATGAGATCCTGACACGATGAATGGAATTGAATTGAATTGAAAAACAAGGGAAATTCCCGAGAAATTATACAGCCTGACGTAAGGGAAATTATTTCTGTAGCAGCTGGTGTTTTGTTTACAAGCTTTATTAAATATACGACTGGAAATAAAACAAAATCATTGACTCAAACAAAATAGCGAAGCTAGTTAAAACGAAGGCTCCTTCGCCTTTCCAGGAAGACGTTTTGAGACGAGTTTTTAGAAACTAATTTTGAAATACTTTCTTTCGCTTTCAGTTTCTGGAACGTGCCGGAAATTATATCCCCCGAAGATTGACGAAGTCAACAGAAATCACGTGTCACATTTCCAATGAATAAAATGATTACGATCCCTTTCAATCTCGCTTTAATTTTGACCATCCGTACTTCTGTGCAGGTTTCTAGTATCTGTTTTATGTTTTAACACAATATAAAAGCGTTATTGTGAGATTTCGTGCATTTTCGAGACAATTTTTGCAAATTTTGTATTTTGCTATTAAACAAAATACGGGTATATTAGCCGGTCGGGATTTCATCATGGAGTGGAAACTCGAAGGTATATAAACCCTTGGCAATGCCTTTTCAGGGGAAAAGTTCAAAGGCTTGAACAGGTCTTCTTTGTCAACGAAGTATGGAGGGGAATACGAAAGAGAAAGGCTCGGTTTATGTAGTTGAAGTCTTTGGCATTCCAGTTATAAGAAAATATGTTGAAGATGAAAGTGTTGGGAAGAGGACGAGCGACGTAAATAATCGCTCGATATTGAAGAATATGAAGATATTTATGGTAATATCTGTGTTAGTATCTGTGATATTAACCACTACAACAGCTGTTTGTATTTTCTATTATCCACCTCCGTTGTTTCACGAATTGGCCGACACTTTACTGCAAGGATACCCGTTCAGAGGAGCTAAGAGCGAGGAACTTCAGAAAAACTTAAGCATTTGTGAAATAGAGAAGACAACACTGGTGAAAGACGTTGGAAAGTGCTTGGCTGAAAAAGAGAAACTGACGGATAAGTTTGATAGGGAGAAAGAGAATTTTCAACGCGATTTGAATGAGAAGACTATTAAATTGCAAATAGCTGAGGATAAAATCCAAACCCTGAAAGAAGATGTTGCAAACTTTAAAAAAAACGAGAAAGAGTTTTGGATGAATGAAAGCCTAATGAAACAAAACCTGATTTTATTAAATGAAAAAAAAATTGCTGCTGAACAGAAATTGACTGCAGCTATGAAAACATCTCAAGAGTTGAAAAAAAGTTTGGAAAACGAGCAAACAAGAAGGGTAGAGCTGCACGAAGATTCTCTGAAATACCAATCCAAGAGTATAGAATGTGGGAAAGAAAAAAATAGAATAGAAGTGGATTTGATTAAAGCTGAGGAAAAGTTTGGAATAATGAAAATGGATGCTGAGGAAAGTGTGAAAAAAATTAAAGGATCCCAACAAAATAAACGCGACCTGGAAAATAGTTTAGCTACTTTAAATAAGGATTTGCTGCAAGTTAAGACCAATCTGCATGACACAGAAAAATTAAAAAATATAATAAGCAAAAAATTAAATGATGTTGAGTCTCAGTTGAGGAATTCCAAAAAAGAAAATGTCAAGCATGAATCACGTCATTCAAAACTGCAACAGGAATTACAGAATGCTAATAAAGAGCTGGAAAAATTGCCTGGGTTAGAAAAAAGGGTAGAGACTTTGGACAATGATATGAAAAATGTGATACAGGAGAAAACGGCCATTCAGCTTGAGTCAGATGCATGTCGGAATAAAGATATGAAGCATCAAATTAGTAATGCTAAACTGCTTGAGGAATTAGATGAAATGAAGAAACAGTTAGAGAAATGTTAGGCCAGTTTAACATCCGTCTTTAGTATAAAACACTCTAACTATTATTTGGCTTTGCCTTTATATATTGAAACTGACATTACTGATTAAATTATTGAATTTGACTGATTAAGAGTGAGATCCTTGGTAATAAGCCTTAAGGTTGAATTATTTTGAAATAAAGTACTTTTGATAAAAATTGCTTTGTAGTCTATATGGCTGATTTTCAGTGGCATTTGGTAACAGAAAAGTTAGCTATGCTGCAGTTCACTCCTGTGCTGGACCTCTAGAGAGAACAGTTTAGATATGACTGATAGGGTTATCCAGTATAAATAAAGTTAGTGTAGTTTACTCTGGTTTCCTCCTGTAGTAACACTGAATCAATGAGGGATGGACCTTACTGGACATCTAGGGAGAACAGTTTAGATATGACTGATGGGGTTATCCAGTATAAATAAAGTTAGTTAAGTTTCCTCCAGTTTCCTCCTGTAGTAACACTGGACCAATGAGGGATGGTCCTTACTGGACCTCTGGGGAGAACAGTTTAGATATGACTGATGGGGTTATCCAGAATAAATAAATAAAGTTAGTTTAGTTTACTCTGGTTTCCTCCTGCAGTAACACTGGATCAATGAAGGATGGTCCTTATGGACCTCTGGGGAGAACAGTTTAGATATGACTGATAGAGTTATCCAGTATAAATAAAGTTAGTTTAGTTTACTCTGGTTTCCTCCTGCAGTAACACTGGATCAATGAGGGATGGTCATTATGGACCTCTGGGGAGAACAGTTTAGATATGACTGATGGGCTTATCCAGTATAAATAAAATTAGTTTAGTTTACTCTGGTTTCCTCCTGCAGTAACACTGGATCAATGAGGGATGGTCCTTATGGACCTCTAGAGAGAACAGTTTAGATATGACTGATGGGGTTATCCAGTATAAATAAAGTTAGTTTAGTTTACTCTGGTTTCCTCCTGTAGTAACACTGGACCAATGAAGGATGGTTCTTACTGGACCTCTAGAGAGAACAGTTTAGATATGACTGATGGGGTTATCCAGTATAAATAAAGTTAGTTTTTATAGTGAAAAAATTAAAACTACTGTAATAAAAAAAAATTCAAAATTGTTCCCAGCACCACATAATGCAACTGTGCCCTTATTTTATCGAACATATCGAAAATTTTTGCTTCCTAGAAATCTCTTTTCATGGAAAATCTCACTTCACCGGAAAAAAAAAATTATAGTTCTTGGAAAATTTTTTTTGGAAATCACATTTCACCGAAAATACATTTCATAGAATTCACAGCTATAAACCAAAATATATATTCGTTTGAAATCATGGAAGAGCCTGATTTATTTATGATCACAGATTTATAGCGTTTATAAAGCTAGGGTTAAGGATTTTTTTGTTTGGATTTTATAATAAAGGGTCAAAAAATTTATAAATCCACTAATTATGGATTTGATGCCTGTAGCGTGAAAAGTATTTTCGGTTGAATAGAATTTCGGGGAACCAAAGTTTCGATGAAACAATCCGATTCAATGTAGTGAAGCGAGGGGAGAACAAAAGCAAATATATTACTAGTATAAGCCGTGAAACAAGAGCCACAAAAAAACCCAAAATTTTTTAGGTGGGTTATGAAATCGTCTAAAGAAGTATTATCTAACAAGAACTTTCGCTTTTCTGCCCCATTATCTCTATCAGTCCCTTCTTTTTCTTCGCCCCTAGCTACCCACCCAACCCTCCGACTAAAATTGCTGACTAGACAGTTTGGGTTTTAGAATAAGTTAAATTCAGTAAAGTTTGCTTGCTGTAAACTGTAAAGACCATGGGTGATGAATCAACAGGGAAGACCATGGGTGATGAATCAACAGGGAGACCAATACGGAAAGTTACAAATAGGCAAGTTATAGCAATATTTGGGGTGCCTAGTATTGAAATATGCACAACTGAGGGCGGTGGAACAGTGGGTGAAAGTTTCGATTGGATAAAGGCCTTAACGTTTCTGGGTCCGTTCGTAGCACTTGTTGTGGCAATTGTGCTTTGGTCTATTTTTTCTTTAACCAATGTCGGAAAGTGCCCCGAGAAATTGCAATTAGAAGATTTTAAAATAAGTCTAAGTCAGTGTAAATTGAAAGAGAAGGAGGCGAATTCCGACCTGGAGATTTCCTCCAAGAGCATAACGAAACTAAAGGAAGAGATAGAAAGATATTTGGTGGAAAAGGCTAACCTTGAAAGAGATCGCGACGAAGCTAGGAAAGAAGCAAATGATTCGAAAGGGGAGCTGGAAACGGTTAAAGATAAGGCAGCGAAAGCTGAACTAGAAGCCAAAGAACAGCTGAGCAAGGTCGTTGGTGAGAAGGAAGCTATGGAGCAGAAGTTTAATTCAGTTGAACTCGTGCTGGGAGCGTGCAGGAATAAAGAAATGAACCATCAAATTAACAATGCTAAGCTGATTGAGGAATTGGGAGAGGTTAAAACGCAGTTAGAGAAATGTTGAAGTACTATCAGATTTTGAATAATTAATGATTGTGGGACTAAAGTACTCGGGTGGAAAATAATAAGGTATTACTGGCCATTACTCCAAGTAACAAACCAGGATGCATTCCATGTGGGTCATGCCAAAGATCTTCAGTGTGAGTTTCAAAAGTGCTCAGTGTGCTGGTGCACAATCACACTGCAGTCGGTGCACATATACAGCCATACAACTATACAGTCAGTGGAGGGTGCTGGTGCCGGTGTTCGTCTTGACCTCCCTTGGCGCAGCACCTGAACACCACTGGCTTATCTTCGGCGTGGGGTTGACATAGAATGCACCCTGGGTAACAAACCATATGTACTGCGGACAAGTTAGCCTGTAAACAGACTGTTTTTGCAGGGGGCAACGTCTGCTTGCAGGCTATTCGAACCATCGACCTTCGGTTTACTAGTCCGTTGGTAGAGCATTGGACTAGTAACTGTATAGTTTTCTCTACTTGTGCGGTATGGTTCGTCACTCGGGGTAACACCTTATTACTGTATTACTATTAGGTTTCTTAGATAAATGGTGCAAGCAACACCTGTTGCAGGGCTCCACTTGAAACATCAGTATTTCATTATCAACATTATTCTCGATAGTTCACCATTTTTACTTTGCTTTATCTAAAACACTGCCTAGGCAGCACTTTACTTTTTTGTACTATTATCCCCCCTGACCAATACATCCTGGCATGGTCACAGAAGGAGGGGCAATGGGGTTTTCTAACTAGTTTTGTGATGTGTTATATACCATAGTCAATCGAGATATGGTCTGGAAACTCGGCAAACTTCAAAGCGCCTATAATGAGCTGTGATGTTATGTTGAACCGTACCTTACACTGTGCAGATCCTTTGTTATAGGTTTATTAATATTTAAATAGCACGGTTGAGTGATTGAACTGAAACATTGCTATTGGACAATTCGTTCCTTATACTAAAATACAATGTGTTCAGTGACCATGCACCGTGCATAAAACTGCATAAAGGCAAACAAAAAGATAGACCAAAGACTTTAGCTGAGTTTCCAGACCATATTTCAAATGATTATGGTTATACACTATTTTGGGAACTTCACTCATTAGTGTGGTAGTTATGGTATACCATTACATTTTTAATGATATTGCCAGTTTTTGAAAATTCATGGTATTCCAGTCCATGACTCCCCCCACCCAATATGTAAATCAATACACCATCTTGGTTTAGTTCTACCAAAAATCTTGACCATCAAAAGAACTTACTACTATGGCTTTGGTTGGTATAATATGGCCCCAGTGATAACACAATGCATGCTCATTGAAAAAGGAACAAATTTTCATGCAAGTTGGACTTCTGGTCAATTTTCTATTCAGTGGCCTTGGGCTCAGAAAAAAAACACACAAGTTGCAATTTGCTTTTGTTTGCTGAGACTACCCTGCAACAACTTGTTCACATGTTTGTAACAAGTTATTGTGTGATATGAATTTATATAATAAGCCTAGCTTGTTGTAAGTTGTTCTAACAACTTTAAATTTCACTTTATTTTGAACAAAGAAAACAATTATCAAATTCAGCTTTTGCCTAATTGGGCAATAATTCTTTATATACTCAGCCCCATGCTTAATATCTTCTGCCACCAACTTATATAAAGTATTAAAAAAACAATAGAATATTGAATATGTTTAATTTCCTTTTAAAATATTTATTCAAATCTACATTATTTGTTATTGTAGAGAAATAAACATCTATTAAGCTGTTCTTCCACATGTTTTAAAATAAAGACTACAAAGACTAGACAAAAATTACTTATAAAAATCACTTACCCTCGCTATAAACATTTTGTGACACATTTTATATTCAAGCCAGTGAAGCCACAGTGACACAGAATTTTCAACGTCTTAAACAACGTCTTTAGCAACGTCTTTGGAGATGTGAAAGTACTTTATTAAATAGTGTAACATCTTGCGTTTCTTACTTCCCGAAAAACTTGAAGCAAACCAACCGAAATGGGCAAATTCGTATGCCTCAGGCCTCAGCTTTCAGTTTCAAAAACCAGCGCCATCTTTGTTTCTACAAATTTAATTTTCCCGCGCAAATCCATTCTCATTCCCAGTACTCCACGCGTTGTAGACAGCGTCAAGCGTGGGCTCTGGGAACGAGAATTGCGCAAATCGTGGATTCGATTCACTAGACGACATTTTTCGCACAAACCGACGTTATGGTTAGAATTGAACAGCTAATTAGTTGCAGTCCAGAGCTTATGAGACTAGTGGAAAATCTGCCCTAGAATCACCTGTATTTGCAGGCTAAATTTTTACGACCACTGGGTTTTAGGGGGGGGGGGGGGGGGGGGGGGAGGTGTAATTTAAATACAGGAGAGAAAGCTAGTTGCGAAAGAAAAAAAAGACAGAACGTGAAATCAGATTTCATGTTTCCTTCTCGTACAAACATAACTATAAGTTTAAAACTAAATCACTTATAACGTCGTTAGCTAACTAATCAAAATATTTTCAATATCTACAACATAATTATAATTTATAATACATTTTAAAATATCTGTTTCTTTCATTTCACAAGTTTGTTCAAAAAGATCAAAAGTTATTTACAGTTTATTTACGACGTCTGTTCTCCTTTTAAAGTGGTTCTCTGATGAAAATATTGTTGGCAATGTTTTTGCATAATCCTAAAGATGTTATGGTAGTTATTAATCGTGCAAAGTTTCACTTGAAAATTCGTTGAAGAAAAGGTGGTATTTTACGTGTGAAGTTTGTATTTTGGAGCGCCGCCACTAAAGTGGCCGAGCTTGAGAAGAATGAGTCGAGGAAGCTTATGACGTCATAGACTGAGCCAACAACTTGTTGTTATTACTCTGATGAAGGCCTGGGTCAACAGGCCGAAAGCTTAGCAAAGAAATATTTTACGTGGTGTTGATAACTTTCAAAGAATTAATGACCCTTTTGTTGACAACAACAATATCTTTTGTTTTTGTTGAGTCTATGACGTCATAAGTTCTCCTCAACTCATTCTTCTCAAACACGGTCAATTTAATGGCTGTGCTCCAAATTACAAACTTCACACGTAAAACACAACTTGGTTCTTGAGAATTTCGAAATGAAACTTCGCACAATTACCAACTATCATAACATCTTTAATATTATGCAGAAACATTACCATTACCATTATATTTTCATAAGTGTGTAAAGACCTTGCACCTACTAAAGGCTGTAGTCAGTTTTCAAAAACGCGTTCTTGCCTGAACAATGCTGTAACAACTTGTTGACATATGTGAACAACATTGATAAATGAACAACATTGTTCATCATTGTTTCAACATGTTGTTACAGCTTGATGAAACAACAACCGTTGTTCACGCATGTTGGAACAACCGAAGAACGTGTTGATCCATCAACCATGTTCACCATTGTTGTAACATTGTTGTTCATCGTTGTTATTTCGTCATGTTGTTACAACATGTTGTATCATGTGCGAACAACGTTGTTGGCTATAAAAATGTGCTGTTGGAACAACTTGTTCATGACTGTTGATTTATCCGTGAACAAGTTGTTCGAACCATAAGTGAACAACTTGTTGACAACTTGTTCACGGCGAGCAGCACAACATTGTTCACGCCTGTTGACAACCGTGAACAAGTTGTGCGGTTTTACGCGTGTAGTAGCGAAACCCTTAGAACTCGATATAATATATACTATTTATGGTAGTTATTAAAAAGTATCATTGATCTAATTCTAATCATAAATGAATAAAATAAATTAAAGTTGTTTTGACAAACGAATATTCCAGTCGCTTCTAGCGTAGCCTGCGTAGCAGGCGTTACTGGATTGGGGGACTGGGGAGAGGGCTGAGAACCTCTCCCCAGTTCCCCAATCCGTAAATTGTGCGTTAATAAAGAGCGTTTTTGAGAACTGACATAGGATAATTTTTTTATTGCGATATTAATTTGATTCGTACCAGATTTAAAACGGCATTATGTGATAATTTGACCATTTTTAATAAGGATATTTCCTTCGGCGTCATATACGATCATTTTATTTTTCTCAAATCTCGCCATGCATCTGAAAAAAGATATTTAATCACATTTATGTACAGTACAGCACAGGCTATTTTAACATGGATGGGTGGGTGCATGGGTGGGTGGATCAGGGGTGGATGGATGGATGGATGGATCATGGAAGGATGGATGGATGGATGGATGGATGATGGATGGATGGATGGATCACGGTGGAAGAAAAGGGGAAGAGAGAAAGGGTGGAAGAAATAAAAGATAGATGGATTGGAACGTAATAAACTTTTTTTAATAATAAACTTTATTTCAACTGATAAGACCGATCAGCTAATTTTAAACTAAAATTAGCTGGTATACTATTAACCGGCGTCAGAAACGTAAGAAGAGCTAGAAAGATATACACAAAGGGAAGAAGGACAGGCGAAGAGAGAAGCAGTCTTAGAGAGGAGAAAAGAGGAGGGGAGAGATGTGAGTGAAAGGAGGAAGAGAAGGAGAGGGAGGGAAGAAGGGAGAGAACTGGAAGAGAGAGCTGGAAGAGAGAGCGGGAGGAAGAGAGGAAGAGAAGAAAAGGAAGGAGGGAGGAAAAGAAAGAAGGAATTAGAAAAATAAGAAGAGAGGGAGGAAGAGGAGAAAGAGGAGAAAGAGAAGGAAGGAGAGGGGGGAGGAGACAGGATGGGGAGGAGACAGAAAGGGCGAGGGGGAAGAGACAGTATGGGGAGGGGAGGAGACAGGAGGGAGGAGAGGAAGCCATCATTAGTGAAAGTAATCCCTAGTACTAGTCAAACATCGGACTACTAACCTTGATTGTAAAATGCCAGTATGAAAGAGGCAAAAAAGAAGAGCAAGCAATATAACAACAGCTACAACTGATATCGACACAGCTAAAATAATCATTTTTCTTTTTTCGTTGTCTTCTGGCGCGTCGTGCGTGTCGCTATCACCTGAAAATATCATGAGGCAAAAAAATCGGGAAAACTATTTAAAATGTCGGCTTTAACTGTCCGTTGCTCTTACGAATATATATATATATATACAAAGTATGAAGTATAGTTTTAGCTCTATCTATATATTATATATATATATATATATATATCTTTCAATATCTCAATTACGTTATTATCCTTTTTATTTAATAATTGATGTGTAATAACTATATATATAAAAGTTGGTAGTCATGTTCAGTTGGGGCGTTGCCCTTTTTGACCATCAATTGCTGCAGGCAATAAAGTTATTAAATCATGCTGTATGTGTTATCGAGTTGTTAGACTAGCGGCTAAATACAATATATAAATAGGGCGAAGGTAGAAGTGGTAAACTGGCGAGATTTTTAGCAAAGAAATACTAACGTTTCGAGCAGAACCCTTCAGAGTATTAAAAATGACATTGTTACTCTGGCGAAGGGATCCGTTCGAAACATCAGTTTTTCGTTACTAAAAATCTTCTCAGTTATACCACCTTTTCACTTTGCTCTATCACAAACAAACATGGGGAGCTGGAGTTGACAATTTTTAATATCGTTACAATCTTACCATTGCTGGGACCGCGATGTTTTGGCGGCGAGGATTCTAAAATTGTTCTGGAAGTTGAGGCTGGCAATGTTGGTAAAGAATTTAACAATGTTGATGTTAGTTTTGATGTTGGTTTCGACGTTGATGGTATTGATGTTGGTGTTGAAGGCTTTGACGTTGATGTTGACGATGGAGTTGATGGTGTTGACGGTTTTGAAGATGGTGTTGACGGTTTTGAAGATGGTGTTGACGGTTTTGAAGATGGTGTTGGCGTGGTTTCTATCTCTGGAGCTAAGACATACGAAAATGACAAAATGATTAGTTTAATGATGGCCATCGCAAAAACACAACTCACCGTACCACACCACACCACACCACACCACACCACACCACACCACACCACACCACACCACACCACACCACACCACACCACACCACAGCACACCACAGCACAACACAACGCGACACCGACACCCCACCACACGACACCGCACCTCGCCACAGTATATGACAGTACCACGCAACGCACGTAAAACTCAACACAACGTACAACAACGAAACAACAGACAAAATAAGTTTCCTCACCACAATGGCTTAGATTCAGTTTCAACAACGAAGTTTCAACACCATTACTACAAGAAATGCCTCCAGCGGTAATCCCAATCTTCATCTTATCCACCCAATCAGAGAAAGCTTTGAGGCTGCAGTTGCAATGCAAGGGATTGCCGTGCACAGCTAGTCTGGAAATTAATAAATAAAGCTATTTTTTAAATGAACTCTTAGCAACCAGATTTTTAAAATAAAAGTAATTTTATGAAATATATAACACGCGTGATCCAATTAATTATTAATTAATTACGTTTCGTTCAGCTTTTCAAGTACTTTCAAAGCTTTCACAGGCATTTTCTGAAAGAGATTATTTTCTAAACGTCTATAAAAAGACAAACAAACAAACAAACAATTAAAAATACACTTTATATTCACAAAAAAAATAAAATAAACACTGCTCACAAAATTACTGAAATGACGTACGTCAGTAGTCATGGCAACCTAATGACCTCTATATAACTGGACTGCAAGTTCGTATATATAAACGAAAGGAAAATCGACTTTTGCATTACTTACAAAAAACTGAGACTTTTAGAAATTGGACGGAGGAAATTGTGTGGAAGACTACTGAGACGATTATGACCAATAAATCTAGAAAGAAATAAAGAGCTTTAACACCACAGAAGATAGAAAAAAAAATGTAATGGAACATAGACAATAAAACTAATAAGAAATTTCTTTCGTGAACTCACGCGTCTCGCGCGGACTTACGCGTCTCGCGTGGACTCAACCGTCTCGCGTGGACTCAACCGTCTCGCGTGGACTCACCGGTCTCACGTGAACTCACGTTTCTCGCGTGGACTTATGCGTCTCACGTGGACTTATGCTTCTCGCGTGGACTCAAGCGTCTCGCGTAGATTCACCGGTCTCGCGTGAACTCACGCATCTCTCGCGACACTCCCACATATCGCGTAACATCCACAAATCTCGCGTGAGAGTCGCGCATCTCGCGTAGTACTCACGCATCTCTCGTGACACTCCCACATATCGCGCGATACTCAAGCATAAAATGTCTAACTCGCGTATTCGTATTTCTCATCTTAATTTGTAACTCTTCAATATAAGTGAACTTACAACTCTTTCAGGTTGGGCATGCTATCACCAAATAGTTCACTGGGGACAGAAGCGAGTTGATTGTTTTCTAGATTACTAAAAAAAGAAGAAAAAACGATAAGAAAGGAAGGAAGGAAGGAAGGAGGAAGGAAGGAGGGAAGGAAGGAGGGAAGGAAGGAGGGAAGGAAGGAAGGAAGGAAGGAGGAAGGAAGGAGGGAGGGAAGGAGGAAGGGAGGGAGGGAGGGAGGGAGGGAGGGAGGGAGGGAGGGAGGGAGGGAGGGAGGGAGGGAGGGAGGGAGGGAGGGAGGGAGGGAGGGAGGGAGGGAGGGAGGGAGGGAGGGAGGGAGGGAGGGAGGGAGGGAGGGAGGGAGGGAGGGAGGGAGGGAGGGAGGAGGGAGGAAGGAAGGAAGGAAGGGAAGGAAGGAAGGAAGGAAGGAAGGAAGGAAGGAAGGAAGGAAGGAAGGAAGGAAGGAAGGAAGGAAGGAAGGAAGGAAGGAAGGAAGGAAGGAAGGAAGGAATGAAAGGAAGGAAGGAAGGAAGGAAGGAAGAAAAAAGGGAAGGAAGAAACTATAAACTACTCACATCAATTCAAGTTTTGGTAAATTTCTAAAAACGCTTCTAGAAAGATGAGTTATGCCATTCGTCTTCAGAAATCTATTTTTAATTGAAAAAAAATATAAAGGGAACCGTGAATCTATTACTGAAAAAATAAAATAAATGTAAATAAATGCATTTTCTCAATTATCAATTAACCTTTTATGATATTGATTTAGAGTGGGCAACTAAGACGAGGGCTTTCTGTAAAGTTTGAGTATGTTAACTATTTTGTTCGACTATTCTTGCTCAGAGTTCAAAATATATAAATACTGCGTGACTTTTGCAGTACCTTGGTTTTCTAGGTTTTCCTAGGTAAGCTTTGGCATACTACAATAGTTACTAATAACTGACCGCTGCTGACTGATAGCCTGCCAACTACCCTCGACTGCTGCGAAGTAGACTTGCTCCAAGTCCGCCTCTTAGCGCTAGTTTTTGCGGGCCGGTGGAAAAATGTCGAAAGGTCAAAAATGTTTGAAAAGGACTTTGAAAAAGTCTAGCTGCGAAGATACAGACATCACAGCAGACATCAGCGTACATGTCTCACACATGTAACTGCTGCCACTGCCAGTGCTGCATAATTGTTGGTTAGCCAATGTTTTGCTGCAAATCGCATTTCTTCTCGACACCTTGCTTGATATCAATTGTAACATTCTCAGATTACCGAATGTGTTGTTTCACGTGTTTTCACTTTAAACCTTCTTCACTAAAGTAAACCTTCCTCCGGGTGGTACCCGCATACCCGCAGCTTTTCTCCAACTCTGTTCTTGCTGTTCAGTTTCCCGCCTCGTTTTATAGCTAACGTAATTAGTAGCTTGAACCGGAATGTGAGAATTGACGAAGTAAGTCTTGAGTGGTTTTGAACGCCGTTCTCACGAAATATACGGAACTTAAAGAATATAGAAAAGTGAAGTGTTGCGTAGGCACTAGTGTGAATAGAGCAAAGTGAAAAGATGGTAAAATGCCGAGATTAGTTTTGATAAAGAAATACTGACGTTTTGAGCAGAACCGGAGTAAAATGTGATGAAAGGATCCGTTCAAAACGTCAAGTATTCCGTTATTAAAACTAATCACGACAATTAACCACCTTTTTAACTTTGCTCATAGAGAATGTAGTTTATTTCATCCTATTATAAGCAACAACATGAAAATATTTGATGCCAACAGCAGCGCCATAAAACCTTACACCTTCCTTTCTCACCAAATATGGTATAATATAGCAAATCTAACGTACGTCAGTCTAAAGTTATAATACAAAGACAACTTAATTAAAAAGCTGTTTAATACTAATTATTAAAAAGAATGCGGACCTTACTCTAACTAATAATACATCGAGTATAAAAGGATGGGAATAATCATCAAATTAACTGTTTCACTGACAGATTTCTCCTGCCTAGGATGTCTGAGGTTTCTCTCTTTGATGAGTAAATCTGGTGTTAGACAGAGTAAAACAATAAGTCGAGCTTTGACAGTTTAAAGTTAAGACTAATTATTGACTAAGTTAACACAAGGGAAAATCCGATTGCAATCGTCAAAAAACATGACACGTAGCAGTTACGTGAGTATCCGCGAATACACTGAACTAAAAAACGCAAGATATTAGACAAAATGCTCAAAACTACACACAAAGAATAGATGAAATTGGAATATTGTTTTTTGACCATTGAAGGCATTTTCAAACAAAAAATCACTTCAGTGGTTTGAAGAATTAGACTGGTTGAAACAAGTCTACATAACACCAGGGCAAAGTGAAAAGGTGGTAAACTGTATACGGATAACGAAATACTGACGTTTCAAGCGCGAGTGTTATTTTACTCCCATGAAGGGCTCCGTTCCGGCGAGACGTCAGTATTTCGTTATCAAAACTATTCTCAGCAGTTTATCACCTTTTGATTTCCCTTTGCTCTATCTAAAACACTGCTTACGCAGCACTCTACTTTTTACTCTGATGAAGGGCTCTGCTTGAAACGTCAATATTTCGTTATTAAAACTAATCTCAGCAGTTTACCGCCTACGCAGTACTCCACTTTTTTGCACTTTAAATAATTGGAGTTTCTCACTGGCTGAGTTTACGAAAGAAGTGAGAAACGTGTTTCTCACACTGGAGGCCTATTGCGGTGGCAGATCAACACAGCAACCCAGAGAGTGAGAACACCTTTTATCGGCTGTGGGTCTGTTTTTTAATTTAGATCAATTGATTCTTGACATATTCAGATCAGCTTTTAGTATTTTCCTTTTCTTTTAATTGTCCACGGCATATATCAGTTAATATGTTGACCATGTTGGCTCCACCACAACCTCACATGACTACGAGCGGAAGAGCATCGGCCGAATTCATCCGAATAACCGTTCACACAGACACTATGTATTGTCTCGGATTCAAAAGTATTCGGATACGAAGTTTCGGCTACATTTTTTTCCGGATTCGAAATCTCCAGATACGTGATCAAACCGGAAAGTTTTTATTCCGGATCGATTCATTCTTTTGTGTGTAAACGGCAAAACGAATCCGGTACTAAAACGTTCCGGATTCGTTCCGGATTCGTCACGAATCCGAAAACTTTTGCTCTAGTGTAAACGGGTCTAAGTCAGTCAAAAATCTGTTACGTTATAAAATTTGTTTTGATTTATATAAAGATATATATATATATCATATATATCATCTATATATATCATCCATCATTCTTTTGTCTTGTTTTTGACTCATATTTAGGGCTCTCAAGATTATTTTCATTTCAACACCTATTTTTTCAACTTTCAAGACATTTTTGTGGAGGCCCCCCCCCCCCTTAAACATTATTTCGTGGGGGGCCCTGGGCGACCGCCCAGTCCGCCCTGTCCTAAATCCGGCATTGTAAAATCCACTGCTGTCTTCCTAGGGCCAGCCTTCTCCATATAAACCCCCCTAATCATAAAGACTAAAGCCCTAATCAAACGAGAACGCAAGTCATCGCAAGTTGGCAGTCACGTTATCTCAGCCAGACGCTCTGAATAGTTTCCCGAAAATATCATGTACCGTGACAAAGTTAAAACTTGTTTAAAACACTCATGAAACCTTTATTTTGTTAATTCGGGTGTCCGAACGACCGCCACAGAAATTCTGACTGCCAACTTGCGATGACTTGCGTTCTCGTTTGATTAGGGCTTAAGAGTAATTAACATCAGCAAAATGCTGGCCTAAAAAAACAGGTGCCATGTGCAGAGAACCTAATCTAAATCTTTTCAATAAAGAGTTTAACCAGATAATCTCTCCTTGACAAGTAAAATCATCTGGCATATTAGAGTAAAAAGATAAAGTTGTTCCACAAATCCACAATAACAATGTATTAGTGAAAGGATATTAACATTTCAAGTTTCAATAACAAATTATGTTCTGTAAATGTTTCTGTACTTACATTTTTTTTAGGTGTGGAAGATTTTTGAAAAGCCCCGTTGGAATTGTAGTGAAATTGTTGTAGTTAACAACACTAAAAAATTGGGGGGAAATAAATATGAGACTAAATAAATCTTTTAACCAAGCCAAAGCAATGATCTGTATAACTTAATTAGGAGTCACGTTTCTCTTCTAGGGATCAATCTTTGCATGGCCATGCATGCTTTCTCAATTACCCCCAAGAAATATCCAAACTAACCTGCAATTAGCTTGTTATTAATGATTGCATTAAGGCCTGATTGCAGGTTATAATCCAACCTATACCCCCACCCACTATAGCATTGTAACCCTTAATTGAGATGTTCAGGGCTGCTGAGAGAAATTTTGGAGCCTGGGGAAAATTGTTGATTTGGGGCGCCCTGATGACATCACATGTCATAGGGTTGTGTCTACGTGTTCTCAATTTAGGGGGCCCTTCTCAAGTTGGGGGTCCCATGGCAACTTGCCGCACTAGCCCCCCCCCCCCCTCCTCTCAGCATCCCAGGAAATGTTGGTAACAAACATTTGTCCCTAAAGTTTGACATTAGACATAAAGCCCATACCAAACTGGCTAAATTTAGTTAAAAATGCTGTACGTACTTACATACGCACTAGTTTACCAAGGTTATCAAAAAGTCCTGCTGGCAATTCTCGCAATTGCTGGTTCTCCGTCAATGAACTGGAAAAAAAACCCAAGTCAAATTATATATATGCACAGCCTTCAAAAGTAGTACCAACTCCTAAAAGTAGCCCATCACCCCAAAAGTAGCCCCCCCCCCTCAAATGTAGCACCACCCCCTAAAAGTAGCCCCACCCTCCAAATGTACCATCACCCCCCCAAAAAAGTAGCACCACCCCCTAAAAGTAGCCCCACCCCACAAAAGTAGCCCCACCCTCCAAATGTAGCCCCACCCCATAAAAGTAGCACGCCCCCACAAATAGTAGCCCCACCCCCTAAAAGTACCCCACCCCGCAAAAGTAGCACCACCTCCCAAAATAGCACCATCCCCCAAAAAGTAGCACGCTAAAAGTAGCACCCCCAAAAAGCAGCACCCCAAATGAAATGGGCCCCCCAAAGTAGTGCAACCAATTTTTCTAGCTAATTTGGCAACTTTATAAGGATTACTTACACAATTTGAAGGTTCACCAATTTTGCAAATGCATTTTGTGGTATCTGATTTATGCTGGTTGAACGAATATTCCTATGTTGAATAACAATAAATAATTATACATAAAGTACAAACAAGCTAATTGATTGATTGATTGATTGATTGACTGACTGATTGATTGATGGATGGATGGATGGATGAATGGAATTGGGTGAATGGAAAGATGGAGAGATGATATAGGTGGACAGAGAAATGGATAGATGAATAGGATGGATATATAGATGCATGGGTGGATCGATGGATCAATGGAAGAATTTGTAAATAGATGGGTGGACAGATTGATAGAAAGACTAACCAATTAACTAACTAACCAAATGACCACCAACCGACTGATGGATAATAATTTTAAATGATGAGTACAGCTTACTTTTGCAATCTACATTTAACCACCCATAAATAGATCTAACAACTTCACCCTTTCACTCCCAACTTTCCAGGAGCTCTCTCATTGATGAGTGAAATCATCTGGCATTAGACAGAGTAAAATAATAAAGTATGGAAAATTACGGAAAATTACGTATTTGGGAGTGAAAGGGTTAACATCATCTAAAGCCCAACATACACTGAGACAAGTTTTCAAAACAAAGTTCCTGAAACACAATTTAGAAACTGTATTTTGGAAACTTGTTTTTAAAATCTTTTTTTAATTTTTTCACTTATAAAAGTTCCTAATTTTTTTCACTGCCCACCCACTTACAGAAATATTCCTCAATTTTTTCACTGACTCATCACCACACAATTTGCTGGCAATATTCTAGTTGCTTTCAAAGCAATAAGATAAGGCAATATCTATATTAATTTTAGAAGTCTCCATATTAAGTGGGTCTTCTTGAAATTGAAGGGGGTGTTGACATTCTTGTCATTTTCGTGAAGCAATAGGTGTTGTATGTACGTAAACAAAATCAACCACAAAGATATTATTAGTGACCTAAATTATCCTCTAACGGCCACAATTTAAGACCTTTTAGACAATGTTTGATCCGACTGAATGTCTCGAATATTTTCCGGCGTGGGCAGTGAGAACAAAAGGATTCGAAACCTACGCCCTGACGAAATGATTTTCAATGAATGTTTTGAAGCACACATCCGTCACCACACACAAAAATATTCCTTTAAAGTCCTTTGAAAAGAGACAAAGTTATTAATAAACCCTGTTTTAGATTTCTGCAAACTGGATATAGATATTTAGATCGTTTTTAATAGATTTACAAAGGTTTTGAATAAACTATCGGCAATGCTTACAAATATTTCTGTTCAATAATATAGCTATTATTATTAATTATTATTAATTATGTGCCGTCTCCTGGCGTAAATTTTGACGTAAAAAGCGTAGAAATAACCCCAAAATAATCAAGCAATCTTTCAAATCCTTTTTATGGCTTATACTAAACTAATATATGTCATTTTCAAGAGGCAAGGCCTCAAATATTTATCTAATCTAGTGATCTCATATTGATATATATTATATATTATATATTAAAAAGCCTCACTGAAGACCAAGAGAAATGTTCTTTCGGCTTTTTTAAATAGTTGGGATCTTTTTGTAAGTTGTGCCCGACTGAAACTTTAGATAAAAGAGTTTGTATTAGCTTAAGTTAAAAACTGGCCGTCCAGATGGAGAATCAAAAATGCAAATTTCTGCCAAGCAAAGCAGCTGCGGCTTTTGAGAGAAGGATTTGCATTTAATCTTTTCTATTCAAAGCATGTTTGCTCAAAGGAAAGAGTCGGACCGTTTCTTGTCGAAGCGATTTCGAACTTAGTTACACTTTAATGTTACTTTCTAGTTAAAAGCGAACGGTTTGACGAAATAACGAGGCATAAAAATGTCAGGCTGTAAGCCACTGCGAGTTTGCCAACCGACAAGGCATGCATAAAATGCCTTCAACTATTTCAAAAACCTTCACCAATATTAATAAAAGGCTTTCGGAGATTTCTTAATTTTAAAGCGGTGGGATTCAATTAAGCCATTTATTTTTGGTGGCAGATTCTAAATTAAGGGACATGTCGCTTCTTTTGAACGGAAAGCGGCTCGTGAAACCAACTCAGCCTGTATATTCCTGAGTCAGCCTTTTGAGGCATGCATGGCTTCGACATATATTTGATTTCTATAACAATGCTTCCCTATACATTATAAACTGTCAAGTCTTTCAATGAAGTTGTTTTAGAAAGCCTCGTGAAGCTTCCTTATTGAATATAGCTACAGCCAGGTTAGGGAAGGAGCCACTTTATAGTACGAAACTAAGGATTTTAGGAAGAGAAATGCCCCATGCAAGGGGCCAGAACTGGACTACATGTACAATCAGTCATGACCAGTGAAGGTCAATTCGTCAGTGACAACCGTTTATTATTTCCTATAAACATATACTTTGCACTTTCAACCACAATCAGCCAGACACAAATGAATGATCATTCATAATAAACGAGTGGTTTGACAGTATAGTGTAAATAAAACAACTTGTTACTAGAGGGAGATCAGCTAAGCTTGTTCAACTGAAGTGTGTAATAGCAACGCGGCTTTATTCAACCATGTACATTTCACTATTTAGCTACATGTGTTGACAGAAACAGGTCCAAAAACCAAAAGGGGTGATCAGATCTTTCCAAAAAAACTGCAAAAACAGTGAAAATACTTACAAGATTACGGTGTTGGCCGCGATATCAGTAGGGAAGCTCAGAATCGCGGGTCCATCGCATGTAACTGCAGGCAATCTCTTTGAGTATTTCAATTCACAAACGCAACCCAAAGGACAAGCCAATACACCATTGACAGTGGCTAACAAAAGCAGTGGTCCCAGAGCTGCAAGTATCTTAAAACGTTTCGCCATCTCCTTTCAAAATCGGCTTTCTCGTGTCTCCAGGAATTTTAACTGACCTTAAAGCAAATACACGACTGAAGTGATTGTAGATTTATTTAAGAGTTAACAAAGAAAGTGAATTTAAATATTCATGGTTTGTTGCTAATCACAGCACGCATGCGTCGTAAATCAAAAGAAAGTTTGCTTTCTTTGTGTCGGCTAGGGACGTAAATGATTTAAATAAAAATGCCGAACATTCTCTCGTCTTTCTGTCTTTGAATAAATTAGGAGTACAAGAAGACTTGGCTATCGTTTAGAGAAGTCAAACTAGGATTAAGTTGACTAATAGCTGTGGCTAAACGATATTTTTGTGGCACCTTTCCAATCATAGACAGTGTTGAATTAGCCAGCAATAAAAAGCTGTGTGCGATTGGACCATTGCCCCTTGCCACAGCCATGCCGCCGGCTCTTACGGCTATATGGAAACCTGGCTTAATAGCATACACATTTGGACAACATTTGGACTGTTTATACAGCACCATGCACAAATTAAATACTGTCTGCGATCCTCTTCATTTGGTATTTAATGGGGTCTTCTAACTTCTTAGAAGATGAACTTTCTACAACATATCTTTCTCATAAAAATTTATTGAATTATCATGTATGTATTAGTGAATTTATTCTGGACTGTTCTTTAAAATAGGGATGCGCCACAAAACGGACTACTGAGTACTGATCACTGACCGGAACGCGTTGACAGCTTCATTGCCCAACACTTATAACTTGAGCGTTTGAAGCCGGAAAAAGCTATCGGAAATAGTTATTTTATTGAATAATAACTTAATGTCATGGAAACAAGATATATTTGATAGCGTGCGATCTAAAACACTTCAGGAAACGCTTGCGCAAATTCTACCTATCATTTTATATATTTATTCATACCAAGTCCGCCTCTTAGCGCTAGTTTTTGCGGGCGGGTGGAAAGGCGGGAGAGCGGAAAAGCGGGAGGAAAGAGGCGGACTTGTTTCGCTTGCAGGTTTTTTAATCTAATTAAATATTCTGGCGGGAAATCGCTGAAATGTACATCGCCCTGTTTTGACGTGTTTCGGGTTGTCGTACATGCAATGGAAAGTGGTTCTACCCCTACTAAAACGTTTTCAAGAGTTGTTTAACTCCAACTTTCAAAGAATGTTAAATCACGGATATTAGATACTGTGGATGAAAAAAAGACAGTTTTCTTAACTTTATTAAATTGTACGCGATCTTCCGCAAACAACTCAAACTTGACAAACCAACTATTTAAATAAGTCAGGGTAATTTTAATTGGTTTTACAAAAGAAAAATTTTCCTAATATTAAAATTTCGACTATTAAAATTTCACGCGGACAATGTTTTAAGTCAAGTACTGTTGTCAAAGAAAACCACAAGAAAAACAAGAATTAAATTAATGAGATTGTCAATGGTGACATCATCATCATCTCATCGATCATCATTATCACCATCACTATAGTAACATCATCATTGATTATCATCATTATCACCATCACTAAGTGACATCATCATTGATTATCATCATCATCATCATCACTATAGTGACATCATTATTCTGCCCATGCTCTTCTCACGGCCAATATATTTGTTAAGCTTGGGGCAATGGCACCAAAATCCAAGAAGAAAGATGGGAAAACAAATCCAGACAAGCCAACGAAAAAGAAATGCCACAAAAAAGAAAAGTAAATACTTCATTAAATCAAAAGGCAACAATGAAAAACAGATTAGAAAAGCTTTGAAAACTCGAGAGAGAAGCCCAGGAAGCGCCACTGACTTGTCGACATTGCCTCCCGCAGTCGTAGACGAAATGCAAACTATTATTTATCCTGGCCTGTTTACGAAAAGATTATGTCGAAATTTCTTTGATACTCCGACAAAAAAGCTTGCAGTAGCTTTACTTGGGAAAGTGCTGTGTCGAGTAACCGAACAAGGGGAAATACTTCGCGGGAAAATAGTTGAAACTGAAGCTTATTTAGGAGAGATGGACCCAGCTTGTCATTCATATGAAGGACGAAGAACAAAGCGGAATGAAGCGATGTACGGACCACCTGGGACTGCTTATGTGTATTTTATTTACGGCATGTATCATTGTTTTAATATCTCAAGCAAGGAAAATGGTGCGTGTGTTTTAATAAGAGCTCTGGAGCCTGTTCAAGGTAGAGTAGTACCACACCCCCCGGATCATGCAGAATTTCCAGTACCCCACCCTGAAAACTATTTCCTTTATTCAACGAGCATGCGCAAAATATGCCGTTATATGGCTTTATAATATCCTGAGTTCTGATTGGTCAATGCACAGTCTGCAAGGAGCAGTCTGCAGTCTTTCCATATCCACGTTGTTTTTTTCATCTCAATTTTGCTGGTTGATTTTTTTTAATTTTTCACACTAATTTTGATACAAAAATTATTGAAAAAATTGAAATAGCCATATAATAAATAATTTATTAACTTTGTTAATTGTTTACTCAATCTGTGTGGCATCATCAGGGCCCCCCAAAATTGACCCATGTGACATCATCAGGGCTCCCAAATCAATAATTTGGCCCAAGCTCCATAATTTCTCTCAGCATCCCAAAATGCTTAATCCAGCATAATTTCTGTGTTGGTGGACCCGAGTCTGAGAGTTGATTTCAAACATACAGTAATAAAAATCTGAAGATTGAGCTACAAACTAATAGTTCTCGTCATTATAGGTCACGTTAGCATGAGAAAGTTCCGTGATGCGAAACGAAAAGCAACCTCGAAAAAGTTAAAAGATCATGAACTTGCAAATGGTCCTTCAAAGCTATGTACAGCAATGAATATTACTAAAGACTGTTTAAATAATACTGACTTGGATACATCAGACATTTCTTGGCTTGAAAATACTGCAACTACAGAATTTTCTGTCCTTCACACAACTAGAATTGGAATTGAGTCGTACGGAAAGGAATCAGCACTTAAGCCATACAGACACTATATTTTAGGAAATAAACATGTTAGTAGTCGAGACAAAATGGCTGAAAAGAAACTGGATGTAAATGATGACAATGGATCTAAAAATTGAAAACCACACACAAAATAATATTAAGAAATACACTTCAGGTATTAAACTGCTACTACAGTATTTATTATTTAAATTTGAATCATTTAAGTGTACAGTAAGTGCAATTACATCATAGTTATTTCTAGATTAGTTTTTAATAATACAAGTTAATTATTGATAATATTGTCCTAAATTATGGATTACCCAGACTCGTTACGCTGCTTTTTACACTCCATTCTGGTAACATGTATCAGTCAAATCCAAGTATTTACCACCCCTTAAGACACCATGGATTTTTGAAAATATATATTTACCTTGGGGTGGGTCATTTTGGTAGATAATTTAATTATTGTAATCTCTTCATAAAGTACTTAGCTAAAATTGGAACGACCGAGGGGATGGCTGCACTTGGATTAGACTAATATGTTACAGTAGATTATGTTAGTAATTGCTATTTAATAATTATGTTTTTGATAAATTTAATGGACAGATTTTTTTGGGTGTTGGCTTTCAAAATAATTATGTTCTGGTGGGTGTGGTTACAGCAACTTGGGGAGAATTCTATTCAATATTTAGCAACAAAAAATACATTAGATTAATGGCATTTACAGTGGCTACCTAGGAACTAAAGTACTAATTAGTTTGACTAAGAATTAATAATCTAAATAACTAAATAATGTAAGAATTAGTCTATCAGAATTAGTGGAACAGAAGAATACTTGTGCCATGGTTAATGATTTAGCTTGGCCAGGGAAAATAGTGCTGGTAGTAAGTGACTTTCTCACTAAAGCCTTGCATGTTAGTCTTGCGTGTGCAGCCCAGTGTGTTTTGTAGCATACAATGTCATTAGACAGTTATTGGATAAGAAATGGTTCAATAATTTGATATACCATATTTTCTGGGTGATAACCCGCACAGCGTATAACGTGCACAGCAACAAAAATGTCACTTTCGGAAAAATAAATCAGTGTATTACCCGCACCATCAGATAACCCGCAGCTGCTAATAATAGGTTTGGGACCACAAAATTAAAAAAAAGTACAGTACTGGTAGTTAAAAGATGAAAGTAGAATCCTTGGTCTTTGTGATGGCATCGTCTTAAGAATTCAACAGATTACACGCACTAATTATGTTTCCTAGCAAAATTAAGAGATAACCTGCAGGTTATCGCCCAGAAAATACAGTACCCATATAAATAATTTGTGGAGACACCATGTATTTTTTAAAGATTTTATTGTAGTTGAACTTTTAGCCATGTTACTCAGGACATCTTCAGAATAGAATGACATCATTAAGGTGGTGTCATTGTGAGTGATGTCATTGTGAGTGATGTCATTGTGAGTGATGTCATTGTAAGTGATGTCATTGTAAGCGATGTCATTGTAAGCGATGTCATTGTAAGTGATGTCATTGTGAGTGACATGATGTCATTGTGACACAATGTCATGAGTGACATTGTGAATGTCATTGTGAGTGATGTCATTTTGAGTGATGTAATTGTGAGTGATGTCATTGTGAATGTCTATGAGTGATGTCATAAGTGCAGTCATAAATGACATCATTTTGAATGATGATGTCATTCATAGCTAAATAACATCACTTGATCATTAAAAGGTGAAGGGCAAAAGCTCAGCTATGGTGTCTACGCAAGTCATTTATCTGAATTATACATTACCATACAAAACTTCAAGATAACCTTAGAATATTGTTCACCAACCCCGGACTAACTTTGCAACTACTGACAGTGCTAATAAGTTCTAATGAGTGTGCATGTTGGTTAAGTTAAATGGGGGTTAATAAATTACAACAAATGTAAATCACCGATACCCCTAGTATTTTCCATTATTCAGTCATGACTTGGAAGCAGTTACTATACATTGTTATGCAGGAACAAACTCTGGATTTACAAATGAAAATCCACTAAATTCAGTTTGATTTATATTAGCAATAAACGACTTGTCACAAGGAGTTAGTCGTGCAGCTTCATCAGTGAATTCAGCATCAAAGTTGTCGAATGAACGCTTTGATTTCTACAGAAAATAACAATCAATTTATTTTTTTGTCTGATTGAAATCTGGTTCAAAAGTAGGAAAACAAGGGTCTATCCCATTTCAGAATCATCATCAGAGATCCATGAGAAAATTTTCATGATATTCTGACACTGCTAATGTCAACCAACAAATTTGGTTGGCTCAAGTAGGATTTGAACTCAAACCTTCAGGATTCCAGTGCACCACTGTTGAGCCGCACAGGGATTGGGGGCGAGTTTTATCCAATTTAAGTGCACAAGATATTCTCGAGTCAACCAAATTTTTCAGTTGACATTAGCAGTGTCAGAAATACAGTCGTTGGCACCTAAGCGTGTACACCACCCGTCAAAACATGTTCTAAATTTAAGCCAAAGTTAACCGTTTTGAAATTAACACCGTGGGATTGGTGAGACGTGATTGGCTAAGGGCACATTCATGTGACAATAATGCATTGGTTCGAATGTATTGAATGAAAACCTAATACGTTTCCAGGGTAAACATTTAACTTTGACGTTAACATAAAACAAGTTTTGACAGGAGGGGTACATGCTTAGGTGCCAACGACTGTACATGAAAATTTTCTCAAGGGTCTATCCCATCACATACTTGTAAAAAATCATTTTCTCTTTGTTTATCAGAGAATGATCCTGAAATACTGTACATAAAATAAGCAATTGATATAAGTATGTTTTGTGACTTACAATCTTTGGTTTAAAGGGAGGTTGGATTTCACGATTACTCAGCTTGACCCAGTCAATGTAGCGGAAAAATGTGTGGTCTTTTATATCCTGTTCAGCATTTGCACCGGAACCTAATCTCTTGTCTGGATGTTTAGTGAGGAACTAGAAACCAAACAATGGAAGACAAGCTGAGTTTCTGCAAGTCTGCATTAACATGTACTGTATGTACACGCTTGCATTTAATTGTGTACGGTAAAACAAGACTACACCAGTAATATAATGACATTTATTGAACAAACCGCTTTAATAATTGTACTTCCTTCCTTAGACAAAGATTTTGGGCAAGAAATACTGTGTTCTAAGATTGAATTAAAAAGTTCATCTTCGTCATCACCATCAAATGGAGGCTATGAAGAAGAACAAAGTTAAAATAAAGAAAGCAAATTTACTTGCTATGGTAAATTATACTAAATAATTATACCACACTCTGTCATCCAGGTGGCTCAATGGTTAGAGTACAGTATCTGGTTATTTATACATTCGGAAGTTGCAAGTTCAATTCCCATCTAGAGTTCAAGTATTGATGACTTTAAAATGCTTATCTCACCTGTGGGGATTTTACATATTCGTAATCTTTGGGTTCTCCTGAGCAAAATTGCAATATATCTTGTCAGCCGAAAATTTCATCTTCATGGAGTTTTTCGCTGTCAAAGTTACCGGATGTGATGTCACAAGAGGCATTTCGGTGGCAAGTAACAAAAGAAAACTGGTTTGGAATGCCTCTTGTGACATATCACAACCGGTAACTTTGATGATACAGCAAGAACAGAAAAAATATTATTACAACTCCAAGTTCAAACTCCTAGACTACCAAACCTAATGATATGACCTTAAAAATTAGACTGAAAATGTACTGTACCTGCCCCACTAACATCTCAAATATTAACACACCAAGGGCCCACCAATCAACTGCAAATGAATATGCTTGATAAGCCACAATCTGAATAAAGCAGACAGCATCATGTCAGAATTCAACTTTAGATGAATGTAACCATGAAAGTGTTTTTGCATCCTACCTCTGGAGCAATGTAGTCAGGTGTCCCACAGAAAGTTTTTGTCTTTTTGGGATGAAACATGTTTTCCTTACACATTCCAAAATCTGCAACTTTGATATGTCCATCACTGTCAAGCATTACATTGTCTAGTTTGAGATCTCTAGCAAAAACAAATAAATACTGTAAATAAATAAATAGACAAATAAATAAATACTGTGAATAAATAAATATATGAATAGTTGGATAGATGGATGGATAGATGATTGGTTGGATAGATGGTTGGATAGATAGCTCAATGAATAGTTGGTTGGTGGACGGATTGATGGATGAATGGATATCACTAGTTTTTGTGTTCAGCAGTTTGCATTTACCGATAAACAACTCCTCTACTGTGTAAATGCAGCAAGCCAAGAACAATTTCTGCAGCATAAAATCTAAAAACAACAAATATGGAAACTTTAATATTCCCTCCTTTATTCTTCAACTGAATAAGAAATCACTCACTTGACAAATCAATCCTAGCATGGCATTCAAAAAATTGTTATATTATTTCAGATGTGACTCAAGTAACAGACTGCAAGCTTTCACTTTTCTTTATTTGTAAAGTCAATCATGGCAGGCTTTAAAAAAAATTAAAACTCATAAAAAGTTTCCTTACGCAGCTCGTGGTTCTTTGAACTTTCCGGTATGTTGAATGTGAAACATGAGATCACCTCCATTAACATACTCCATGACAAAGAAAAGACGATCCTTTAAAATGCAAAAGAAGCTGAATCAGGAATTATCCCGATTTATTTAATTCTTTGAAAGTTTTCATGGCGATAATGTAATATAAATAAGTTTCGTGTGAACACCACGTAAAATATTTATTTGCTATTAAATATTTTACGTGGTGTTTCCACAAAACTTATTTATATTAATTACATTTCTTGGTTGGGTAAATTACTGCAGGTTAGTGTATAAACTAGACAGTAAACTCATTTGGCATTAGGGTAGACTTTCTCAAAGTCCTTTTCAAACATTTTTGACCTTTCGGTTCCTCGTTCAAAAGGACTTTTCCCACCTGCAGCGCGCCAAAATTCACCGGTGAATTTTTCGACCAGTGACGTAATGCGGGAAGTAATTATATTCAGGCTAAATTGCTATGCAAGTGCTATCTTTGGAAGTTGGAGTTTAAAACAGACTCTTGAAAACGTTTTAGTAGTGGCAGAACCACTTTCCATTGCATGTACGACAACCAGAAACACGTCAAAACAGGGCGATATACATTTTAGTGATTTCCCGCCAGAATATTTAATTAGATTCAAAAACCTGCAAGCGAAACAAGTCCACCTCTTTCCACTCGCCCACCTTTCCACCCACCCGTGAAAACTAGCGCTAAGAGGTGGACTTGGAGCAAGTCTAGCATTAGGGCTATTGTTGGGTTTAGGTACCTGCCTCTTTAATAATCCTTGCTATGGTTAAACTTACCAATGTTTGGAAGCAACAGAAAAGATTTGTAAGAAACGGTGGTTTTTTCGATAAAGCCAAAACTCTTTTTTCTATCATTGTGCATTCAACATCATCTCCTTGAACAATAACATCTTTCTTCAACACTTTAATAGCATACACATCTTGAGTTGACTTTAATTCTGCTAACAAAACCTATTGAAATGTAAAAAATGTTTATAAAAGATAATTAAATACATGTAATTTAACCACCACTGCCTATAGGCTTGCTGAACCAAATGTTGTCCAACTTCTTTCTTCGATATATTAGTATTATATTACCAATCTGACAGGTAAAATGACTACATGTAGTATAGACCACAGACAGTCTGAAGTAAAATAATAAATTAAGGCACCATTTTAGCCAGCTCAGGTAAGTATGGGTTACTGGTAACCCCTTTGACTTCTAGACTTCTAGCTAGACTGCCATAAAACGGTCCCTTTGTTATTTTATTCTGTCTCTATGCCAGATGATTTTATTTTGGCTTACCTTTCCGAAACTGCCTTTACCCAAAACTTTTAGGAAGTGAAAATCATCAGAACCGTAATGTTTACTGTCCTTGTTTGTCAACTGTGAGTTTTTTGCTGCATCAGCATTTTCTTCTTGTTGTTTTGCAAGTAATTCAGTCTCTTGTTTAAACTACAAAGAAAATAAGAGATTGTCTGTTAAATATTTTCTCCTGCAGATAATACTGTGCACACAAAACTGGCCTGGGTCAAATGATCTGCATTTTACAATCCTATCAACAATTAAAACATCAGGGAAAACAAATATTAATCAACAATAATTGACCATATGGACCTTAAATTTCTTGGAAAGTTCAGCAATGGCTTGCCCAACATCGTCGTTGATAGGAATATTATAAAATTCTCCTTCTTCAGCATTGAGTAACTTAAACCATCCCTCGTGAGACTCCTTGAGTAGTTCAGAAATGCCAAAAGATAATGAGCCCATAAAATCATTTCTTGTCGTCCTATCCCAGTCCCAAACTTCTATTGACAACCGTCTATCAAGATCAGTTGGTTTAATTGAACTAAGAGAGAAAAAAACAGAATAATTTTTTGGTCTAGCTAGTGCCTGAACAGTAAACTTTTTTTACTTTTTTTTTACCACACAGAGTAAAAAGATAGCAGCTGTTTTTGGTCAACTCAGGTAGGAATGGATTAATCGCTTGTTAACCCAATTTGCTGTCTAGGATGTCTGAGGGTCCTTCCTTTGATGAGTAAAAGCTGAAGCTAGTGTGGTACCATACGTGTAATGTTAATCTAGCCTTATATCTTTTAGCCAAACTTACAATTGAAATGTTTCATTAAAAACTGGGTCTAATGTTTTCTTCTTAATGCCTGTCTTCTGTTTTGTGTCACTTCCAGGATCTGGTACGAGTTTTAGTTTAACGTAAGGATCAGATGAGCCATTGGGGTCCATGGGAATAAGATTTTTTGCTTCACGTACTAGAAGAACAACAACAAAAAAGCAAAGATTATACTACAATGTTACATTATCGCATCTTTGGATTCAAATTTTAAAAGTTATCGTATGCATCATCTGGTCTAAATGTACAGTAATATAATTATATTGCATTAATCTAATAGTGGCATTTTATGTAAATGTTGGTTTATATATGTTTGCAAAGGACAGCATTCTGTCTCTGACTGTCAGGAAAAGAAGGCTGAAGAAAGGGCAAGCCCCCAAATGTTTGATAATGATTTCCCTCACTCTATATGCAGGAGTTGACCAGTTGCCCCCCACAGCAGTTTCCACTTCTCACTCTCTCTTGCGTATCCTCCCTTTCCCACTGACTCTCTCAGGTCCCTCTCCACCACCCAACTCCATGTCATCCTTAGCCTTTCTCTTACATCTTCCACCTCAGACAAGATGCTTTTCTGCACCAGTTTCACTTCACAATATCAGACACAGGACTCAATCCCCATTCTTTCCAATGAACTCTGCACTCTCTCACAAAGATACAGTACACATCCATTATACCACATTCATGGCCTATACCTCAATTACACCATCACACTCCTCCCTTCTCAGTTTCAGCTTGACTGACACTTCCTTATCAAGTTTCCCTGACAAGTCTTACACTATGTCAAATCAGATATTTTGACATTATCATTCCTGCATCTCTGTGACAGTAATCTCTAGGAATATCTGATTGGTTCATTGTCTACAGCTAGGTTTTCATTGTAATGACATATATACAAAACTACCAATAGAAATTTAAATAAATGCTTTACAAGACGATTGCAAAGACACAAGGGTTGTACATATTTCTTCTCTAGTTCTTTTCAATCTCATGGTACTGTACTTTCATTTTTACAAAAGAAAGGCCACTGTAAAACAAGTGTTAAATAGTTTCAATTTCCTGTCTCAGGCCAATTTCCAAGATCAACGACCCAGACAAGTTAGATAACAGACATTAAAATTAATTTTCACAGCTCGGGAATACATGAGGAAAACTTAGATGTTACAGCATTTGAAACTTTCCAACCACTATTAATAGCAGAGTATCACTTGACGTTTTACATATCAAACGTTCGCCGTTTTGCCAAACTATGATCATTATTAATGGGGATTCGGCACAAAGCGTCTACCAATTACATTTTTAGCATCATAACCGACAAAGAAAACCCCAGCTGTTAGGCTGATACGCCACTCCCACCGAAAGAAGAGAAAAACTGCTTTTTGAGTTTCCATACACTAATAACAAACAATACAGTGTAGACAGAACATATTATTATTATATAAGCAGACCGCACTGGGGGAATTGATACTCGAAGCTACTGATCATGAATCGCTTTTGGATATTTTAATTCCAAAATATAACTTGTCAATACAGATCAGTGGTCAATACGTATAAATGTCCCCTTGTTGATTTGTCCGTGTATTAAGGAAACTGATTTGAACGTTCATACGCCTTTGAACAACTCGCATCACTGACACCCTATAAATATTAAATAATATAGCATGTCAGTGATGCGAGTTGTTCAAAGACGTATGAACGTTCAAATCAGTTTCCTTGCATGGACAAATCAACAAATTAACACACAAAGATAAAAGGTAAGCATTTATTTTAAATTTTACAGTTTTAACAGTCACTTCATTATAATAACCGTTGAAAATATAGTGAACTAGTATAAAATATCGATTCACTATCGCGCTACGATATGCAAAGCCACGTCGACAACAGAATTCCCGAGGGGAGTAAATTGTTATATAATATCGAAAGACTATTATAAATAGTTATACCTTCCACAGTAAGTTTTCCATCGTCATTAGAGCCTTTGAAACTAACGCTTAAATGAATCCGTCCCCTTCTTTCCGTGTGGTCAGCTCCGCACAGCTTCGGTATGAAATTCTCACAGCGTTTGTGGACGTTGATTTGACAGGCTAAATGTGGGCGAAAGAGAGCGTTTTAAGTGTCAAAATAAGCTTCTTTGAAGATGGAAATCGATATGGTATCCACTTCTAAGTCGAACTTACCCGAACATTGTAAGCCTTGTTTGATTAAACCATACAAAAGCGAGCCGCAGTGATCACAGAACGTTGGGCTCGTGTATGTATGTACTTTAAACGTGTGCGGTGACACAGGTGCCTAAAAACGACAATATAATAGGGAGCTTTGAAGTTTAACGGAAATGCTTAGAGAATAAGGACAAGGCATTGTCTGTGCACAATATATAGTTCTCGTGCAAATATAAAGCTCATAAGAGACTCACATCTGTACCAGTCACATCTGCCCCTGGACACTCGAACGACACATACTCATGGCATCGTCTGTGCACGACAAAGGAACACACTTGAAAGCAAAAAAGCAAAGTAAAACAGCAATCAACATTTTATAAACAAAACACCATGACTACATCGAGCTTCAATCCTGTTTGCACTTCTTTAAGTCTATTCCTACATTAATAGGACCCTCGTACCTTGACACTGAAGCCCTTGCTTGCCCACGAATCCCCTAAAAATTCAGAACAACACGAGGGAAATTAGCCGAAGAAGGAGGGCAGAGATCGAAAGGGTCTCGTTCAAATCGGCAAACCGATCAATGAAGCAAAAAAACAAACAAGCGAAGACAGACGGTTTAGCGGTTTACGCATTTACCAGATAAAATCTTTACAATGGGCGCAAAACGTTAGTTGCTTTAGGAATCTGAGGACAAATTCGTGTCCTTTGACAATGGATACATTTTGCTTTTTGATAGCTCCGCGTCTGTTTATCCGAGCAATACCACCGCTGTTGGCTTCAGGGTCGGCCATTTCGAACGGACGAGGCAATGTGAAGCGACTTGTGAAATATATTTGAATATTAATGCAACACCTTTAATATTGAGTTTTGTGTGGGCTAACCTAAACCCGGGGGTGCGCTTCAGTTGCCTGACGCAGTAGACGCACTGAAGCACAGCTAGACGCCGCACGAAACTGTGAAAAACACACCGACCAAGGTTAATTTGTTCAAATTCGACCTCCTAATCAATTGTAAACCACAACGATAAGTATTTTTAATCTTTAAAACCGCACTCTTGGGACCTCCGTCTTGCATTATTTACACCATTGAAAGTTTTTTTTATACGTCAAAAGAAAGGAATGAGTTTCCGGTTTGTCGCCAACTTATTACTGTAAACAATGTAAAAGTTTTTCAGGATTTTGGCAGCCCCAAATTAAACAAAAGCAAGAAATAATCCACCAGTTCCTGCTTTGCGTAGTCTAAATTTCGTTCACTTTTTCCCGTTCACACAGCAGGAATTTACAGCATTTACGGCCTAATTACCGTGGAAATTCTGATTTTCCAAGACATCTGGCGGACGTTCGTTGGCAGGGACGCCAACTAAAACGGTCTAGTCCGACGCTAATTTTCCTTTCAGAAAAAAAAATATAGGGATGCCAAATATTACTAGTCTTGTGGCATACCCATTATTTTCCCAGCATTTTATAACCTGCTAAGCTTATTCCGCTTTTCAGAGGGACCTGCTCGGACAGGCCCAGGGCGCCCTCGACCTGCCCATGCATGTTTTTTGTTTTTTTGTGTTTATTTTATATCTCTATTTAAGACTATTATCTTGTGGATTTTTCTTAAATATCAAAGCCTATTCGGCTATTCCACGAACGTTTTTCAGGGACCTGCCCTTCCCGCGCGACCTTGGAATATTGATAGTAACATTGCAATATTGATAGTAACATTGCACTTAGCACGTTGCTAAAAATTCGCATGTTAAATATCGAATTTCAAATAATATGAAGTTCTATTGAAAGTCAGAATAACTAACTCTAAGTAAACTTCATGTCATGTAAAATTCGATATTTAAAATGCGAATTTTAGCAACTTGCCAAGGAGTCAACATTTATAGGTCGCGTGGTCAAGAACATCCGGTGGGTTTGTGCAACGAAATTTCACCCCAGTTTTTTATGATTGCATTTGAAAGAACACTTAAAATGACAAAGTAACATCTTTCGTAGAATTTCGTTTCCTTGCTTCATTCTTGAGATATTCAGGTTTGTTTGATATGCAAATGTCATACTTGACATCACACTGCATAATGACTTTTTAGAAAAGTATGATTTTCTATGAGAGTACTAAATACAGAGCTACAATGTTTAGAAAAGAATCTTTTTAATAATTTAAATGCTTCAAAAATAAATAATTATTAGAATTTAAGAAATTATTTTTTATTGCCCTCCCCAGGCCCCGCCTCAGATTTCAGAAGTGAAGCTATTAAATTTCAAAATGGCCGACGAAGGGGCCAAAGAGGTTATAAGTGTTTCCACAACTCAAAATATTGAACTGAACGAAAAAGTACAAGTCCAGGCGACCTCTGAAGAGAAGAGTAACTCCACGTCGACGCCTAAAGAAGCGAAAAGCAAAAGTATGGCTTTGAAGTAGAGTTATTTAAATGGATACTGTATCACAAATTATTGTTCCTTCTGAATTTCAGGGATTTCAGTTTGCAGTCCCATAATCTAATGTAGAAATAACGGCTAGATTATAGATTGTATTTGGGTCTCTAAAGGCATATTCCAAAGTGGCAGAGTATTCTATAATCACTCCAAACCTATGCAATCAATATTGGTCTAATCAATTGATTGATGATGAAAAATGGAGAATGTTTTTATGATTATCAATTGGTGTTGATAAATTTATTATATACAAACAAATTTATTACAAATAAAGTCATGTTTGTCCTATTCTTGTTTTATAACTTGAATATCAAGTCACAAGATGATGATTTTTGGCTTGATTTTCTTAAATTGCTGACTGGATACAAGCTCTAGAATTTGTAGGAATTTTGTGATTAATCCTTTCACCACCAGACCTTTTCCCTTGATGAGTAAAATCATCTTGCATTAACCAGAGTAAAATACCAAAGGACCACCACAGTAATGAAAGGGTGGGTTACTGTAATAGCAGTGAAGCATCAGAGTCCCATCTCTTTGATAAATTGCTGTTAATTGATTTTAACTTACCAATGATTTCATCAAATGTATAGGCTTGGTTATAGTGTAATAATAATTGTTTTCTTCAATTATTATCTTGTAGTTGATGTGTTGTTAAAAGCTGCTGGTGATGCACCTATAATGAAGAAAAAGAAATGGGCTGTTGATGGGAACAAAACCGTTGCATATTTAGTAGAATTTATTAGAAAATACATTAAATGTACAGCATCAGATTCATTAGTAAGTGTCATAATAGGATGTCTGAGGGTTCTCCCTTTGATGAAGAAAATCATTTGGTGTTTGGCAGAGTAAAACAATAAAAGGGTCATTTTTGGTTAGTCTGTGTCACAGCCCTAACTTGTTCTTGCATAAATTAAATCGCACGTTTTGGGGGAAATCATTTATGTCACCTTAAAAAATGACGGTCACTACACCCACTTTTACATGTTTAAAATGACAAATACAAGGTAAATCGAGAGACAGTCAGTAGTTGGTTTGTAATTGTGTATATCTATGTTATTTTGGTGGATTTGATCGCTTTGCATGATAATAATTAACATATTTAGCTCTAATATCATCCCTAGTCTTCTCCCAGCAGGAACAAGGAATCGCTCGAGTGTTCACGGACCTTACTCTTACCGAGGACTGTGACACAGGCTATTTTTAGTCAGCACAGGCAGAAAGGGCTGCCCAGAGCTGAGCTAGGGGACTAGGGGTAGATGCAGAGAAGGCACTAGAGCATAGACCCCTATCCAGATGAAAATTAATTTCAGTGTAACATTTTGGCTTCCACAGTAACTTTTTTATATCCTGTATTTCTTAGTTTCTTTATGTCAATCAATGTTTTGTTCCTTTCCCTGACCAGCCAATCCAGAATTTATACGAGGTAAACCTGAAAAAGATTTTTTAAAAGAAATTCAATAATATTTTAATATATTATTTTATGGTCAAATGAGGGTGGTACAATGGATGTATGGTGTATCTTCGAGGGATAAAAATACATGTACTTAAAAAACTAAAATTTTATTGAATATTATTTTATTTTCAGTGTTTTGGAGCTGATGGAAAATTAGTTCTCTATTACTGCAAGACACAAGCTTGGGGATAATAAGAATTATTTTCTAATTTAAAATTATGTAACAGCTGCAACAGTCAGAACACACAACTTTTTTTCCATGGTAATTTAAGTTCTGGAAATCAGAATTAGGAATTTGTAAACATAATTATGAATTAATAGACTTGTGACAGAGTTTTAAGGAGACCCTTCAAATCATTCTTGTCCAAAAGGCTTCCCCAGAGATGAATAAAATAATCTGGTGTTGGCCAGAATAAAATATACTAAAAACCAATTCGGACAAGACTGGGTTGAAAGACTTTATTTACATTTTTCAAACAATTCAAAAGCAGATCAAACACGAGTACGAGTTTGAGTGTTTCATCAGGGGTTCCAAACACGAGAAAACAAATGAAAACCGAGGGTGTTTGGAGTCCCCTGATGAAACACGATAAACGAGTGTTTGATCTTGCTTCTCAAACGAGTATTCGCATCGCGATTTGCGGTGTTTTCTTCATTGATTTCAATATGCAGATTAAGAAATGTGATCCAATTCACTACGAAGTTTCCTACAGGTTTTCATTGGGTATCAAAACTCATGCATGTGATGTGGTATACGTTCATGGATTGGCTACGATAATTCATGAATTATTAATGCGTTTAACTTACCAAGCTTAGACATAAATTCCTCATGGACTGTCCTCACTGTACAAGCTAGAAATAAAAAAAAACTATTATTGTAAAAGATGATTAACTTTGTAAATGTATTTCCATCCAACTAATAAAATTAGTGACACATTCATTGGGTGTACATTTTGTTTAGTATACAACCATAACTCTTTATTTTTTTAAGTTAAAGTCTGTTATATGAGAGTGCATGTTGGTACATTTGCGAGCTTGGTGCAATGTAACATAGACACGTGGTAGACGTTCTTCAAAAACTCATTTAATCAGTGTCTTTATATGTGATAAAGATACCTCCTGATTTACATAAACTTTAGCTTTGATTTTCTCGGCTTAGACAAGGTTATTTTTCAAACTTACTACGCCAATGAACTTACCAAGTGGTTCGTTTTTGAAGCCGTTCAATAAACTTGCAGTTCGTGTTTTATCAGATATAAAAACACTCGACTTCGCCTCGTGTCTTTATATCTGATAAAACACTCCTGCTCGTTTATTAAACAGTACATCAAGCGTAATTACTCAGAAAAGATTTCTGAGCCCCAGGCAGGGATCAAACCTGCAACCACATGCACTACATGTATGCATGCAACTTATCAGTTATCATATCACTTTAACTACATGTCATATACAAACGCTAGCCTCAATGATTAGAGCGTCTAAAGCCCAGCACAGACGACAAAGTTTTCCTTGACAAGTTCCTTGGTAGCTTTCCTTGCTCGTGTGTACGATGAACAATTTTTTCCCCAAACATTTTCCTTGACAATTTATAATTGCTCGTGTGTACGGTTGGACAAGTTTTACTTGACGGCAATGGTCGCGTAATAAGCTTCGGAGATGATCTTGTCAAGTATATTCCTTGACGACTATACACACGAACAATTTTCCTTGTTCAAAAGCTGGCATAACCAGCTTTTGAACAAGGCTCCTTGTCAAGGAAAAACTTGTCAATTTGTGTCGTACACACGAACAAATAAAACGTGTCAAGGAAAAACTTGTCAAGGAAAACTTGGTCGTCTGTGCGGGGCTTCATTAGAAAGTTGCAGGTTCGAACCATGTCTGGGGGTCAGAAATCTTTTCTAAGTAATTGAGCTTGACGAACGTCAACCGAACGTCTGTAAATGACCATCTCCATTTCCAGTATTCTTAATTACAAAATATAACTACAACTACAAAAAGATTTTTTATTTCAATTTTTGGGGTAAAACTGACATGGTTGTTACATAACAATGACAAAACCCCATGCAGTAATGTCATATAAATTGTTAATTAAATATCAAGTAATGTATATATTAGTTTTTTTATGTTAAAAACAATATATCTAAGCCTCAATGTATATACAACGATATAATTCAATAACAGGGGGAATATTACTGATTATTTTCACTGAGCTATTAAAAAGGGTATCTCCAGCGAAGAATTGCACCGTCGGCGCTGACACTGATAATCCATTGTTTGTTTGGACATATCTTTAGTCTGGTGATATCTCCACTGTGCCCAGTTCCAACATGAGTAACTGAACCTTTTTCGTAAGTCCAAACCTAAAAAAGACACAATTGAAATGTTTCTTGTCTTTCTGAATTTTGTGTAAGCCATTTTGTAAATAAAAGGGGGCTATGTCAGCTATTTTAACTGCCTCGATTGTCTTAAGGCCTGGCCAAACGCTTTGAATAATGTTGAAAGCACGAGTGGCCAAATGAATTCAACATCGTTCAACATTCATGATTGAATGACAATTAATTGAACGCGGGCTACCACAAAAGCTGGAATCGACAATATCCCGCATGGCTCTGTTCAACAAAGTTAAATGAAATGTTGAAAGCGTTTGGCCAGGCCTTTATGTTGACATTCTGAGCTAGAAACTTCGAAATTAAAGCTATACATTGATTTGATCATGAAATACGAATCATCTAACAACTATGAAGGACTTCTGAACCTTTAAGACAAAGTTTTTACACAAATTGACCTAAACTTGATTGCTGCCTGGCCTACAGAAATCAAGATGTCACAGTTTGCAACCCCTTTCAATCTCGCTTTAATTTTGACCATCCGTACTTCTGTGCACGTTTCTGGTCCAAAATGGTCGCCGAATTAGAATTCTTTTATGTGCATATAAATTAGCCTTTATGACCTCGTTTTAAAGTAAAAATTATTTTGAATTTCCCACATGAAAACGAGTTCATAAGGGCTCACTCCCTCGTGTTAAGGCCTGACCAAACGCTTTCAACATTTCATGCAACATCGCGTTCAACATTGTTGAACGCATGTTGAACGAAAATTTGAACATGTTCAAATTTCGTTCAACATCATTCAACACCATTCAACAAGGTTCAACATCATTCAACAGGGGTGGCCAAACGCTTTCAACATGTTGAATCACGCTTGAATTCAATAATGTTTGAACGATGTTGAATGAAATGTTGAAAGCGTTTGGCCAGGCTCGCTTTCCATTACTTTCAAACGTTTATTTTGCGGGATTTTCGGAGAGCGAAATCTTATATTAGTAACTGATAAGCGATAACTGCTCACAAGCACTGCAGCCCCAGAGACGGGGGGGGGGGGTGCAATCTGCTAACTTTCAGATGTTTGGGGCCACACAATCTAAATTTGCCCCGGGCCCCAGAGGTCATTAGCATAAAAGATCTTTTTACCTTATTCAAACACTGCCTACGCAGCACTCTATTTCAGTTTACATCGCAACCCCCCTGCCTGTACGGTACTCCACTAACACTTTTTACAATACAAAGACCTTTGAATATATAATCCACAGTGTTCCGCCAACTGCGAGACAAAAAACCTTGCTGACAACCTGGGTATACATATTTTTATCAATCTTTACAGTTGTCCTGAAATTGCACAAAATCTCACAATAACGGTTTTATATTATATAAATACATAAAAGAGAGACTAGGAACGTGCACTGAAGTACGGATGGTCAAAATTAAAGCGACATTGAAAGAGATTGTAAATGTGACATCTTGACACCCCCCCCTCCCCCCCCCCCCCCCAACCCCAAGCGCCGCTGCGCAGGCTAGATTTCTGTTGGCGAGGCAGCAATCAAGTTTAGGTCAATTTGTGTAAAAACTTGGTCTTAATCAGAAGTCCTTCGTAGTTGTTAGCTAGGTGACTCGTATTTCATGGTCAAATTAATGTACAGCTTTATAATTTTGAAGTTTGTAGCTCGGAATGTCAACGTAAGACAATTGAAGCTCAAAACAGCGTGACATAACCCCTTAATTTAAGATGATCGACTAGCTATCAAATAAAAACCAATAGGAACTCGAGTCAAAAGCAACCGAATATCTCGCGCATGTTTGTTGTTCGTAGGTAACAAATATCGTGGCTGTACTACTTAAAGTGAAATCTAATAGTCCCTAATTAGAACAAGAGCGGTACCGAGTCTGAAAACTAAAAATCATCTATTACAAGAACAGATTCTCTTGTACGGGAGGTTTTTCTTGAACTGCCTAATAACTGCAAGAGCAGCAGGGCGTCTTTTGCGGAGTTCCGTTCAAAACCCACACCGCCTCCAAGAGCGAATGTATGCTATTTTTATAAAAACACCGAATATAACGTCAGATCGTTGCGTAGGCTGTGTAATTAACCCATTCCTTGCCTGAGCTGGTCAAAAATGGTCCCTTACAGCAGCAGGATGTCTTTTGCGGAGTTCCGCGTTCAAAACCCACACCGCCTCCAAGAGCGAATGTATGCTATTTTTATAAAAACACCGAATATAACGGGAAATCGTTGCGTAGGCTGTGTAATTTTCATTCCTGCATGAGTTGGCCAAAAATGGACTCTTTATTGTTTTACTCTGTCTAACACCAAATAATTTTACTCGTCAAAGAGAGAACCCTCAGACATCCTAGGCAGCAATGAGTTAACAAGTGATTAACCCATTCCTGCCTGAGCTGGCCAAAAATGGTCCCTTTATTGTTTTACTCTGTCTAACACCAGATGATTTTACTCATCAAAGAGAGAACCCTCAGACATCCTAGGCAGCAATGAGTTAACAAGTGATTAACCCATTCCTGCCTGAGCTGGCCAAAAATGGACTCTTTATTGTTTTACTCTGTCTAACACCAAATGATTTTACTCGTCAAAGAGAGAACCCTCAGACATCCTAGGCAGCAATGAGTTAACAAATGGTTAACCCGTTTCCTGCCTGAGCTGGCCAAAAACTTTGCATAGGAGATTTGAACAGGCAGATTTTTGAACTCGCGACCTTAGGTTTAGTAGCCGGACGCTCTACCTAACACATACTCGCTTACGATCACGTTTGGCCTACTAAAAAACAGACAGAGTTATGTCAGTTACCTTGATCAGCTTGTCAGCTCCTCCAGTAACAAAATACAAACCATCAGATGAGATATCCATTCCTTCGATAGATCCTGATTTGGAGCCATCAAGCTCACGTATTAGAGAGCCATCAAAGGTCTCCCAATAAGCAATCTAAAATAATATAAAGCCGAAGAAAAGCGTTTTTTAAGAAAGAACTATCAGATCCAGTTAAGGTCAAACATGAGTCACACTGGTGTAGAAAGTTGATTTTTACATGTAGAGTTTCGAATATTTAACGGCAGACAATATGATTACACATATTTCACATGTGAATGTCAATTGTATTTCACATTTCTAAAACAGAAGTTACATGCAACGTTTGTTAATTTCTTTACTGGTGTTTACCTTTCTGTCAGTTCCTGCAGTAATAATTTGGCATTCATCTGGACGATAACAAATTGCTTTGAATAAGGTATTGGCAAAGATCACTTGATTTCGGACAAAACGCCTGTAAGGTAAGTTGAGATATTGTGGGAAGGAAGGAAGGAAGGAAGGAAGGAAGGAAGGAAGGAAGGAAGGAAGGAAGGAAGGAAGGAAGGAAGGAAGGAAGGAAGGAAGGAAGGAAGGAAGAAAGGGAGGGAGGAAGGGATAAGAGGAATCTATACATTCTAAATTCTTATTTTACTTACTGTAGATCCCATATGATACAGCTTCCATCGGTACTGGCAGTCACACACTAATTAACGGAAAAACAAAATAAAAAACGTAAATTACACGACAAAATTAAAAACGTCAGTGATCCGCAAAATCCTCACCTCCTTATCATTCTTGCGAACCTTTATGCACGTGATAGAGCCTAAAGAAAACCAACAAATTAAGCACTTGTTTGTGTAATTGGTTTTAGCTTACTTTAACCCCAAATGTACTTGCAAGATGATGGCGTGATTGCTAGCTAGAAGGAATTTCTTATGGTAGCCTAGCAAAGCCGGAACATACAAGGCCGGGAATTTAATTCTTTGGTTTAAAATTTAAGGACGGTGGAAAGTCTGTTAATAGCTTTGCCCATCTACACCACAGCTAATCTAGCCACACTCCCCAGGAGGAGAGCGAGCACACTCCCCAGGAGGAGAGAGAGCACACTCCCCAGGAGGAGAGAGAGCACACTCCCCAGGAGGAGAGAGAGCACACTCCCCAGGAGGAGAGCGAGCACACTCCCCAGGAGGAGAGAGAGCACACTCCCCAGGAGGAGAGACAGCACACTCCCCAGGAGGAGAGAGAGCACACTCCCCAGGAGGAGAGACAGCACACTCCCCAGGAGGAGAGAGCACACTCCCCAGGAGGAGAGAGCACACTCCCCAGGAGGAGAGAGCACACTCCCCAGGAGGAGAGAGAGCACACTCCCCAGGAGGAGAGAGAGCACACTCCCCAGGAGGAGAGCGAGCACACTCCACAGGAGGAGAGCGAGCGATAAGAAACACTCCCCAGGAGGAGAGCGAGCGATAAGAACGTCCGCAAAGGCTACCCCTAATCAGGAGCGTCGAGTAAATATTCAGGGTACAACGCTGTGTTTCGATATGTTCATACCTTTGTGCTCCTTCATGGCTTCTCTCATGTTCTGCTGATGTGGAGTGACGTCCCATACACGTACCTGTCCCTCTCCTCCCCCACTGATTACCTTTTGTCCATCAGATGTTGTTGCAATGGCAGTGACGCCCTTGTTGTGGGCGTCATTGATCGTGTAGATTGGTTTGCCAGTCTGGGGGGAGTAGGTGCGGATCTTGTTGTCACTCCAACCTGGCGGAATGGAAACCAAACAGAGAGAGATAGTTCAGACAGAGGATCCACAGAAATAAAGCTCAAGCTGTGAACCACTCTAGCGCTGAACCACTCTAGCGCTGGCTCAAAATCCAATTTCTGCGCTTACAACCAAAATGTCGCGGTTCTGTCTTGATTTTCCATTCCCGAACAAATCCCAAATTAACCTTCGTTTCTCCTTATTGGTGACAAGATTGTAATTTTTTCCTTGCTGGCTTCCCTTCCTTTCTTCCTTGCTTGCTTCTTTCCCTCCCTCCATCCCTCCCTCCCTCCTTCCACCCTCCCTCCATCCCTCCCTCCCTCCCTCCCTCCTCCCTCCCTCCCTCCCTCCCTCCCTCCCTCCCTCCCTCCCTCCCTCCCTCCCTCCCTCCGTCCGTCCGTCCGTCCGTCCGTCCGTCCGTCCGTTCGTTCGTTCGTTCGTTCGTTCGTTCGTTCGTTCGTTCGTTCGTTCGTTCGTTCGTTCGTTCGTTCGTTCGTTCGTTCGTTCGTTCGTTCGTTCGTTCGTTCGTTCTTTCCTTGCTTGCTTCCCTTCCTTGCTTCCCTTCCTTGCTTGCCTCTTTCTTTCCCTCTTTCTTTCCCTCTTTCTTTCTTTCCCTCTTTCCTTCCTTCCTTCCTCCTAATCCTTCCCTCCTGCTTTTCCCCTCTTCCATCCCTCCTCTTCCTTTCTTTCAGCCATGGCTGGTGTTTTTACATCTGAACAAAAAGACACCATGACTCACCAGAAACAACATATTTTCCATCTAGAGTAACAGTTACAGCATTGCAATCCATATTCGCAACAGTGATTCTGAGAAGTTCCTTACTGGTGTTAGTGTTCCATATTCTGATTTCATTCTTCGAACTCGTCACAAATACTTCAGAATAACCGCTAAAACAAAACATGTCATTCAGACACCGTTGAGTAAAAACGTGAACGCAACGCGGCGTGGTGTCCAGATAAAAGAGAACAACAGCAACAACGCCACCAACAAGTCAACCACACCGTCAACACCACTAACAACAACAACAACAACAAGTCAACCACAGCATCAACAACAACACCCACTGCATCAACAACAACACCCACACCACCACCAACAACAACAACATCACCAACAACAACAAGTCAACCACACCATCAACACCACCCTAACAACAACAAGTCAACCACAGCATCAACAACAACACCACAACCACCACCAACACTACCAACAACAACAACAACAACAAATCAACCACAGCATCATCAACAACAACACCACCAACACCAACAAGTTAACCACAGCACCATCATCATCAACAACAACAACAACAACAACAACAACAAATCAACCACAGCATCAACACCAACACCACCAACAACAACAAGTTAACCACAGCACCATCATCATCATCAACAACAACAACAACAACAACAACAAATCAACCACAGCATCAACAACAACAACAAATCAACCACAGCATCAACACCAACACCACCAACAACAAGTTAACCACAGCACCATCATCATCAACAACAACAACAACAACAACAACAACAACAAATCAACGACAGCATCAACACCAACACCACCAACAACAACAAGTTAACCACAGCACCATCATCATCATCAACAACAACAACAACAACAAATCAACCACAGCATCAACACCAACACCACCAACAAGTTAACCACAGCACCATCATCATCAACAACAACAACAACAACAACAACAACAACAAGTTAACCACAGCACCGTCATCAACAACAACAACAACAACAACAACAACACCAACAACAACAAGTTAACCACAGCACCATCATCAACAACAACAACAACAACACCAAGAACAACAAGTTAACCACAGCACCATCATCAACAACAACAAGAACAACAAGTCCCACCACTATACCACCACCACCAACATCAATATAAACACTACAATAAAATGTTTTAACTTGATAAACAACTTTGAACTCACTGAGGAAAGACAATATCATTAACTTTGTTATAGTGACAAGTATTGATAAGCTCGCTGGAAAATTCAGTTAAGTTGAAACGATACATTTGGGATATCTGAGTGCCTACAAAAAACTACAAGAAAAAAGACGTTTTATTTTATCAAAATAGTGAAATAAAAGTAGCGTGCTGCGCAGGCAGTGTTGAAACAACAAACGAAATATAGTAAGGTTAGATATACTGCCGAAACAGAGAACGTAGGAGTCTAACGTTTCGAGCGAAGGCCAGCTTCGTCAGACTCCTACGTTCTCTTATTTTATCAAAATAAGCCGTGTGAACTTCTTAATACAGACTTGACTGTACTGCAGTAGATCTAAATACACGTACCTGATGCCCAGCTCCACGCAAAGTAAGCGATGTAACTCCACCATCAACCTTGGCAGTTCTAGTTTACAAGTAAAGAGAAAAAGCCAAGCTAGACAAATACAATATCACTCCAATGTTACTACAGGAGGAAATTGGAGTACCCATTGTTTGCTAGAGTCAAACTGAAAGCACTCCGTTCTCGCATGCGACCAAGGTGAATTTTCAATCAGTTAATAAACTGCATCGAGCGGGAATCGAATCCAACACCCCAATACATCTTCAGTGAAACGACTAAAATTCATTGAAATTTCATCTTTACATGTACTGCATGTGTGTTTTGCACCAATGGTGACAATTTTCAAAGTGTTAAAAAGTAGATTGACGCGTAGGCAGTGTTTTAGATTAAGAGCAAAGTGAAAAGGTAGTAACGTGTAAAAAATGAAGTTTTTTTTTAAACATAGCAACGCGTATCAATATATCAAACGGATTTTGTCTTAAAAAGGAAACAAATTCCAAAACCTTTGCATTTGTTGGCAAAATCTACTCTAGGCTCTCACCTTATTTTCTTGTATGTTTGATTCTTCAACAGAGCAATGGTACCATCGCCAGCACCAATAAGTACATCACCAGATTTTAGTAACTGTAATGCTTGAATACCAAGACTAAATTTATCTTTCTGGGGACCATAATGACGAAACAATCTTGTCTTCATGTTCACCTGAAGTAGAGCAAGAAAAATGAACCCGTGAAATCCCGAGACCTGTAAAACCGTCTTCCATGAGCCAGTGAGAGTAAAACAACAAAGGAGCCTGAGGTGTCCTAAATTCTCGCTTCCGCTTAAGATTGTATCCAGGGCAAATCACATACATAAAACTAAACTTTAATAATAATAAAATACGACAAATGTCTCACTGTTTGCGTTCTCTTCTTCGCTTGAATCTCGCTCGCAACCTCTCCCTCCCATGAAAAGTGCTTGACTCATCAATACCTCATAACGTTCGCGCCGTCTTCGTTTACCTTCGGAAAGTTCCGGAAATAGGCCCAGTTCATTACACACTCCCCCATGTATACTCAAAGAGTTATACATGTTACACTAAGAACTGGGGAACTAATAATAATATAAATGTTTCTTATAACTAATCAACCGTCCTTTTAAGTATTCATAATATATCAAGTCTCTGCATAATGACAAAGGTTTTAAAGTTCAATCATCCTCGGACATGTCTCTTATGCGTAACCTAGCTGCCGCTGCAGCATCCCTCTTCGCTCTCGGTCTAAACTCTGGTGCGTTTACGCGTAGCTGAATGTTACTCTCTTTGTCACATTCCAACTCCAATGAGTATAAATGTTGTATCGCACGTTCTAGGTAATGATTTCCACCAGCAGTTTTGAGCTTCGCTCCCCGTATTACACCGTCTCTACCCGTAATATGTTGCTTAACTACGGCAAGCTTCCAAGTATTTCTGGGTTTCTGATCCTCTTTCACTATCACAACTTCGCCAACTTTGGGATATTGAATTGACTTCGGTCTCGTCATTCGATGTTGTTCACGAAGACCACGCACATATTCTCTGGTCCACCGATTCCACATCGCCTGTTTGCACTTTAACAATTGCTTGGCTCGTTTTCTCAGGTCTTTCGCTTCGATATGGTGCTTCTCCAATTCAGGGACATTAGTAGGTTGGGTGTGTAGCATAGAATTAGGTGTGAGCACGGGTAACTGCACATCATCTTCTAAATAACACAGTGGACGATTGTTGATCGCTATCTCGATATCTAACACGACTTCTTCAAGCTCCGGCCACGTTAAGACCCCGTTCCCAATTGACTTATAGAATGAACTCTTAAATAGTCCAATTAAACGTTCAAATTGTCCTCCCCACCATGGGGCCCGACTCAGATTGAACCGCCATTCCATTGACATGTTGGCTAAGAGGCTGTTTAGATTCTCATCTTGTCTTACGAGTTGAATCCACTTTGCGGCCGCCTTGAAGGTCTTCGCATTATCGGAGTAGATTAACTTCGGTCTTCCTCTTCTCGCGATGAACCTTTTCAGACTCATGATAAACTCTTTCGTATCCAACGATCTCACGACATCAAGGTAGACTGCTCTTGTTAAGCTACAAGCATAAAGTGCCAGATAAGATTTAGCTTCTTTCTTCGATTTTGTTACGTACTTGATCGGCCCGGCAAAGTCCACGCCAATCACTTCGAATGGTACTGAACCTTGTGTTCTCGTAGTTGGTAAATTCCCGGGGGGTGGTACTTCATAGGCTTTGGCTCTAAATCGTTTGCAACCGTTACAATCTGATCTGATCTTCTTGACTAGACGACGAAGCCGAGGAACCCAGTAACGTTCACGTACTTTCGCCATGGTCAAACCGACTCCCCCGTGTAAGGTCGTTATATGTGCTTCGCGAACTAAAGATGAGGCAAATGGATGAATGTCTGGGATGTACACAGGATATTCTCCGATAATTCGCCCTCTACACTCCAGTATTCCAAGGTCGTTCTCTTGTAGGTTTAACTGCTCTCGATCGGCTTGGAATCGTAGATCGTCCTTGACTGCTTTTTGGGCACGCCGTATCCACCACTCTCGTTGTTCTTGGGCTTCGCGACTGTTAATAGGACCGATCTTTCTTTCGGCATGTCGTTGTTTGCAATTCGCGATGAAACGTCGAACCCACGCTCCGATTCGTAGCACTTTCGGTAGTGAATATTTCTCTAGTAGTGGATCTAGGATGTCTTCTTTGATGATTGCAACTTTAAAGATTTCCTTTACCACCTTCGCTTCTGCTCGGCTATCTGGTGTTGGCTCTAGAACTCGTTGTACTGGCCACTCTGCAGGGTTGCTCAACCATGGTGGACCATCTTTCCACACCTTGCTCGCGTTGATCTTTCCTCCCCGACTTCCGATGTCAGCAGGGTTTTCCCCGGTTGGAACATGGTGCCAAATGACGTCAACATGCTGACGAATCTTTTGTATACGGTTCGCTACAAATTGGCGGTATTCACCTTGATCTCTAATCCAGTACAGAGCTACAGTAGAATCAAGCCAACAGTGGATGGTTGTTTGATGGTCTGTGAGTGCTTGCTGGACGTTCGTAGCGAGGTTGACAGTCATATGTCCCGATATTAGCTCAAGACGTGGGATCGTTAAATTCCGCTTCGCAATCCGTGACTTCGAACATACCAACCCTTGCGTTACACTATCCTCTTGTTTGACTACCGCGTAGACAACCGCGCACACGCCGTTGGAACTTGCATCTCCGAATCCGTGCAAGGTAAGCTCTTGGATAGGTTGGTGGCATGGGGCTAAGGGACGAGGAATGGTATAGGTCTCGAGCGTTTCGTTCCATTTCTTCCATTTTGTTTGTAATGGCTCTGATAGGTTTGCATCCCATGATGTCTGGCTGTCACATGCACTACGATAAACAAGTTTCCCGGCCAGTGTGGTGGGTGAGGCCAAGCCAAGGGGGTCGTAAACTCTGGCTAATTTCGACAAAACGGCTCTCTTAGTTACTGGTTCAGATGCATGGTCTGGGGTAAGGGTGACGCTTATGGTGTCTTGCTTCCTATCCCAGGGCACACCAAGGAGTTTCCCATTAGGCTGTTCAATCCCTCCTAACTGACTTTTGGCATACGTTAGTTCACTTGATTCTAACGGCGGTTCATTCTTTGGCTCGAGTTCGGGTGCATTCGAATGCCATTTGTGTATTGTGAAAACGGCATCATTGAAAACTTCGATAGTTTTCTCTTTCTGGGTTTGGGTTTCTGGGACTGTGGTACCACCCGTGATCAAATCATCCACATACAACCCTTCGGTTAACTGCTTCACTATCTCGGGATGGTGTTTCTCCCATGCTTCAAGGTGGTGCTTGATGACTCCCCCAAGAAGGAAGGGGGAACAGGTCAGTCCGAACAGGGCTCTGGTAAAACGGTAGGCTTGTATTTCATTACTCCCAGGCTCTTTCCAGTGAAATCTCAAAGAATCACGGTCTTCGGCTTTTATTCTGACTTGAAGAAAGGCCTGTTTTAGATCACCGGTCAGAAGAATGGGGTGAAATCTAGATCTAACAAGGACATCCCACAGCAGGTTCTGGAGAGGGGGACCCGGGTGAAGGCAATCATTGAGGGATGGCTTCGATTCATTCTCTTTCGCTGATGCGTCGTACACCACCCGTAACTTGGTGGTTTCAGCTTGCTTCCTCACTACAGCCTTGTGGGGAATGTAAAATTCTTTCTCAGATGTAGTGGCAGGTGCTGGCTCAATCACCCCCTGTTGGAGCTGTTCTTGTATGATCTCATTGTAATCGGAGTACTGTCCGTTTCGTTCCAATTTCCTAACAAGCTGCTCTAGCCGTCGCTTACTGCCATTCTCATGAGTTGGAAGTGGGGGGTGATTCCCCTTCCAAGGTAAGGTTGTCTCATACCAACCCGTTTGATCTCTTCTAAGCTGCTCTTCGAATTCATGATAAACAGTTTTCTGATCATTTTCATTTCTGTCCGCAAGTCCGAGGACATCTAATGAACATAACTGTTCATAATCAAGGGTGCTGGATTGAGTTAACAGGATGGGCCCATCCCTTTCCTTCCCTGGAGACATCACCGTCCAACCAAGGAGGGTCTTCTCAGCGACCGGCTCACCTGGGCGCCCCACCTTCTGGGCTGCAGTGGTTTTAATCTTGGCGTAATCACTGACCCCGAGGACGAGGTGAATAGGTATTTGTGTACGGGTGTCAGGGTCTTCGAATTTTGCACCGTTCAAATATTTGTATTTCTCTAAAAGGTGGTTATAATTTGGGTTGGGGAGTGTCATCAATTCAGGTTTGTCGACTTTTGACACTTCAATTCCAAGTTCGAATTTCTGATCTAGTGATTTTATGTTAGTAGCATAAATTTCTACTCTGGTGGTGGTGGATCCCAACATCATTTCAATTCGTTTTGTTTTAACAGCTTTGGGTTTTTTCTTCAATGCATTGGTTAGACTACTGGAAGCATAAGAGCTCCCAGCCCCGGTATCCAGCAGTGCATGGGTCTTAATGCCATCTATATCAACAAGCACCACTGGATAAATAACTTCGCCATCCCCTCCGGTATGAGCTGTTTTGACTATTTCATGCTCATCTACTTTGGGTGCATCACAAATTGACGTATGATGTCGTCTATTGCATAGTCGACACTTCGAGACACTCTTACATTCAGATGCCCTATGGGAGGGCCCTGTGCAATTAAAGCACAGGCGCTTTGCAGCTAGAAACCTTTTCCGGTCCTCGAATGTCAACATTGTGTCACACTCAGCAGACCTGTGACTCTCAGAATTACAATATACACACTTTCGAGAACTTTTACTTATCTGATTATTTTGATATGGCTTCTGTTGTGTTGAGAACTGATACCCGCCATGTCTTCGCTCTGGTTTCTTCTTCCCATCATCTGGTTTCTGCACTTCGACTGGATTCCTTCGAGTCCACTGTTGCAGTGCTTCGGTTAGTTGTAGATAATTCCATTTATCCCAATCTGGGTCGTTCCGCACTAGATCACCCCGTATATTTGGCAATTTATCCAGTGTCATGGCAACAGTTCCATTCACAGCATCCAATTGTTTCATTGTCTCAAGTGACTGTACACAATAGGATAATTTCTCATAGAAATCATGGATCTTTCTTGGATTTGATGTTGTTGTATATGGAAGCTCAAGAATTTCTTTGACATATGTTTTTACTATCTCACTCTCTTTGCCAAATCTATCCTTGAGAATTGAAATTGCTCTGTTATAGCCCTCTGCCGTGAATGGGAGAGCCTCGATCGCACGTTTCACTTTGTCACATAACAATTCTCTTAAATATGTAAATTTCGTCACAGGTGGTGCACTTGTTTTATCAATAGTCTCAGAAAATTGTCCCCAAAATCTCGGCCAGTCCCCGTACGATCCATCGAATACTGTAATTGTCATTTTGGGCAGTCTCGCCTGTACTTTTGAGCTAGAATTTCCACTTGACTTCGCTTCATTAGACTCTGGTTTCAAATGCTGCGCTTGTAATTTCATTTTAGCCTCGTAAAGTTCCATTTCAAAGTTCATTTTCTTCTTCTGATCGTCGTCTTCGCGTTTCTCTCGTGTTTTGCTCAGCCACTGTTCTAGAATGTCGATTTTCTCATCGCCTTCGTTCATTTCACTCTCCATTTCACTGATCCATGCGTCGATCTCGTCACTGTTGTCCTTTGCGGTTAGTTTCTCTACTTCGACTGTTCGTACTAGTTTACTAACGTCTTTTAGTATATCTCGCAATGTCCCGATATGTCTTTTGATAGCACTCTCTTTTCCCGTTGATAATATTGTCTCTGTTTTCCCCCTAGCTCTTCCGAGTTGCACAAGTATCGTCGTCAATTCAACGATTGATTCTGGATTTTTATCCGCCATATTGCTTATTGTATTCGTTGTTTTCTATAAATCTCCATATAACACGTTCAAAAGGTCGTCAAATATCCCGTCGGAGGTGCCACGTGTCCTAAATTCTCGCTTCCGCTTAAGATTGTATCCAGGGCAAATCACATACATAAAACTAAACTTTAATAATAATAAAATACGACAAATGTCTCACTGTTTGCGTTCTCTTCTTCGCTTGAATCTCGCTCGCAACCTCTCCCTCCCATGAAAAGTGCTTGACTCATCAATACCTCATAACGTTCGCGCCGTCTTCGTTTACCTTCGGAAAGTTCCGGAAATAGGCCCAGTTCATTACAGAGGTTTGAGCTATTACACTTTTGATTACTGAGTTCTTAGGAGGTGTTGATATGGAGGAGGGCCTGCAGCCCTCTTGGTATACAAACTGATAATGTACCTCAAGAATATCACCACTGGTAGTTCCACAATAAAATGATTGATCATCTTCGGCAACCTGTGATCAATAAGTAAACAAAAGCAACCCAATTACAAGTTCATAATCTTAGTACAGCAAAGTGAAAAGGTGGTAAACTGCTACGATTTTTAGTCTCTTTTTCTGTCTGTTTGTCGGTCTGTCTCTCATCTGTTTGTTTGTTTGTTTGTTTGTTTGTTTGTTTGTTTGTCTGTCTGTCTGTCTCTGTTTGTTTATATGTCTGTCTCTCATCTATCTATCTGTCTGTGCCTCCCTCTGTCTGTCTGTCTCTCATCTGTCTGTCTGTCTGTGCCTCCCTCTGTCTGTCTGTCTGTCTCTCATCTGTCTGTCTGTCTGTCTGTGCCTCCCTCTGTCTGTTTGTCTGTCTGTCTCTCATCTGTCTGTCTGTCTGTGCCTCCCCTGTCTGTCTGTCTCTCATCTATCTATCTATCTGTCTGTCTGTCTGTCTGTCTGTCTGTCTGTCTGTCTGTCTGTCTGTCTGTCTGTCTGTCTGTCTGTCTGTCTGTCTGTGCCTCCCTCTGTCTGTCTGTTTGTCTGTCTGCCTCCCTCTGTTTGTTTACTTGTCTGTCTCTCAAAAAAAGGGGTAAAATTTTGGAATTCACTTCCTATTGAGGTTAAAGTTACTCAAACTATGAGTGAATTTAAGAGAAAGTTACCCAAATTTCTTGAAATTGTCAATCAACAATAATTATTTGTATTATAATTGTGTGTTTAATTTCTTATTGTACATATTCTTGATTTTTATATAACTAAACATTTGTAAAAATATATGTTAAAATTGTTTGTAAATATATTTAATTATATCATTATACAGCTTTCATGTAAAGAAGTGTTTTACACTTATGAAACTACCGTATTTAAATAAAGGTGAAATCAATCAATCAATCAATCAATCTGTCTGCATCCCTCTGTCTGTCTGTCTGTCTGTCTGTCTCTCATCTACCTATCTGTCTGTCTGTCTGTCTGTCTCTCATCTGTCTGTCTGTTTGTCTGTCTGTCTGTCTGTCTCTCTCTGTCTGTCTGTCTGTTTGTCTGTCTCTCTCTGTCTGTCTCTCATCTGTCTATCTATCTATCTGCCTGTCTGTTTGTCTGTCTGTCTGCCTCCCTCTGATTGTTTGTCTGTCTGTCTGCCTTCCTCTGTCTGTTTGTCTGTCTGTCTCAAATCAATAACTACCCTGATCAATAGTGTTTTACCTTTATGCATTTAATGATTCTCTTCAACTGTCCCATGTTACAATCAGTTGGACGAATCTTACGATTCTTAAGATCTAGTTCCCATACTCTCAATGTTTTACTAAAAATTACAAAAAATGTTCTCTTGATCATACAATGGAATCAATTTAATTATTTATAGAATTACACACAGTATACTTTTAACAGAAAAAAATAAAATATTAACTTTATTGATACATACAGTACTGTACATGTAATTATATTAAGGTGGCTCAAAGTTAGTGTAAACTTACTTTCCACCAGTAACAAAAAGTTCATCATTATTATTAGAGAATGCCACAACATAAGAAGTTCCAGAGCTAGGTACTGCCGCTGGAGAACCACAGATAGCATCCTTTTTCTGGAGGTCCCAAATCACAACACTATAATTATAATTAAAATACTCATTAATAATTCATGACGAAAATTCAAAAGAAATCAATATCATAGCAGTGGCCATTGTAAATCGGATACAGCATCGTCCTGATTTACATAAACTTTAGCTTCAATGTTCTCGGTTAAAACAGACCGTATCCCCCAAATAGTTGGTGAACTTGATTACTTAGATGCATTTGTATTTTAAGAAAGATACAGCATTTGCATTCGAGCTGTGTCTGATTTACTACGGCTCGCTTGCAGCTCGCCTTGTAAATCAGATACAGCTCGGCTGCTCATGCTTTATCAATAATTACTTATAACCATCAAACTACACATGTAATGTGCAGACTGGTAGCGAGGCTGTTAACAGGTGTAACAATGTCAATCATTCAAGAAGCAAGTTGCTACTGTACAACCTTGTTAGCACCAGCCTGTTATCAATTGGAGAGCACGGGTGGCATGTACTGTTAGTGCGCTGCCATAGCTCACCAAAAAGTTAAGCCCGGTTAGACGGGGTTAGTACTTGGATGGGTGACCGCTTGGGGATGACCCTGTTATCAGGCTTGGACTCATGTGAGCAGAGTTGTAGTTGATCTCTCCTGTGCTTCGAGGGTTTTTCACCGGGTTCTCCAGTTTTCCTCCCTCCATAAAATCAACACCTAACAGCTTAGCTGTGATCTGTGGTCTGAACTGTGTCGTTGGCGGCTGCTTGGAGTGCCTTTGATATGCCTCAACACGGCCACGTTGATCTGCATCCTTCGCAATTCATTAGCCAATCAGATTTTTCAAAAAGAAAGATTACGTGATCCATTCGCTTCATGCATAAAGGTCTATTAAGAATACCTGTTATCATCTTGTCCACCAAGAGAAACCAAATATTTATCATTTGGTGAGAAAGCAAGCGACTCCACTTTAACTTTATGTAAATTTAGCAAACAATACTTAGTGCACGTCTGGTAGTCCCACACGATGACGTCGGCCTTGAAACCCATGTGAGTCACCTGACCTGAAGCTATGTACTGCCCGCTCTTGGACACAGCAATGCACGAGACATTATCAGTGTGACCGACAAGGAATCTTTGATGATTCTTGACAATATCTTCGACAATCACAGTGTTCCCAAGAGAATAGATCAAGTGTTGTTGATCGGGGTGCACTATCAAACCTCCAGGAACACATCCTTATAAAAAAAAATATTTCAAGAATGAAAAAAGAAAAATATATGGAAAAAAATAGATGTGTAGGCCTCATTTTCTAGAGGAAAATTACAAAAGTTTAGAGTACAAATGAATGTAACTGAATGCCAAAAGATGTATTCTAGTGCATTTTCAAGACCCAAAAGCCATTTCTTTGGTTGTTAAAAGCCATATATACAATAAATGTTTTATGTATACAAAACCGCGAATAATAATTTTGGACCTTATATTTTGGTTTAACTAAAGGCCATTATAAATTTAACCTAAAGGGCTACTGTTTTCTATATTCTTTTACTATATTCGTTTCTGGCTTGTTTTTAATATATTAACTTGTTAAAAACCCGATCAAATATCGGAGTTCTGAAGTATTAATTCAAACCTCATTTTGCAATCATGTTTAGCTCGCCAATCATTTATACAATTACCTGCAAATCCAATCGTTGAAACCAGCTCTAACTTGGCAAAATCGTCCGTTGGCTCACCCATATTAAAACGCTTCAATTTAGTTTATTAAAACTGGCAAAAGGAGCGAGTATTTGATGGGAATCTCTCTCTGTCCTCGTTCAAATCTTGTGGTCGTTTATTTCCAAACTGGTTTCCGTTGGTAACAAGAACAAAGACGAATAGCCACTACGCATGCGCATTAAAGGGTATTTCCAAAGACTGGCAATAAAAATTAAGTTTGTTTTTAAAATAAAATTTGAAAGAACTCACGAAATTGTAATAAAAGATCTTTTACAACTTTTTCCTGTCTTTCTTCGTTTGCAGGATATTTCAATTTGTTTAATATGTAAATGACTTCTCTCTGGCAGAAGCAGGGTAACTGATGTTGCTTTGTGTAAAAATACTGTATGAAATGTTTAGTGTCATAAGGCGTTTTTATGTGCACAGTTTCAAGTGATTTCGTTGAACAAATTTAGAGATATAACTGATTTTGCTACGTGTGAAAATACTCTAACGAGATGTAGGGTCTTATCTCCGGGGTGAGCGGAGATAAGACCCTGGAGGTTATTTAATTCTTCAAAAATTTCGGAAACTGACATAAAAAGGCAATATAAAAGACAGGGAAAATCTCCTGCAAGAAACATTTTTGTAATAGCCGAGTGATTTATGGTAACAATGGTTTGTTTATCAGCTTTTTATAAAACACAGCACCGAAAACCCGAACATTGAAGCGATAATGAATGAAGCTTAATATTTGTAGAGGTGAGCCGATGTTAAAAAAAAAGTCGATTGCCGATACCGATTGTTAAGAGCCGATATTTCCACACCATCGGCCGATTAATCGGCAAAACCGATGTTTGCTAACCTGATGCTCAGTGCTCCCGTTTTGTCGTTTTATTCATCTCAAGTTTCGCAATGAGAGGAAGTCATCAAGCCAATTCTCGTATTTTGAGCGCAACAAAACAAACAGAAAACAGTCAAGTAGTCAGCAGTGTTTCCTTTATTTTAAATATTTTTTGTATCAACAACTCAACAAGCGCAAAAATGCCAAACAAGGTAAAGAAACGAATTGAAGTATAACGACTGAATTTGAACGGGAGGGTTGCGGCTGTACACAGGCTATGATAAACGAGGACGAGAGAGCAGAGATACGAGGACGAGACAGCCGATCCGATGGTGAAAAACAATCTTGTGAGAAAAACTAGCCGTTAATCGGCTCTGCCGATGTTTTGCCGATGATCGGCTCACTTCTACAGTACTTATTTATTTTGTGGCATGTCTGCTCGACGTACGTTCTGCGAAGTTGTCTTCCTGGAAGAGGCTTGCGCTTGAAGACTTATTGAATTAAAGAGAGCTCTTCTAAGAACTATGGTTACTGGTGATTAGAGTTCGAACATCTCTTGACTAGATGGACGAAGAATTGAAGGCACGGAAGAAAAATAGAAAACTCAGAATGATAAATAAAAAGAATCGAAGTACAGGTAAGCAAATGATGCACAATATTTATGACAGACAGTATTGTATAAATATACAGTACCCCATTTCGGACATAAACACTTGATCTGACCTACAGAAGGGCCATATATCCTATTCAAAACTTCGTGAATAACTGAATAAAATAAGTAGTTTTGAAGATCTTTTATTGCCCTTTCTATTAATGAAATCCATTTTTTTTTTATAAATTTTAATGAAAATACTGCTATAATATACATTATTTTATACTCCTCTGACTCATTTCGGCAAATCCTAATCGTATTAATGTTTAGATATTATAATTATCGTTTGCACGGCCGTGGAATTGTAGTTTTTGTCAGCAAATACATCAATGAACCATTTAGTTTGTCCTGATTACAAATGCGAGCTCAGGTCCAAAGTCCCTCCCTCCCAAGCTAACAAGGGGGGGGGGGGTCTGGGGTATCCTGGCCTGCCGAGTTAGGGGCCGTCGACAAATAGATTTCGTCCCCAATCGCGGACTTGTTCCGCGATTGTGTTGACCCCCTCCCCACCCTATCATCGTGGACAAGTGGATATCTGAAACACAACTAATACTGCCATTTTGACAACGAGTATAGACACATAACATATAGTAATAGATGTAGACTCATGGTGTATAACGAATGTTTATATTTAAATTCAGATTTCGTCCTAATTTTTCTTGTTATCGTGGATTCAAGATTACCCCCCTCCTCCCCATCGTGGAACAAGTCCACGATTGGGGACGAAATCTATTTGTCAACGGCCCCTTAAGCCGGTTTTCCACTAGGCGATTTTTTTCTCGCGAAGCGACTTTCTTTTGTTCAAATTCAATAGATTTCTGATTAGTTCCAGCTCAGAGCTCATGAGACAAAAGTCATGAAGAAAGTCGCCCTAGTGGAAAACCGGCTTAACTTGGCAAACGACGAGTTCCCAGAGCAAGCACTGTTTTTCCCACTGCAGTGTTTATATGAGACAGACGGGTAACTTGCCTTGGTGAGAACTCGGCACTGGCAGCCGGGATCTCGGCAAGGTGGAATAAACATTTCCCCATATAAACACTTTTACATGGGTGACTTGGCATGTGGGATGAATTTTCTATATTCATTGCTTTATATCACTTTCCTTGATGATAATCATGAGTGTCTCAAATATTACAACCCACCAGGTAACTCGCTTTCATATAAACAGAATGTAAAGTTTATCCCGGTAAACTGGGTAACTCGGCTGCCCAAGTAACTCGCCTCCATATAATTACAGATCCTTAGAATACACATTATTGAGAAAAAGTGAAGGGGGGGGGGGGGCAGTGCCCCAGGCTCGGCTGTCTCTGGCCCTTCATCATCAGAGGGGTTTTTTGTGTGCTGCGTAAGTTAATTAGTGTTGTAACAACAATCGAAATATAGTAAAGGTTAGATATACTACTGAAACAGAGAATGTAGGAGTCTAACATTTTGAGTGAAGTCAGCTACAGGGCCAACCTGCATGGCTGGCTGACTTACATGTGAACAATCATTATGTACACTTAAATTTAATTTGGTGTCTTGATTTTGTTCTCTAATTAATAAAATTAACGTGATACACCATTGTATTCTTATGTGATTTAATTGATCAGTTTATAAATGACGTGAGCCAACAGCTTGTTATTGCTCTGATGAAGGCTTGAGTCAACAAGCCAAAAAATAAAAATTAGGTATATGTCGTGTTTCCACAAAACTTATCTATATTAAATTTAATTTATTTTGAAACTTTGCATGATACGTCTTGAGAAAAGTTCCTGAGTGCACAAAAACATGACAAAACGGAATAAAAATAATTTGGACTTTTTCCCACCAAACCAATTAACTTGGCCAGCTCACAAGATCAACCTCACATGCAGGCTTAATGCTTGGTAGGCAATGTTTCATGTATTAAAACCCAACCTGGAAGTCAACCGAGCTCGGAGCCAAGCACGTGAGGTAATATTTTTGTAATTTTTAGATGAAGAAAACTGTATAAATTAAGCACAAATTAAATCGAAAATGAAAATGATGTTTTTTATTAGTAACATATGTGCCTTCGTATAAGATCCTGGGAGTGTACGGAAGACAACAATTTATGAATAATTGATCATATGTTATCTTACAAGGTTGCATCATGTAATTAGAACAGTTGAAACTGAAAATTCTTTACAGTACATATTAGGAAAGCTGATGTAGAAAAAACAACGACAAAAGATTAAGATGAAATTCAGGTGTTCTGACTTCCGTAGATTTTAAAATTTTGATATGACTTGTTTTTTGACCTTTGGCCCTGCTGTCACGATTTATATTAGTTTGTGTACCATCATTGACTGAAATTACAATTTTAAATTACTAGTTGCTAAATTGGCTCTTGAATTAATTCCTATGCAACCTTTCAAGCGATAATTAGACTTCCTAATTACAATACAAAAAGCTTTAGTTTGTGAAACAAGTCTTACATAGAATTGTCAAGTCTGCTTTAATTACTAAATTGACGCTTTTTGTTTCGGGTGCTGTATGCTATACAATCATACACACATGTACTGTATGTATGTCCAACTGTATGCTATAATTCCACTGGGTAAAAGCTATTATAAATTATTTTCCTTATTGTATTTAGCTTTTCATCAATTTTGGAAACTGGGTAATTGCTAGTTCTTTTTCACACGCTGAATAGCAAATTAACTGGCATTAGCCAGAATAAAATACTAAAGACTGATTCGGACACAAAAGAGTTAGAGAGATAGTTTATAACTCATTCCTGTCCGAGGGCTTCTCCCAGAGGTGAATAAAATCATCTAGCGTTAGCCAGAATAAAATACTAAAGACCAATTTGGACAGGAAAGAGTTAGAGAGATAGTTTTTAACTCCCACCATGTCAGGAGATCTCCCCTTGATGAGTAAAATCGTCTGGCGTTAGACAGAGTAAAAAATATAAGTGCCAAATGACACCAATGGGAATGAAAGGGTTTAAAATAAGCATATATATTTTAATATTAATTGTGAAATTCCAAAAGTAGGCAGTGATGACTTGGAGAATATATAGTCGCCAGAGTTTGCAAGTTTCTAATGAAATATCTGTTGTAACATGACTAACAGAGAAAAACTCTGCTTCTGAAAGAGACTGCGTAGCAATGTTTAGACTAGCTAAGCAGTTTTTCACCGGAATCTCCGGTTTTCCTCTCTCCGTAAAATCAACACCATATTATAATTAAGTTCCCGCAGTTAATTCTACGAACTATAGTTCCATCAAGGGATGAGAGCCATATTTGGGTTATCGTCAATAAATAGAAATTAAGTCACTTAAAATAGAACACTAAATTTTCAGTTTTAAAATGGAAAAGTTACCAGACAGTTCGATTATCAACTAGGCGTAGACTCAGACTCCGTTTACACTAGAGCAAAAGTATCCGGATTCACATTGTTTTTCATCCTCATAGGAATAAAATGTGAATCCGGAAAATTTTGCTCTAGTGTAAACGGGTTCTTAGAAACTTTTCTGATGAGTAAACAGCTTGGCGAAGTGTGTTACGCTTTATAGAAAAACCACTAGCAGTGGAATGCGTGTTCATTGTCTTGAATTACGTCAGTATTTCGTTCTCTAAAATCTCAGCAGTTCAGCATCTTCAAGATTTTTTGTACGACTTACTACTTCTGATCGTATTGTTTTGTCAGTCAGTGTTCCACTTTTGTTGCCATCTTCAGTTTTACGATTTAATTACACTAAACGTGGTTGATTCTAAGATCTAGGAAATTTAAAAACAAAGTTCTGGTACTTCTATTGTGTTATAATAAAGGGGCTAGCTGCTATTCTAAAAGTATTCGAATTGATAAATGAACGTTAGTTCTAATATACAGGAGCAGAGCAGAGCAGAGCAGAGCAGAGCAGAGCAGAGCAGAGCAGAGCAGAGCAGAGCGTAGAGTAGAGTAGAGTAGAGTAGAGTAGAGTAGAGTAGAGTAGAGTAGAGTAGAGTAGAGTAGAGTAGAGTAGAGTAGAGTAGAGTAGAGTAGAGTATAGAGTATAGAGTATAGAGTATAGAGTATAGAGTATAGAGTATAGAGTATAGAGTATAGAGTATAGAGTATAGAGTAGAGTAGAGTAGAGTAGAGTAGAGTAATTCTATTCTAATTCTAATTCTATTCTACACACCGATCAAGGGCATGCAGGCAGTTAAATTTTATGCCATAGAGGAAATCGTATCGGCAACTTAGTACATGTTGTCTATAGGTTACTGTATATAGTCTTGAGAAAGTCTATATCTGGGGAGGTATATATATATATATAGTGGTGATAACTGTACATTAATCAATCTACGTTCTTTCTCTAAGCTATTTCTGAATGCGTGAAATCCTTTTCAACATATAAAGTCAATAAGGAAACTAAAGAACCTAACGGAAGTTTGAAACAGTATTCGTCGTTTGTTTTACATACCGAAACTGTACTTCTATTTCTGTACTATTTACCTCACCTCAATTCCGATGTATTACACAGCAATTTTTAGTAAGTCTTCCTGCTTCTTAATGACCTATGATTTATCATTTAAAATACGCCCAAACCTGATCAACGATTCATTCATGTTTAAACCTTAACTAACGTGAAGTCTTGGTCAAGAGATTATTTAAATCAAGAAGACATGAACAGGCGTTGTAAAGGTAAAATTAAATCTTTCGTGATCTTAACCGGAGTAGAATTTTTTGTATACCAAATACACTTGGTACCTTCTGAATAAAATACAAGATTCCTAGATAAAAATACAAGATTTCTAGGTAAAATTCAAGATTCCTAGATATAATACAAGATTTCTAGGTAAAATGCAAGAATTTTTAAGGTTTCTGAGAGAATTATTCAGAAAGAAACAAAGCATTTTATTTAGCTAAAATTACTGTAATTGATCGACGATAATTATCGTTGTTGGAACAGCCATGTTTTATGAGAAAATTTTGCTACATTTATCACAATACAAAATATATAGTTGGTGAGAGAATTTGAGAGTCAAGCATAACTGTTAACCACAAAACCATGTCTGCATTCAAAACAACGTACTACAAAATTGTATACACTGTACATCAATATTTGATATTTCTAAGTTTAATATGTAAGTATCAATGATATTTTTAATGAGAAAAGTTTGATTGTAGAATTAATCTTTTCTCCGTATGATTTGAACGTGGTTTTAATCGTTAGAGTATCCAACCTCCTACACGATCTACGTTGAGAGTGTTGGTATGCACAGCTGTTAGCGCGCTGCCTCTCACCGTTGAAGTTAAGCCCGGTTGAATGGGGTTAGTTCTTGGATGGGTGACCACCTCGGCTTCATGTTAGTAGAGTTGTTGGATCTCTCCTTTGCTTCGAGGGTTTTTCACCGAGTTCTCTGGTCTTCTATCCTCCGTAAAATCAACACCATAGTTTCCCCCAGTTCATTCTGCGAACTAATTCCATCAAGGGCCGGTGAGGGCCACTGGGTTATATATCAATATCTAAATACTATCATATGTTACCAAGTTGCTTTTAGCATCCATATCAAACTGTTAGGGAGATTCCAAGGGTTATATAGATGTTGTACAAGTATATGTAAACTTTGTTTAACATATTGTGGTACTTGCAGCTGTTCAGAACGTCGATTCAAGCAATTTCTAAGAACAGGTCTTTCTAAGTAAACGAAGTTGTAGACATAAAAAGTTTGTTTACCAGAATGTAGAACATTGGCCTCGTACACGATTCCTTCAAAGGCATCTGACTTTTACTCTGATCACCTAATTCAACTTCTGAATCATTACGAAGAAGAGAACATTAATGACAAAAGCACACTGCTAGTTGTGAGTTCTTTCTAATACAAAGATCAACTTTGTGCTCATTTATAAAACCTACCAACATGACTTTGTTTCCTTGAAGTTTGAAAAATCACAGTGTCTGATGATTAAAGTTCCGCATTCACTGTCGGGGGTACATTAATTCCTCATCACCGAGGGCTCTCCAATCTCCACTTGACAAGTAAAATCGTCTTGCGTTAGACAGAGTAAAACAGTCTGGCGTTAGACAGAGTAAAACAGTCTGTTGTTAGACAGAGTAAAATAATCTGGTGTTAGTCAGAGTAAAATAGTCTGGCGTTAGACAGAGTAAAATACTCTGGTGTTAGAGTAAAATAGTCTGGTATTAGACAAAGTAAAATACTCGATCTGGCGTTAGACAGAGTAAAATAGTCTGGTGTTAGACAGAGTAAAATACTCTCGTGTCAGACAGAGTAAAATAGTCTGGTGTTAGACAGAGTAAAATAGTCTGGTGTTAGACAGAGCGAGTAAAATACTCTGGTGTTAGACAGAGTAAAATACTCTGGCATTAGACAAGCGAACAAATCCATATCAAGATTAACTTTTCTTTAATAACAGTAATAATCAACACTTGAGATTAACCGAGAGAGAACATGTTTAAGTCAGTGCTGTATTGATAGTTTATAGAATTATAGTGAAAACAAACTATAGTGTATATAGACACAAAAAGCTTGTCTGCAACCCTTTTTAATTGGACACAGCCGCTGGGTGCGAGTAAGGATGATGGAGGTACCTATTTACCTGCCCCCGCTTTACTCTCCTCAGGCCCTGCAGCGCGCGTTCCTTTATTGTTAACCTTGGTTATAAACACTCAGTCCTTTATCCATGAGAAAACTTATGTTAAGATTATTGGATTACGTCAGACTTTATGTAAAGTAGTAAATGTACACTTTTAGAACACTGTGTTAATTTATTCAGTAGCCGAGTATTACCGTTGTTAAACTCTGTACTTCATGAAATCGTCATGTTAAGGTCATTGACTTACGTCAGACTTTATGTAAAGTAGTAAATGTACACTTTTAGAACACTGTATCATGATTTTCGTCCTCATTTACATAAGCATAAGCATTTACATACTTGAGCGTCGTCATTTGCTAAAAATGGCGTACTACGGTGCTGCCCACTACTCGCTATGAGTGTTGCTAAACATGGCGTACTACGGTGCTGCCCACTGCTCGCTATGAGTGTTGCTAAACATGGCGTACTACGGTGCTGCCCACTGCTCGCTATGAGTGTTGCTAAACATGGCGTACTACGGTGCTGCCCACTGCTCGCTATGAGTGTTGCTAAACATGGCGTACTACGGTGCTGCCCACTGCTCGCTATGAGTGTTGCTAAACATGGCGTACTACGGTGCTGCCCACTACTCGCTATGAGTGTTGCTAAACATGGCGTACTACGGTGCTGCCCACTGCTCGCTATGAGTGTTGCTAAACATGGCGTACTACGGTGCTGCCCACTGCTCGCTATGAGTGTTGCTAAACATGGCGTACTACGGTGCTGCCCACTACTCGCTATGAGTGTTGCTAAACATGGCGTACTACGGTGCTGCCCACTGCTCGCTATGAGTGCTGCTAAACATGGCGTACTAAGACACTAGAATCGCAAGGTCGTGGGTTCAATTCCTGCCGGAAAGCCTGTGTAGTTTGCATTTTTCGCAACTGGCCCCGGTCTGGTCTTAAAATGTATTTAATTTATTATCGAGTCGGTTTTCTTTGTTCTTCCGAGGTCTTTATATCGCATAAAGACCTTGAATAATAATTAGATACGAAATGAAGAAAAAAACAAGGAAAATCTTTGTCCAAGGTGGAACAAAAGACAAAACTTTGTTGGAAAACCTCCTCAATAATAAATTAAGTCAGATAAATCCCTCGAACGTTGGGATGTATGCGATATAAAGCCCTCGGACGCTGCGCGTCCTCGGGTCTTTATATAGCATACATCCCTCGTTCTCGGGATTTATCTATTACGTATTCTACACTCGAATTTTCCTTCACCCAAAATCCTGAGAACATGCTATAGTAAGGTTAGATATACTACCGAAACAGAGATCGTACAGGAGTCTAACGTTTCGAGCGAAGGCCCTTCGTCAGAGAGAAACAGAGTGTTTCTCTCTGACGAAGGGCCTTCGCTTGAAACGTTAGACTCCTACGTTCTCTGTTTCGGTAGTATATCAAACCTACGATATTTCGATTGTTGTTTCAACACTGCCTACGCAGCACGCTACTTTTATTTCACTATTTGTATTTTTTTATATACGCCTTTCCGAAAACCCTGTATCACATTAAACTTTATGAAATAAAAAAAAGGCTTTATTGGCTTATTGTTTTTAAGCTTGGTCGGAAATATTAGCAAAATTTTCACTTAGTTTCATTTTGTGCTATTTATCACGTACGCTTGATATTAACAATGCATGATTGACCCTTCATGGGTTTTCCCGCATTGAACTTTGACGAAAAAACCCCAAAACAAAACAAAAAACAAGTGCTTTTGTGTATGGGCTATGTCTATCACTGAATGTCCACTGCATTGTTTAACAGTTGTCGTGATAAATAAATAATTAAGAATGACCGCAACATATATTTAAAAAGAAAACAGTGGAATTTTTGGCGAACTGTATGATATGCAAACGTATATACGCACATCGCCATGACCTTCCTTAGAAAATACGTGTTGCTTCCAGGAAAAAAAACACTCTGATGAAATCGATAGTTAGTGTATCGTTAGGACATGTCTTGTCATGATTGGTGTTAAAGGTCTTCAACTTCAAACGCAAAAAAATCCATCTTAATTTTAGTCAAACTGGCGAACGATCGAGAGGGTATGTATGTTAAAATATATCAGTATACATGACATGTAGACATTGCAATTATTAGCTTGTAACTTCCGGAGAAAGATGAATTTTATTTGCCTATGATGACAGCTATAACATGTATGTATTCTTTCTAGTGGAGCTTGGGTTTTATATAAAGAAAAACAACTACAGTAAAATAGTTTAAGATAGTGATAAAATAGACAGGAAAATTAATAGAGGTCTTATCTCGCTATAGATTATAAGTCGCAGTGTCTGATCGACATAAGTATATATACTGGCTAAGGCTGAAAAATTGAATGTTGATTCAAATATATTTTAGATATAGTTTGTAAAAACATTACGTTTTTTACTCCCCACGGTTTCCCAGGGGAAGGTCATTGCTTGGAATTGACTGATACATAAGGTTTACTTTCGCTTTTTATATTTATTTTTAAACAGTCCATTTAATGTTGGGTAAAAAGTAAGAAAAGACTTAGAGGGCTGTAGTCATTGCTGCCTAGGATGTCTGAGGGTTCTCTCTTTTGACGAGTAAAATCATCTGGCGATAGACAGAGCTATAAAGGGACCATTTTTGGTCAGCTCAGGAAGGAATGGGTTAATCACTTGTTAGCCCATTGCTGCCTAGGATGTCTGAGGGTTCTCTCTTTGATGAGTAAAATCATCTGGCGATAGACAGAGTAAAACAATAAAGGGACAATTTTTGGCCAACTCAGGTAGGAATGGGTTAATCACTTGTTAACTCATTGCTGGCTAGGATATCTGAGGGTTCCCTCTTTGATGAGTAAAATCATCTGACGTTAGACAGAGTAAAACAATAAAGGGACCACTTTTAGTCAGCTGAGGCAGGAATGAGAAAATCACTTGTTAACCTACTGTTGCCATAGGATGTCTGAGGGTTCTCTCTTTGACAAGTTTATCATGTTGAATTGTTATTGGAACGCAATGAAATATTAGTAGATAGATTTTGACTGTTATGATTTTTTTTATTTTTGGTTATGGCTTCGCACTTTAAGATTTTCAGCTGGGTCCATGTTTATTTTACGTTTAGTTTACGGCTAACGGTTACGTTAAGATTGGTTAGCCAATGAGAGCAATTTCTGATTAGTTTATTGTAACATCACATTAGTTGTATGGTTGTACGTATACATGTAGTGCTTGTGCTACGTTTGTGAGCTTTGTTCGTCAAGCTCAAATACTCCTTCTAATGACTGATTAGAAGCTCTAACCATTGAGCTACTGAGGCTCGGAAGGAGAACTAAGGTTGCAAATTCATAGTCATATGTGCTTTCTAAGATCCCGTTTACACTAGAGCAAAAGTATCCGGATTCACATTGTTTTTTATTCCCATGAGGATGAAAAACAATGTGAATCCGGATACTTTTTCTCTAGTGTAAACGGAGCCTAAGTGGTGGCAGCATTAGCATACGTTTGCGAGCTTGGTGTACACACGTAAAAACGCACACTCTGTGTCAGACCTGATGCAGAATGATGTCAGATCTGTTCAGAAAGATGTAGCGATCCCTGATACAGCCTGTTGCAGTACCAGCTATGATATCATATCTGTATCATACCTGCAGCTACAACAGACTGTTCAGAACAGATTCTGTCAAACTGTATCAGCCTGACACGGTCAGTGCTGTATATAACAGACTGAACAGGTATGTTGTCTACGGAGCTGTCGCGGTCTGTTAGAAATTCAAACTAAATGTTTATACATTAGCGCTGGTACATTCTGTAGCTGTCAGGCTATATCAAGGGTCGCTACATTTCTCTGAACAGATCTGATATCAGAGCTGATCAGACTGTGCGTTTTTACGTGTGTAATGGAACAGACGTTCAGTGGACGTTCGTCAAGCTCAATTACTCAGAAAATGTTTCTGAGCCCCAGACAGGGTTCGAACCTGCAACCTTCTGATGACCAGTTAGACGTTCTAATCATTGAGCCACTGAGACTCAGATGGAGAGCTAAGGTTGCAAATTAATAGTCATTGTGTTTCCTGAGCGGTAAGCGTTTGCACATTTTAATGTGATATGTGAGTGTTACGGTGCATGACTACATGTAGTGCATGTGGTACGTTAGGGAGCTTGGTGTAATGTAACAGACGTTCGGTGGACGTTCGCAAACGTACCAGTTCCAACCAGTTTATATAAGGAATGACAAGTTTACACCCACAATACGCCTTTTTCGCAGCGTCACCTGCTTAACAGGTGAAATTAATTCCGTCTTTCGGGCTTTTTTGAACCAAAGTATGACGTATACGAGGCGAGTGGGTGAGATGTGCGAATCACAATGATGTATATAAATACGGAGTTGAAAGATGAAATCCTTTCTATCAATTTTGGACTAATTTCTATCAGCTAGTGCTCCAATTTGGATCCAACGCTGAACGACATCCTTTTCCCATTTCTGGTAAGGTAGGAAGTACGTTAGACGTTTTGATTGACATTATGACGTCCGAAAAACTGAGTTCTTACGTTTCACGACCGGATGTTGCAACAAAGAAGATGAGTAAAGTAAAGTGAGTTGATTTATTGGGGGTAACTACGCCCGATGTGAGGCGGCTGTATTCGTAGGCTAGGTATAACATACGACAGTATTTAAATACTGATAACTCAATGGTCCTCACCCCTTGATGGAACTAGTTTGTAGAATGAACTGGGAAACTATGGTGTTGATTTCGCGGAGGGAGGAAGACCGGAGAACCCATGCAGTGAAAAACCCTCGAGGCACAGGAGAGAACTAACAACTCTACTCACACGAAACTAAGGTGATCATCCATCCAAGTATATACTAACCCCATTTAACCTGGCTTAACTTCAGCTGTGCGAGGCAGCGCTGGAGAGAACGTAGTTGAGAGTCAGTCCAGGCAGATGCCGTACGGGAAATCCCCTTTCCATATCGAAAGCGGAAGAAACTCGATGTTTAAATTCTCGGTAGTCTTCCGCTCTTCTCGCTAAATGCTAATTGAGATCAGACCATTCAGGCGGACCTTGAATAATGTTTAGACAATCGGCACTTCATAGTTATACTTGACTGCGAACAAAAATATCGACATCGTTCTTCTGTCTCTTTGCAGAAACCGTGACATTCTTTCTCTACGACAGAAATTTAAAGACCAGATGGCAGTGTCCAAGGGTCATGTCCAAAGAAGCGCTCCGCCAGAGCTCTTGTAACGGACTGTCCGAGGTCCTGGCCCGTTTACGCATCTGTGGATGGTATTGGGGGCCGATAAGTAACCTCGAAGCAACGAGGAAACTCAAATCAACACCTTGTGGCACGTTCTTGCTCAGGGATAGCTCAGACTCTAGACACTTATTTACCTTATCCGTTCGAACTGCAAACGGAATGACTAGTGTTCGATTGCTCTTCAAGCGAGGTCGGTTCGCTTTAGACAGCATCGAAGCAAACTGTGAAATGACTCCAAATTTCGACTGCGTATTAAAACTCATATATTATTACGTGCGTGTGAGCAATAATGGCGATGGTCGATCCGTTTTCGCGAAATTGGACAACGACGAAGCAGACGATACACCATTAGTGCTACGAAAACCTTTGTTCGTGGAGGTACCAACTCTAAAACATCTTTGTAGAAGAGTAATTAATACCACACAAGCTCCAGAGGAAGTCATCCATATGAACCTACCTCTTGCTCTTGAGAATTATTTACTTAAATATCCCTACCCTATATAAGAAATCTACGAATTTATTGGAGAAATATATTATTGATTAAATGTGGTTTATCTTAACTCGAAGCCGCGAGAAACACATTGTGGACCACTGGGGTTAATTAGAGAAAAAACGGCTATAGTTAAATCCTAGGAAGCTATAGTACCTCGAAAAAAGGGTGTTGGAGATTTTAGCGAGAATTGACATTGCTGTAAGGGGAATGCTTTTGGAGGTAACCAAGTTATATATTCTATTCTGTATTCATAAAGACACAGCTCTGAAAATGGAAATCAAAGACATGGTTTAAAACTGAAGAATTGTCTGGCTCGAGTATATACGAAACAAAAGCCTAATTAAAAAGTTCTTAAACTGCGCACGTACATACGACTAACATTTCTTTGCCGACATCCTTGGTTGCTTACGCATGCTCGTACAGATGGTCTTGGCCATATAATTGCCGCTATAATTTATTAACTCTGAGAGGGTACAATTATATAATAAGCGAAATCAAATAGCTTTGGATGTCGAAATTAAGCGCGCAGTATAATGGCTTTGTCTGGTTCTTCTTGACGGATTATTTTCGATTCCTTTCAATTCCCGGAACTCGAAAGCTAGCATGATCGGTTTTTTAAACAAGGCTTATGCTTGTCAAAGAAAAATTTCTCAATTTGTGTTTTCCACATAAGCAAAATAAAACTTAATCCTTTCAATGTTTGTACGCGGTGATAAATTGTGACAAAAGCGAGAAATTGTGCGAAAAACCACGTTTACATTATTCATTGCAGTTGAGCTTTCGGTCTGTTGATTCATGCCTTCATCAGAGCAAATGGCAACATCCCACAATATCGAACAACGATGTTGGCATTTGCTGTGATAAAAGCATGAGTTAACAGGTCGAACGCTAAGCAATAATAATAAACGTGGTGCTAACCACAAATTCTCGCTTCTTTTACAAATAAAACTCGACAAGGAAAAACTCGCATGTCAAAAAAACGTTTGTCGTATGTGAATGCAAATGCGCATGCACGTTTATATGTAAGCTATATATATTGTATAATGATATTAATGTATATATATATATATATGACAATAAATGAACTAAATTATTGTAAATGTAAGTTTATATGAATTGACAACGAAGTCGTACAGGAACAAACGAACTATTGAATTATATAACAAAAGTCATGTCCAATGTTGTTGTTGTTCTCGTCCGTTTTTATTAACCCACTCCGGGAGGTATCGGGCTCTCTAGTTTTATGTATCGCCAGACGATTTTATTCGTCAAAGCTGGGAGAATCTACTCCACCCACGGGAAATGGTTAAACGTATAAATATGAAGAGAAGATTTGGGTGTCGAGTGTAAATGTTGAGTGTAAGTTCCCAAGCGGGACTCGAATCCACAACCTTCTGATCACCAGTGAGATGCTCTAACCATTGAGCTACTGAGGCTCAGATGATTTGAACGTAGAGTGAATATGTGTACAACTCACAACCTTCTGATCACCAGTGAGATTATCTAACCATTGAGCTACTGAGACTCGGACGACAGATGATTTGAACGTTAGGTTGAGTTCGATGTGTGCATGGATATTATACTACTTTGCAAGTATTATGATATATGTTAATGTCGTAATGCATGTTGTTAAGAGAAGACGTTCAAATCATCTGAGTCTCAGTATAGCTCAATGGTTAGAGCATCTCAGAAAGTTGTGGGTTGTACACATATTCACTCTACGTTCAAATCATCTGAGTCCCAGTAGCTCAATGGTTAGAGCATCTCACTGGTGATCAGAAGGTTGTGGTTTGTACACATATTCAACCTATACGTTCAAATCATCTGAGTCTCAGTAGCTCAATGGTTAGAGCGCCTCACAGGCGATCAGAAGGTTGTGGGTTGTACACATATTCAGTCTACGTTCAAATCATCTGAGTCTCAGTAGCTCAATAGTTAGAGCGTTTCACTGGTGATCAGGTTGTGGGTTGTACACATATTCAATCTACGTTCAAATCATCTGAGTCCCATGCAGTAGCTCAATGGTTAGAGCGCCTCACAGGCGATCAGATGTTGTGGGTTGTACACATATTCAACCTACGTTCAAATCATCTGAGTCCCAGTAGCTCAATAGTTAGAGCGTCTCGCCGGTGATCAGAAGGTTGTAGGTTCGAGTCCCGCTTGGGAACTCAGACTTTTTTCTGAGTAAAACAGCTCGAAGAACATTTGCTCTCAATTCTCATATCCGAGCTGGCATAACATGCAATATAGAAGATTCGTTATGAAAGTGTTTTTAAATGAGCTATATGGCTATATTAATAGAATGAATAGCTAATATATATTCTTTTGCAACTGGCGAAGTAGTGAAAGTCATTCCTACTGCTTTCCTATATAAATGCATGTCCTTTGGCCTGGCTGAAGTGTTTATAAACCTTTTTTGGGAAACTTGAAACAGGAAATGAAGTTTATATACCAAGAAAAAAAGACTGAGTGACTTCCAAGAAAAGAGATGCCAATAAGTTGTGTATTACATGGTATTCATACTATACTATATACATGCATGCAGTGGTTCCACTTTGAAAGAAATTTCCTTTTTGAAGAGAATTTTAAAGAAATGAATGAAATATATAATTCTGGAGTAAATTTGAAGGATATTTTGAGCATTTGGACAATTTGATAATTTGTAACTAAACGTGCTCTAACTCATTTATATTTTATATATAGGTATAATTTCAACGAGAGCGCGCCTCGCATAGATACCCCTTTGGGAATTTTTTTTTTTGTTTCAGATGGACAGAGTATCCAAAATAAAGCTGTTAAGGCTTGGCCAAACGCTTTCAACATTTCATGCAACATCGTTCAACATTGTTGAATTCAACCGTGATTCAACATGTTTGAACATGATTGAACGATGTTGCATGAAATGTTGAAAGCGTTTGGCCAGGCCTTTACAGTCAAAATGACCGTGAAATACCTTCCCACTAGCTTCTTCTTCTGTAGTTGGTTGTGTATTACTGCATTTCTGTAGCCGCTACTGAAGCGTGAGGAGAATATTTTGTCGAAAAATGTGAATAAAAAGTATAATTTAATATTCATGGCATTTATTCATAATATAACGAATGTTTCTCCCAAATCGATACCAACAAACAAATATAAATCAAGAATAAGTGACTTTTATCGCTAGATTTTTCTCACGTTTTTGTAGCGGCTACAGAAATACAGTAATACACAACAAACTACAGAAACAGAAGTAGGAAGGTATTTCCATTTTGACTGTAAAATTCAGCTACAAATGCTGGTAGGATTACTGGCACTTTAATTCGCATTGTTATTGTGAAACAACTTTATCTTTTTACTCTGTCTAACGCCAGACGATTTTTCTCGTCAAGGGGAGAAGTTTCGGAAAGCCATGCAAGAAAACGTTATAATTAGAGTCTCGTTAAAGTGCACATGAAACTAAAATTAAGTTTGTCTTATTTGAAAGAACACTTAAAATGAGGGAGTAAGATCTTTTGCAGTTTTTCGTTTCCTTGCTTTGTTGTTGAGATATTTCAGTTTGTTTGAAATGTAAATTAAACAACTTGACGTCACATGTGCATAATGAGTTATCAGAGATGGTTATATATCTTTGCTATTATCAAACATAATCACTTAAAAATTCTACATGTTTGGCGTTGTGAGAGAAACACACGCACATACTTCCTTCGAATTAAGTTTGGTTCTATCATAATCACTTTGCTCTATCCAAAACACTCGCTACGCAGCACTCTACTTTTTACTCTGATAAAGGGCTCTGCTTGAAACGTCAGTATTTCGTTATCAAAACTATTCTCAGCAGTTTACCATCTTTTCACTTTGCTTTATGTAAAACACTGCCTACACAGCACTCTACTTTTTACTCTGATAAAGGGCTCTGCTTGAAACGTCAGTATTTCGTTATTAAAACTATTCTCAGCAGTTTACCATATTTTCACTTTGCTTTATGTAAAACACTGCCTACACAGCACTCTACTTTTTACTCTGATGAAGTGCTCTGCTTGAAACGTCAGTATTTCGTTATTAAAACTATTCTCAGCAGTTTACCATCTTTTCACTTTGCTCTATCTAAAACACTGCCTACGCAGTACTTCTTGACATTACAGTTTTGTACAAGTTTTGATTTCAATTTCTTGGAAATGTTTTCCATTTTGATATCTTTGTTATCATCTCGTCTTTGCGATAACAAGCGACGACCACAAGTGGAAACAGATGTTGAAACCCTTCGAATTTATAAATACAAACAGAACAAAACCGCTCGGAAATTATGTTTGTGTAAACACGCGAGTTTAGCTAGACAAGACAGCGTAATTTTATATGAATAACTTTTACAGTTAATTAATACTGCGCCATTTATATGGGTCATATTTTTAGTTTGTCACAATTGAGTTTGGGATTTCTGGCGTCATAACACCACAAAAAAAATATGATTCAGGTTTCTATGTAAAAACGTAGACATACAACACCTTCAGTGCAGCATACGAAACAATTTTTATAAACAGTTGAGTGCATAAAGGTTATCATGGCCTCGAGTTTCAAACTTTTGGTTTCCAAACAATGAGTAAGTTGTTTTTGCACCTGTTTGCGCTATTTTGTCGTGAACAACACAGTATAGCACGGTGCAGTACCGTACAATACAGTATAGTACAGTATAGTATAGTATAGTGCAGTACAGTATACAGTACAGTAGCACAGTGCAATGCAGTATAGTACAGTGTAGTGCAGTACACTGCAGCACAGTGCAGTACAGTGCAGTGCAATACAGTATAGTACAGTGTAGTGCAGTCAGTACAGTATAGTACAGTGTAGTACAGTATAGTGCAGTGTAGTGCAGTCAGTACAGTAGTGCAGTGTAGTACAGTATAGTACAGTGTAGTGCAGTACACTGCAGCACAGTACAGTACAGTACAATACAGTATACAGGGTTTTGACATAGCTCTAGTGGGAGTCTTGTCTGGGGTATAACAATTTTCAATAATCAAAACAGTCTTGATTATTGAAAAATGTTATACCCTAGAAAACTAAAATCTGCCGCTTACCATCAATAATTAAGACCACCACCAGAGCTATGCAATGAACTAGAATGAAGCTCAGATCATTACTATAAAACTTTTCAATAATCAAGACCACCACTAGAGCTATGCAATGAATTAGTAGAATGGAGCTCAGTGATTTAACCCATTCTTACGGCTGTGCTGGCCAAAAACGACCCCTTTATTGTTTTACTCTGTCTAACGCCCAACAATTTTACTCATCAAAGAGAGAACCCTCAGACATCCTATAGACAGCAAAGGCGGGTAAATTGAATAACCACTTGTATATCAACTGGGATAGATATGTTCAGACGCACTAGAAATATGATCAGATTTGATATCGTAAGAGGTTGTCTTCAATTTCAAGTATTTTGGTCACATGCTACTTCATTTCAGTGGAAATAAGGCCAATATTTTGACAGCCTTGAGATCTTTTCGCAGAATTAACTTTACGTTTTAATGGCTTTTAATACCAGGAAATTAGGAAACAAAGAACTACGCATATCACGAGACACGAGTTTCTTGTATACCAAGAAAAAGTGTCAAATACCAGGAAATTTGCAGTGTTGGGGAATAATCTGATCTACATTCCCAGAAAATGTCAAATTGGGCTACGGATGAATTCAAATTAGTCGCAATTATGAAAGTGGTCTTATTCGGTTCAAGCTTTCCTTGTAGTTTGTATATTTTACTGTATTATTTCTTGTAATTATTGTGTAATATTTAAAACATGAGCAGCAGTGATTTATCAGATTTAGACTGTTTACATATGAGCCGGGCTGACTCGTGTCACGGAATTCTTTTCTCGGCCACAAAAAGAGATTTTAATGAACGTTAGGATTCGTTTACATCTAAACTAAACCAATTCTTCTTTGTACATTTAGTTTACGCCTGTTTCAAATGCACAGTGAGGTCCTAATCAATCGCGTGCGCCCAGCTAACCTGGCTAGCCCAGCCCCTTAAAACACAATCAAGACGACAGTCTTTTAGGCCTTGTTTACATGAAGGAATTGACAGTCCATTCGGATCGAAAAACGATCCAGGCACATGTTTACATGGAGAATCCGATAGATCTGCTTGGAACTTTGTTTTCGGTTTTGGAACACTATTTTCTGTGCTTCCCTCAATGTCTGCCATTTAGCACGACACGCACCAACTTCACTCATGCGTATCAAGTCATTTTCAAGTCAAACCGTGTTTACATGAATCAGATTCCAAGTCCATCCTTGCTTGAATCACAAGCCAATCCACTCCACTGCGTGGATTGACTTCAGTCATTCGTTTCGATCAGATCGAAAACTTTCAATCTTCTTCACGTAAACACAACAAGGGGAAACAACATGCGAGATTTGACTTGAATACTCAATCCGCTTCATGTAAACACAAGGAGAAACAACATGCGAGATTTGACTTGAATACTCAATCCACTTCATGTAAACACAAGGAGAAACAACATGCGAGATTTAACTTGAACACTCAATCCACTTCATGTAAACACAACAAGGAGAAACAACATGCGAGATCTGACTTGAACACTCAACCACTTAAACCTTAAACAGGCCAATAGCAACTGGTGGTCAAACAGGGCGTAGGTGTTGATTTTACGGAGGGAGGAAAACCGGAGAACCCGGCGAAAAACCCTCGAAGCACAGGAGAGATCAACTACAACTCTACTCGCACGAGTCCCAAGCTCGAGAACCCGTTGTCGTACGTAACCTTGGATGGGTGACCGCTTGGGAATGAAACTCCGTTTAACTGGGCTTAACTTTTTGGTGAGAGGCGGTGCAAGTTTATAAATCTATAAATCTACCAACACTGAACCGAATTTTGTAAAATAAAATTACTGATCTGCCAAGCAGACGGGTTATTTTCGTAATATTAATTACTAAAAGTTAGTTAAAACTACAATATACAAAACGTCGAAACGAAGCCAAACAAACCAAGCTTTTTAAAAATAAATTGAAATTACAGTCTACAAATGACTCGACCTTTGAGGCAAAATAATTAAATATTTAACTCGTTTGGGCAACTAAAAAAGCTAGAAACGCTTTATTATTATCCTAGCTATTGAAGAGGCACTTCTAGACTACAATTTATTTAGAAAGAAACGTTTTATTTTAAGAAAAACCTCACTTACCTTCCAATTCTTTAAAATTCTTTGAATATTTTGAATATTGGCGCCATTGCATCATTCTCGTTCCCAGGCCACTGCCTTGGTCGGCGCATGCGCCCATGCAGACTAGTTCCGAGACCTCTTCTCCAATCTCGTCCCCAGAGCCAAATTGCCCCGGCCGCGCGGGACGAGATTGCCTCTTCTCTCGATATGCTCATTTTATAATGACATCGCCCCAGTACTGCATCGCCCATGGCGCGTGAATTAATAACGAAGAACTGGTAACTAACGTTCCCATTCCCTCACTAACAATTTGTTTTCAGCTATTTTCCACTCACAATAGCAAAGTATAAATGTAAGATGGTCAGTTTTAGTGAAAAATGTTATAAATTTTCCTCCATATAGGAATTTGATTCACACTTTTATTTGCTTAGTTGATTTCTATGCTAACCAAGACACCCCCCCTGTAAAATAATATTTTAGCCAGTACTCTATCAGCTAACTTTAGTATTAAATATTAGTCACAATTATGTTAATCCAATATTTTTCAAGATATCCTGGTAACAGACAGACAGACAGACAAACAAACAAACAAACAGGCAGACAGACAGACAGACACAGACAGACAGACAGACAGACAGACAGACAGATAAACAAACAAACAAACAAACAAACAAACAAACAAACAAACAAACAGACAGACAGACAGACAGACAGACAGACCGACCGACCGACCGACCGACCGACCGACAGACAGACAGACAGACAGACAGACAGACAGACAGACAGACAGACAGACAGACAGACAGACAGACAGACAGACAGACCCTACCAAAAGGATTAACTCGGCCCCAAAATAAACATCCCCTAAATTACTTATGTTCATAATTTCAGTCGCAAAAATTCTCTTCAAAAGAATTCGAATGAACCAGTTTCCAAATCTTTTCAACTTTTCTTTCCAATCTATCGAGTGCCTGCTCGACATTTAGTGTTTTCGATTCTTCTTCGGCGAAACGAACGCGCCGTCGTTTGGTGGAATTTTTCTCAGATTTCACATTAAGTCGTCGGATTCCAAGAAAATTGTACACGGTATGTTTCCAAAAGTCGAAAAACTCAAAATCGTTTCGCTCTTGGTCGTTGTGAGAACGCGCTCTTGAAAATCCTTCATTCAGAATCACGACGAATACGTTTAAAAGTACGAATTTCATGATGCATATATAACAAAATAAGATGACGCGTTCGAGGGTTGGGAACTTCTGAGGTTGAGCGACCATGTCGAATCTGCCCAATAACACCCTCACCAGGGTTTCCATGGTTGCGATGACGCTAGCAAAGTTGGGATTATACGGATGAAGTATGAGGTGGTAAACGAAAGTAAATGCTAGTAACATGATAAGGAAGACTAAGGAATAATTTAAGAGTTCGATAGCAATGTTTGATAATGTCGACGGGAGAAGAAACATTCGACGATTGAACTGAAAGAGGCGAATAAATTTAAACGAAATTAAAAACACCAACCAAGCTATTACGTATTCCAAGGACATCTGCCATGTTGTGCTGTACCAAAAACTGATAAACTTCGTTGGATCTTTTCGGAACTCCCCAACGATCCATTTCCGAAATACAATCGAAACGAAATAAAAACCAATAGCTAGCCACGAAAGACTGACCACTAATAATTCGTAGACATTCCAGATTTTCCGAAAGAAGCCGAGTCGTTCCCGAACGAGAAGCTTCGTGGAGTGATACGTGAAATATAAAAGGAATCCAAGAAAAAGCAACTGGCAGATGACAACGAAGATTTGAAAATTTCCGACGTAATTGTATAAACGAATTGCAAGGATTTCAGCTTTTGGGTTAAAGTCGCCAGCGGCCGAAACCTCGAATAAGAGGGTCATAACAGAGAAAAGGTTTACATTAGGGTTGTAAAGAACGATTTCTATGAAAATAGCGCGTGTGTATTCGTCAATCCAACCTTGGTTTTCCAGGTTTTGGGTAAGGTTCAATCCTATGTTGTAATCTTGGAGGATATCGTGGTTATAGCCCCCTCCGCTGTAGGTCTCCAGCTCGCCTACATAGGGGTAGGTCTTGAAAGCAGAAGAGCTACTGAAGCACCAGTGGTCAGGGGGGGTGTTGTCTACAGAACAGGAGCTGTTCAATAGGGGGGTCTCCCATGAAGAGAAGTAATCCAATGAGTCCTCGTTACTCCAGCGGTAGTTCCCTGTACAGTTAGGAATGATATCTTGGAAGATTGGTAACACTTGACAAACACCTGTTAAAAAATGTACTTTATAACGTTACGCAATGCACACAGTCTACAGTTGAGCAATACAATAGTTGCGTCATACCCATCCCGTGAAAAGTATTGTTGCGATCTGTAATGAGGCCGTTTACAACACTGTATGATGTAATGTACTGTACTGCGCTGAGCTTCGCTGCACTGTACTGCACTGCACTGCGCTGCGCTGTACTGTACTGTACTGTACTGTACTGTACTGTACTGTACTGTACTGTACTGTACTGTACTGTAATGTACTGTGTACTGTACTGCATGTAGAGTAACACTCATATATATACATATATTCATATATACCTTTCTTCAGACGTTTTTGACGCCAGCGTGCGGCTCCAAAAAGAAACCCTCCAAAATTGCCAGTAAACGCAGACCACTTTCCAGTGTAGTTGTACCACTCAATATTTGATAAACCAGGCAAGAAAACAGCTTCGTTCCACAACCAGAAATCCTTAACATTAGCAACCTAAGAAAAGGGAAAGTACCTCCATGAAAAACATAATTAACATCTGAGCCAAGATGGCAGCAAACATAATATACGACGTAACGCTTATTCGCAAATGCTGAATCATAGAAATTTTTAGTTTGCTACTTAAGCTGCAAGTACTCGGGTAAAATACTCAAGCGTTAGTGAGACAAGGTGACGCGGCAGGACAAAATTAAAAATCACGTGATACATCCCATCCTCGTTCCCAGGGCCTATAGTCCACTTCTAACCCTTAACATCCGGGTCTTCTCACCTGATGAAATCCAGGAAAGGGTCCTTTGTCAAAATTCTTCACAAAGGCTGGCCGCGTAAAGGTATTTTCCTGGGTTCTAGTCAAGTGGTAAGCCAATGGGTCTCTCTGTCCGTAAGCAATTATAAGAACCAGCACAGTGAAAAACAAATACGAAGACAAAGTCTTTAATAAATCGTACATGAATTTCTCCTTTTCCCGCTTTACCCGTGCCGTCTGCAAAAACTCTTCCGCTGTACACAAGCTCGGGTCAGGAGGCTCAAATTCGCGACTGTCTCGCGGGACGGACTCGCAGGCCACGTGGAGTACGGTTTCGTCACTGACGTAATGTTCCTTGAGTGGTTTTCTGATAAGATAAGCTAACACAACAGTGACAGCGAGGACTTTTAAAGGCTGAGCGACAAAAACGTCGTTTATAAACGAGATACTCAAAGATAAAAGCCATTTCCTGGTTTTGCTTTCCCCGAACTCAATCCCATACATGAAAGTGACTGCAGCGCATGTCAAACACGTGACCAACACGCCAAGCCAACCGACGTAGGTGAACCAATGTGGCAATAAATGAGCATCATTACGTTGCATCGCTTCTCTATACTGAGTATTAACGCTAGCACTCGATGACGTCATACAAGGCGACACTGACGTCATTGTTCGTGATTTCGGTTTGTCTGACGTCACTTCCGGCGACACGATGTAGGAGAATGAACTGGATTTTCTACGTGACGGCACCGTCGGCGTGGTCAACTTGGATGACGTCACGTCTTGTGACGCGATAGGCCACATGACCATGTGCTGTATGGCAAAGAATGTGGAGTCTTTGGACTTTATTTCTTTCTCGAAGAGATTGTTGATTTTAGAAGACGATCTACTTCTGGACGATGGTTTTGCGCGACAGTGTCGAAATATTTGAACAAAGAGAAGGTTGATGGGAAATACGATTATACTGCTACAAACACCAATGAAAATTTCTTCCCAGGAAAATGAAAACAGTCCAAGATCAATTTGAGCTCCTCCACTCCCCCCGGTCTGGTACCACATAGCGTTGGCCATCATAGACGTAAGAAGTAGCGAGAGACAACACGACACGCGTTGAACACGCGTGAAAGGACTAAACACGGGACGAAACGCGATGGAGAACCACAAGTGCGCGTCGGTAAGTTCAGTGGTCGCCCTGGAAACGAACAAGTGACGGAATCGGACGAGATCTTCCGGGTCGGCGATCGGGAGTATGCGCTGAATTTGACCGTCGCCCACGTCAACAGCAAGCCAGCGGTAACACAAAAAATTCCAGACTTGGCCCGACTGGGAATCCAGGACAACGACACGGTTGACGAACCACGCCGGGTCACTTCCGGTATTGTCATGCCATATATGGATATAGTCCACCGCACCTAGACTTCCGGTTGTAGTTATAAGAAATGGGTCTACGCTGCCTCGCTTTAACACTTCTTTCCCAGAGTCTTTCAATAAACATTTCCGACTTTTCCCGGCCTCTCCCGAGAGGATAAGACCAACGTTCGCGGTTGTCCCGGCGTTCCTGCGTATCCCCGTGTAGATGATCACTTGGTACTGGCAGGAATCGGTCATGTGATTACTAGGACACCACGTGATTCGATTCTAGAAACACAAGTACAAGTGACAGAGCAAAGTGAAAAGGTGGTAAACTGCGGTGGTAAAAGATTAATTGCAATGATTAGTTTTGGTAACGAAATACTGACGTTTCGAGCGTAGCCCTTCATGTGAGTGAAATTTGGCATTTTACTCGAAACAACTTTACTCTGAAGAAGGGCTCTGCTAGAAACGTCAGCATTTCGTTGTCAAAACTCAACTCACCTTATCCTCGTCTTGTCTATCTCTTCGTCTCGCCCATAGAACGGCAATAAAGTAAAGAAAACAAAGAGAACATAGGACGCCCAGGATAGTAGCGTAGTTTCGTGGATCATTGATACGTTCTGCAATGATTGACAAACTGATTGTGTTTGGTGGGACAACAAGACTTCCTCCAAACCACGTCAGGTGATCACATTGACAGTGAGTCCTTTGTGGAGTGCTTAAAGATCCTACCTGTAAAGGAACGAGAAATAAATATGTTCATTGTAACTTCAACACGTTGCGGCGTATTACGTACGGTATATTGTAAACACTGGACTTGACTTTAGACTAGACTTTGGAGAGGACTTTGACTGGACTTCGGACTGGACTTTGGACTGGACTTTGGACTGGACTTTGGACTAGACTTTGGACTGAATTTTGAAACTGGACTTTGGACTGGACTTTGGACTAGACTTTGGACTGAATTTTGAAACTGGACTTTGGACTAACTGTTACCTGACAACCGTTTGACTCCCATTCGTCTTTGGACTCGTTCCAGTAAAAACAGCCAATTTCCTGGAAAGATATTGTGTATTGGATTTCATTTGGCGCTTCTGCTAATCTAAACGAAAACGACTCGTACTCCACGCTGACGTAGAATACTCCAAGACCGTTTACATCGCTCCACGTTAAGGAGACTGGGAATGACGACGCTGTAGAAACGATGACGTCATGATGCAACACCGCTGACTGGCTGTCCGTCTTAATTCGCAGGCGCAGTTGGCCTTTGTTGTCTGTGACGACGTGATGCAGAGTAACCAGAAGAGATGAGTTCGCTTTGGTCGTGTTTACTCTGTAGAGGTCTGGGTCTGAAAACTCGTTTAGTTTGGCGCTATAATTCACGGAGACTGGAGAGAAGTCAGGAGGATACAGAAACATGGAGAATGGTTCTAGTAGGTCATTCATTACTACTTCACTCCCTTGGGTGTCCTGTAACACCAAGGATGCCACGCCAGTAGTCGGGCTAACAGCATTGGTTGATTGCCGTGAAAACGGATTAATTAGCATTGAGGCCAACTGAGGATTCAACAGCACAGAGAGAGAAAATAATTTAAAATTAATAATGATATCATCATCACTATCACCACCAATAAAACAACCATCACCATCACCATTACCTTCTCAAACTCATTAATAATCAAACTCATTAGCATAACCATCACCACAACCATCACCATTACTATCACCACCATCACCACAACCATTACCATTATCATCACCACCACCATCACCACTACCACCACCATCACTATTACCATCACTATAACCACTACCACCATCACCACCACTACCACACCACCACCATCACTATCACCATCACCACTATCACTATCACCATCATCACCACTACCACACCACCACCATCACTATCACCATCACTATAACCATCACCATCACCACCATCATCATCACTACTACTACCACCTCCACCATCACCACAATCATCATTACACAGATCTTCCCACTTACTTTACTCCCAACAACAGAACCTTGAATGTTATCAACAGTCTTCGGAACCAGAAATTCAGTGAGATGTCCCGAGACTTCAAGACGTGTTCCAGGGAAACTCACAGTGAAATGTTTCTGCAACGCAATATTAACCAACGAAGTCACCAACATAATGGGTGGATCTCCTGGCTTCAGTCGAACAAGCAGAGCATCTCCAAGTCTGTCAATAGCCAGCAAGCAATTCTCATTGATTTTACGGACCTGCGATGGAGAAGAAATCCAAAACATTATCAAGCCATGTCGAAAGAAAATCTACTGTTGACGAAACGTACCTCATCGTTGTAACGTGATGTCAAATGGTTGCTAGGCAATGACGAAGCTGTTAAGATGAACGAGAGACCATTGACAAGATTGCGGGCGTCATCTACAAGTGCTGTTTGACTCGAGATCAAATTTAGTCCTTCACTCATGTTAAGATAAACGCGTGAGGCATACAACTATACATAATAATTTGAAAAATATTAAAGGAATAATTATTAATAATAATTATTAAAGGAATAATTAATATTAAAACTGAAATAGATAAAAAGATATTAACCCTTTTTACACTCTGAATATAATTATCCAAGTAATGTCAAAAAACGGTGGGGTTTTTTTCTCACCTGTGCTTTGTGGTTCAATTCAGAAACAACGCGGGAAACAACTACCATTGTTTGTAGACTTTGTTGAATTGAATAATAATTTGAACAGCATATATCTTTCATATGGCCTAGTATGATTTCACGGATCTATTGAAGATAAAATATAGCGTGTTTTAAAGGTGCAAATGTGTGTGTGTGTGTGTGTGTGTGTGTGTGTGTGTGTGTGTCTGTCTGTCTGTCTGTCAGTCTTTGTGTGTGTCTATGTGTCTGTCTGTGTGTGTCTGCCTTTCTGTGTCTCACCCCAAAAACAATCCTTGAAGATTTTACTTTGGCAAATACAGGACAATTTTACTTGCAAAGGAGAAAATGGAAGGAGTTAAACTGCGGGTGAATGACAAACCTCAATTCGCTCATCTTTTTGTTCAGTGACATCTGATCTTTCATTCAACATTTCACTGACCACCTTCATAAACTGAATGGCGCCCTGGATGTCGCCATTACTTAACAGAATTTCCACTTTTTGGTCTACGGTACGTGACGAGTTTAATATTGATTGCACTTCGCCCTCACTGGGAGGTAAGTTCTTAACAGTTAAATTGTTGACTGTAGAAGCCCCAAGATTATCCCTGATAATTGTTTTAATATTCACTGTGTAATCCCTATGGTGCAACCCTGCTTCAAAATACACTGGCGACGACTGGGGGTTATCTCCGTGGTAAAATAAAGTGTAGTTCTCGCCGTCAATTGAATACCAGTATTCAAACAACAACGGTTGGTGTTTATCGTACCATGCGTTGCACACAAACAGAAAGGCTGTTACCAGCACGAAGCCTTGAGATGGTGTAGCGCTACAATAACCGCCTAATGGTAAATCATTGGTCACTAAATTATCCGTTGCGTAACCGCTATGCGTTGAGTTGGTTACGTTCACCTCAATTCTGTACGAAGTGTCAGGCTCAAGAGTATTAGGGAGGATGACTAGTTTACTCGAGTTATGAATCAGGTGGTCAATGTCACACGCAGGCTGTGAGTTGCAGTGGGTTGTTTTAATCAGGCGCCAAGTCCAAGTTAGGTTTGATAATGTATTGCATTCAAGGCAGGACGCGATTACTGCAGTTTCTTGTGTGTGAAGTAGGGATGTTTTGGAATTTTGAAGGTACCTAAAAAAAGAAATAATGAAAGCAGAATTAAAAGAGGAAAGTGAGGCAGAACGAAAGAAGAGAGGAAGAGGAGGGAAATGAGAAAGGAAGGAAGGAAGGACGAAAGGAAGAAGGAAGGAAGGAAGGAAGGAAGGAAGGAAGGAAGGAAGGAAGGAAGGAAGGAAGGAAGGAAGGAAGGAAGGAAGGAAGGAAGGAAGGGAGGGAGGGAGGAAGGAAGGACGAAAGGAAGAAGGAAGGAAGGAAGGAAGGAAGGAAGGAAGGAAGGAGGGAGGGAGGGAGGGAGGGAGGGAGGGAGGGAGGGAGGGAGGGAGGAAGGAAGGAAGGAAGGAAGGAAGGAAGGAAGGAAGGAAGGAAGGAAGGAAGGAAGGAAGGAAGGAAGGAAGGAAGGAAGGAAAGAAGGAAAGAAGGAAAATTCCAATCTTACCTCAAACACAGTTGCAACGTCGTGCCAGCTGAACCAACAATAACTCTCTGTGATACCATCCCCACTCTTGTTTCATTGGTAACTTGAACAACAAAATTATAACTTTCTCCCAAGTGTAAAAAATTTCCAGGAAAACGTACAACAGAACTGTTCCTCAAAATAGTACCCCCAAAACAGGTTACATTAAACTGCCTATCACAAAACCACGTGTACTTCAGACTGGTCACACCCTCCGAGCCATCACTCACAGTAGCATTTAGTATCAGCGGTTTATCCACAGAAATTGTACGCAAACTTCCACAAGAACACGTGACGACAAGATTCTTTAGACGTCTCCGAAAAAATCCCCAGCGGGTGAGGGACGATCCATGGAGCGAGACCTGAATGGTAACACACGCATTGTACACACCAACACTAATCTGATTGGCGGAAAATCGAAGCGTGGGTTCATCCGTGGCAATGTTTTTTAATTTTATTGGAATTTCCTTTGGAATGCCAGAGTCAACTCTCTGAACTTCCCAACTAAAGTTAAGTTGAGTTAGAGAGGAGCACTCTGTGATAGTTTTGACTGACATCACTATTTCATCTGTTTCTGTAAAACTCCGCGACAGATTGAGCTCCGGAGAAGCCCCATATAAAACAACTGACTTTAACCTGCAAGTTTCATTGACAAAAACCTGGACACGCTTCGTCAAATTCGGTCCGACCAAGTTAAACACCGAAATACTAAGATTATACCGTCCTGGGTGTTCGTACAGATAATACACAGATACATTCGTCATCAACTCCCGAACACGTCCCGAGACTGGCGGCGAACCGACTCCGAAGTTAGCCGAGTACGATACATCCGAGCCGGTCCGGACAGAAAATAAGGCCGTTACAAGTTTATTGAAATACTTGAGGTGGACTTGTAGCTCCGAAATCGGGTATTGAATAAGAAGAAGGTGCCTTGCATGTTTTTCACTGATGTGGTTGGATACGTTGAGAGAAATTTCAAATAGACCTGAGTCGTTGAATGTCAATGAAATACTCCAGTTTTTTGTGGGTTGTAAAGTGTTGTTAATGGACCAAGTAAAGATGGCGTTTGTATCGACAAGGGATGCGTTGAAGAAGATAGTCTGACCAACTACGGCGATACGTGGACCGTTGATTAGTAGGTTCCCCAAGGAGTTAACTGTACTACTACTGGTCAAGGGAACCACCCGTGAAGGCGAAGGACTGAACGACTCAGTATTAATTATTGTACTTAAACTGTTGTACACTGTGCTCCAATAAACTACGCTAAACGATTCGGCATTAATACTTGGTGATATCATAACTGTAGGTGAACCTTGAGGTATAACTACACTGATATTAAAAACAGCATCGCCTGAAGATACTGCATTTGTTGCGTTGAGCTGAACTGTAAAGTTGCCTAGTTTTTCAAACCTATATGAAACCTGACAAGCAGAAGCTGACGGTACATTCCAGACACAAATCACGTCACTTCCCTGACTGTACGAAGCTGTGAATGTACACGTGTTGCTTAAGATCACTTCAGACGAGCAAGATGAAGCGATCGTCAGTCCTTTAATTCTGTCCACGATTGTAACCTGTGTCTTACGATTCATCTCTGGGTGACCTATGGCCTCTATGTATACGTCGTGTTTCACTTTGGTCGAGCCCGCGAGAGGAAACGTGTGGTTCAGCAGTGTAGCATTAGAGATATTTGTAGGTAGGGTTTTATCGTCTACTTTGATACGGAAGGTCGGTGTATCAATAAACGAACGAAGGGCCTCTGAAATGTTAACAGTGTAAGCTTCGTAGTACGCTGTACCGTTTGGATAGCTCCAATTTATCACTGCAGCCAATGCAACTGTAGACAAACTAGCAGATATCGACGAAGGCAACACCTGAATACTCAGAGGATTTTTTAAAATCTTGAACCACAAAACCAAACTTTCCTGAGAAACAACATTCATAGCTGTAACATTCGCCAAAGTTTGATTCCCAGGGGGAGTAGGGGAGGGGAGAATTGTCTTAAATCGTGACTTCTTGATGACGTCAGTTCTAATAATCCACGTAAATTCCACGTGATCGCCAAATGCCTTGGCCTTGAAACAAGTGATTGATTGATCGTAAGCGAAGGCAGCGAAGCAAAAAGATGCGTTGAAATCCGAGATGTTCCGACGTACACTGATCGAGACAGCTTCGGAAATATTCGACACTTTATTGTAGCACTTTACGAGGTATGTTAATGTCCGGGGGACGTCGTGCGTGTAGTTAAAACTAGTTTCCAGACCTTCGCCGTCATCCGACGCATTTCTACTACCTCTGATGTCCACGCCATGTCCATTCAAGGTCCACGCACAACTCGCGTTTGTCCCGCGCGCAAGACGAAAGCCAAGCACACGCGTGGAATTATACCGTACTATACTATTGTAAATAACCCGAAGATTCTCCACTGCTCGTTGAACTATAATGATTTGTTTCAAATTATGTTGCGTCGCACCGCGGACGCTGATTCCTAGAGGCAACACTCCTGGGTCCATAAACCGTAGGAACACGCGTACCTCGTAGGGTAAAACACCGTAGAGGGAAAATTCTTGAAAAGTACGATAACCTTGGTCGGAACACTTGAATGTTGAATTCGTGGTGTTCATGAAGGTAGTATTCGAATTCGTTGCGTTCGAAAACGAGCTATTCAAATTCGTGGTGTTCGCAAACGAGCTATTCAAATTTGTTGCGTTCACGACCAAAGACGAGGCTAGAGGGAGACTGGGGTCGAACTCAACTGATTGGTTGACAGTTAGCTTAATTACGTCACCAGGATTCGCAATGAACACGTCATCTTTTGGGAGGATTACGAAGTTGTAGCCCGCGTTTACGGTCAAGATTAGACTATTTACAGCGGTGACCTTTGTGGATGACGTCACAGGGTTGGAGTAATGTGTGGAGAAGGTTTGAAAACATACTGTTGTGTTAGTTGTTTGATTGAAGAATAACGGACATGAAATGTTTCCAGAGGGCTCGTAGGAGTCTTCAGTTGGTTGGTCAATCGCACGAAGAACCTAAAGAGATACAGAAAATAATAGAATATTTGCATATTGTGATGCTAATAAGAGGTTATTATATGGTTTCACCGGCATTTTCATTTTCGTCGTTGTTGTTGTTGTTGTTGTTGTTGTTGCTACTGCTACTGCTGTTGTTGTTGTTGTTAAAATCGGCTTCACTTTGTTCGTTGGGGTAGTAAATGTCATTTTCCGCCTGTTCCTCGTATATTACATTACCTGCATTCGAAGAGATCCATGTATAGGGGAGACCAGTTCAATGGCTCGGACATAAAATTTTCTTTCCAAAATCATCGGCAAGGCGGTGAAGACGCTGGTGACATCGTCATTTGTACAGTTGACTTCCTGAGAAGTTTCGTTTTCAGAGGAAATAACTTGAACTGGTGTTTCTAAAAGGTTGATGAAAAGTTGATTAGTATAGAGACAAAATTGTAATTAACGTCAGAATAATGTGGGTCACGTATTATGATATGAGTGTCGATGTCCGTGTCGGTGTGAGTGTGTGTCGGTGTGAGTGTCGGTGTGAGTGTCGGTGTGAGTGTGTGTCGGTGTGAGTGTGTGTCGGTGTGAGTGTGTGTCGGTGTGAGTGTCGGTGTGAGTGTCGGTGTGAGTGTCGGTGTGAGTGTGTGTCGGTGTGAGTGTCGGTATGAGTGTGTGTCGGTGTGAGTGTGTGTCGGTGTGAGTGTCGGTGTGAGTGTGTGTCGGTGTGAGTGTTGGCGTGAGTGTTGGCGTGAGTGTGTGTCGGTGTGAGTGTGTGTCGGTGTGAGTGTGTGTCGGTGTGAGTGTGTGTCGGTGTGAGTGTGTGTCGGTGTGAGTGTGTGTCGGTGTGAGTGTGTGTCGGTGTGAGTGTCGGTGTGAGTGTGTGTCGGTGTCAGTGTTGGTGTGAGTGTGAGTGTCGGTGTGAGTGTGTGTCGGTGTGAGTGTGTGTCGGTGTCAGTGTTGGTGTCAGTGTTGGTGTGAGTGTCGGTGTGAGTGTGTGTCGGTGTGAGTGTCGGTGTGAGTGTCGGTGTGTGAGTGTCGGTGTGAGTGTCGGTGTGAGTGTCGATGTCAGTGTTGGTGTCAGTGTCGGTGTGAGTGTCAGTATCAGTGTTGGTGTGAGTGTCAGTATCAGTGTTGGTGTGAGTGTGAGTGTCAGTGTCGGTGTCAGTGTCAGTGTGAGTGTCGGTGTGAGTGTTGGTGTCGGTGCCAGAGTCAGTGCCAAAAAGCCTAATCTTACCAGAAAGATTATGAACAATCTCCATACTGTCTCCAATACTGACTTCAACACCAAGCTCCATCGCTTGAATCACATTCAAAACGCAAGAAAACGTTTTATTGATCACAAAGAGATCAGGACAGTCGACATTTGAAACAACCAAAGGCATATTCACAAAAACTCGACGAGAAACATCCAACAATGTTGTCGAATTCCCAATGTCTCTAACGCGAACTCGAAATAATCCGTAAGACAAAAATCGATGGAAAAAGTTTATAAACGTTTCGTTAGTATCTGCATAGGGTTGAGAACTTCCATCTCCAGGATCAAAGGAATAATTTTCCAAGAGTTTATCCATTTTTGAAAACTGTATGCTGAAGTTAGCAAGTGTAAAAATAGGCAGAGAAATAACGCTGTGATACTCTGTTCTGTATGCTTGGACCAGTTCTGTGGAATTTAGGTCGTTTGTAAAGTTGACTTGATTATTCAATGTTGTATTCAGAGAGATATTCGTTGTACCATTCAGTGTTGTATTTGCTGTACCATTCATATTTGCTGTACCATTCATATTTGCTGTACCATTCATGTTTGCTGTACCATTCAGTGTTATATTCATTGTGCTTTCCATTGAAGTATTTGCTGTGGAGTTTGTTGCGTTGGACAGAGAGAATGCAGTTGAGTTTGTCTTCAGTGTACCACAGCCAAGAATAGTGCCATTAAGAACGAAGAGAAGAGGGAAGGAAAGGTCAGCACAAAGTTCTAAGGAGTGGGTCATGTTTGTTCTGGTTGAAATATTGTAGGTAATGTTGATAACATTCTTTGTATATGTGCCAACAAACTGGGAATCTGGCATGGAAAAAGAAAAATACAAAACAATTGGTTATTCAGCGTGGTACCATGATGATGATGGTGGTGGTGGTGGTGATAGTGGTGGTGATTATGATGAAGGTGGTGGACTGGTGGTGATGATGACGATGATGGTGGTGGTAGTGGCGATGGATGGTGGTGATAGTGATTATGATGGTGATTATGATAGTGTGGTGATGGTGATAATGATGATCATGATCATAATGACAAAATGGTGTAATAATGATGATGATGGTAATGATGATGATTACGATAATGATGATAATGATAATATAAATTTATACCAACCATTAAATTGATTAAATTACCTTGATCCGCCAAAACAATATTTACGTAAGAAGAATCAGAATAAGATACGCTAGTTTGGGTGATCTATAAATATAAAAAATTAACTTTTTTCTTCTTTATGTAGTATTTTTTTTTAAAATAATTAATACCCTTTTTTCCCACACCTGTAAGTTGACGTTTTGACGGGAAAATTTCCGAGTTGATTTAAATACAAATAAAAGAGAACTAGGTATCTTTATTTAAATATTCGTACACTAAAATGTGCTGGAACATTACTCGTGCTATTTTTTTAAACCTGTTTGTCTAAAAACCCGACAAATGAAAGTCGAACTGGTGTACACAAAAAGCGACACGAAAAAGCTAACAGGTAAGGTAACGGCGAACTCCGAAGACAAAAACGTTTAAAACTTAAAAAGAAAATGAACCGAAACTATAATAATTTCTTCATTAACCTCGTTTGCTCGGTCGGGAAAGTATTTGCCTTTGGGGTTTTTTTTGTCGTACAGACCTCGCTCCTTCGTCGTTCGGTCTGACTGTTGACTAATAAGTCTTTAATATTAACAGGTGTCCATGTACAATAAGCTAATCAAAAAAATGTGAGGTGAGTCTCAAATTAAAACCAAAGAAAGCGAAGGGGGGTATTGTTTTTCGTTGAAGCAACGTTAAAATAGTTATAAAGATTTCAACCTACCAGAAAAAGACCAAGAAGGACCGCCATTATGACTTTCATCGTCATCTTTTTCACAAAAAAACATAAAAAAGAAAATAGTTAACAAAAAAATTTTAAAAGGCATCGTAGCATGCTCTATTAAAAAAGATCATAAATCATTAGGTTAAACTCGAATAATTAGTACTCTTGTTGGCGTTTTCAGAACATCAAAACAGGCAAAGTGTTTCGCAGGTGGCTCCATACAGTTTCTTGAAATATGGAAAATACAAGTTTGAGAGTCCAAAACACGTGCATAAACAATTCGGAAAAAGAATAAAACTAAATGTTATGCATAGTTAAACATTCTGACAATCGAAATCTGTTACCAAATAAATAGCAACAGTTGTTCCTATGGCGACAATGACGTTTCAAAATGGCTGACAATTATCCTTCAAACTAATTTAATTCGAAAAAAACTTTGGTGACCCCCCATTTTTTTTTCCATTAAAACTTTTCTTGAAGTATGAGTAATTAATAGACCGATTAATGTTTGTTAATTTTTTAAAAATTTGGATCTACATACAAATTTTTTTTTAAATCGGCCTATTGATTACTCATACTTCAAGAAAAGTTTTAATGAAAAAAAAATGGGGGGTCACCAAAGTTTTTTTTCGAATTAAATTAGGATAAACGAAAATTTGAAACGTCTTTGTTGCCATAGCAACAACTGTTGCTTATTTATTTGGAAACAGATTTTGATTGTCAGAATGTTTAACTATGCATAACATTTAGTTTTATTCTTTTTCCGAATTGTTTATGCAGGTGTTTTGGACTCGCAAACTTGTATTTTCCATTTTAATTGTACTGTATTCCAACTTTATGGAGCCACCTTAAAACGTGCCGCAAGGAACTTGTCGCTAAATTTTGCAACACTGTTCGGATAAAAATAAACACCAGAAAATTGCGTGTGTATATAATAGTGGCTAAAAAGGTCATTTTTTAATCCAAATTTTATAATAAAAACCTCCAAAAGGTAAAATAAGAGCGCTTTCTAATCTTAATTTCTTGCCATTTATTTCTTTTATTTTATTAATGCACAAAACCTGGTTTTGTACCTATTCTAACAAAGAGAGCCGTAATTGTCTAAAAGGTTTTCCTTTGTAAAATTAATTCATAAAAAAGAAAATAGTTAACAAAAAAATTTTAAAAGGCATCGTAGCATGCTCTATTAAAAAAGATCATAAATCATTAGGTTAAACTCGAATGTAAATTCGAATGTAAACTCGAATGTAAACTCGAACTGAAAATGTAAAATTAAAACATAAAAAAGAAAATAGTTAACAAAAAAATTTTAAAAGGCATCGTAGCATGCTCTATTAAAAAAGATCATAAATCATTAGGTTAAACTCGAATAATTAGTACTCTTGTTGGCGTTTTCAGAACATCAAAACAGGGAAAGTGTTTCGCAGGTGGCTCCATACAGTTTCTTGAAATATGGAAAATACAAGTTTGAGAGTCCAAAACACGTGCATAAACAATTCGGAAAAAGAATAAAACTAAATGTTATGCATAGTTAAACATTCTGACAATCGAAATCTGTTACCAAATAAATAGCAACAGTTGTTCCTATGACGACAATGACGTTTCAAAATGGCTGACAATTATCCTTCAAACTAATTTAATTCGAAAAAAACTTTGGTGACCCCCCATTTTTTTTTCCATTAAAACTTTTCTTGAAGTATGAGTAATTAATAGACCGATTAAAAAAAAATTCTGTAGAACGAATAAATTTTTTTCCGGAAAAATCATGTTTGTTAATTTTTTAAAAAATTTTGGATCTACATACAAAAATTTTTTTAAATCGGCCTATTGATTACTCATACTTCAAGAAAAGTTTTAATGAAAAAAAAATGGGGGGTCACCAAAGTTTTTTTTCGAATTAAATTAGGATAAACGAAAATTTGAAACGTCTTTGTTGCCATAGCAACAACTGTTGCTTATTTATTTGGAAACAGATTTTGATTGTCAGAATGTTTTAAACTTTGCATAACATTTAGTTTTATTCTTTTTCCGAATTGTTTATTGCAGGTGTTTTGGACTCGCAAAACTTGTATTTTCCATTTTAATTGTACTGTATTCCATCTGTATGGAGCCACCTTAAAACGTGCCGGAAGGAACTTGTCGCTAAATTTTGCCAAACACTGTTCGGATAAAAAATAAAACACCAGAAAATTGCGTGTTCCTAGTGTGTATATAATAGTGGCTAAAAAAGGTCATTTTTTTAATCCAAAAAAATTTTATAATAAAAACCTCCGAAAGGTAAAATAAGAGCGCTTTCTAATCTTAATTTCTTGCCATTTATTTCTTTTATTTTATTAATGCACAAAACCTGGTTTTGTACCTATTCTAACAAAGAGAGCCGTAATTGTCTAAAAGGTTTTCCTTTGTAAAATTAATTCCGCGGCAAAACTAAAAGAATCCCGAGCCGGATCTCTTAAAAAAAAGGGGGGGGGGGGGGGGGGGGGAAGGAAGAAAACAAAACTGGTTTTTTTCCCGTCTTGAAACCGTGAGAAAACTGTCAAAAATTAAAAAATTTGAAAAATAGCCGAGATAAACCAGAGGTATTTTTTGTTTTTGTCCGTTCTTTTTGGTTATGTTATATGGTTACTTCCCTAATTTTATACTATTTATTTTATACCTTCTCTGTCAACTGTGGGCAGAAACTAGCTATACTTAGATCCCGAAAAAAGTCGCAACTTTCAGGTTGACAAAAGCCAACTTGTTTTTGAAGCCAGATTTCCAATATTTCGGCGGGACTCAGCCAAAGAGAAGGAGCCTCACTTAACGAGCTTTTTCTTGTCGATTTACGTCGTAACGGCATCGCGAAATATATTGCCTAACCGGCTAGAGTCATCGTCATCGATTTACGAGGGAGAAATGTGTTAATTGTATAAATAACTAAGATGGGCGGAGTTTAAATAAAATAAAAAGTTGCTAGTAATAATACTATTTTAAGAAGCTCCTATAGTCTACAGGAGAGAATTTTGAAAGAAAACAGATCGAAATAGGTCTGTAAAAACAGCCTATTATAGCCAGTTGACTGTGTAGCTTACATGCATGACTGCCTATAGCCAGTTGACTGTGTATATAGCTACATGCATGACTGCCTGGCCAGTTGACTACGTAAAGGTGCCCACAAGTTGTTAGCGCACTGCCTCTCACCGCTGAAGTTAAGCCATTTGAATGGGGTTAGTACTCGGATGGGTGACCACGTTAGCTTCATGTGAGTAGAGTTGTTGGATCTCTCCTGTGCTTCGAGGGTTTTTCACCGAGTTCTCCGGTTTTCCTCCCTCCGTAAAATCAACACCATAGTTCCCCAGTTAATTCTACAAACTATTCTACTACTCTAATCAAGGTTTGTGCATGCGTAGCCAGTTGACTGCGAAAAGCCAGTTGACTGCGTATAGCCAGTTGACTGCGTATAACCAGTTGACTGCGTATAGCCAGTTGACTGCGTATAGCCAGTTGACTGCGTATAGCCAGTTGACTGCGTATAGCCAGTTGACTGCGTATAACCAGTTGACTGCGTATAGCCAGTTGACTCACGAGCAAATAAAAAGCTTTATACATGCATTTCATAAATGCAATTGCAAAACCTTTAGATAACATTAAAAAAAAGTTCAAAAACTTAAGAAACTCACCCTTTCTGGATAACGGCAACTTGGGTTGGCCAACGACTATATTTTCATCTTATCTCCTTCGTTCCCTGCGTGGAAAAAAAAGACCCAAACAACACCTCATAAACTAATCAACCACAATGAAAACGTCAATCCAATTAATTTTTTCCTTAACGACATCTTTCTTCTTTGGAAAATAATTTTCTCCCCCAAACAAAGGGAATAAATACAGATTGTATGCTATTAATTTCCCAACTATATTACTTCCAATAAGGTAATGACAGGTATCTGATTGTGTTTGCTTATTGGTAACGACAGCGCCCAATATGAGAAATTAATAGCTTATATACAAAGATGACCCCCCATGGAAACCAATCGTGATAATCACGAATGCAGTGACGAAATAACATTTGCGCAATTTATATAATGCGACAGGTTTTTGCCGACAGATTTGAAGTGGCGGGACACGAAAAAAAACCCCAAACTTTTCTCACAATATGTTGCCATGGCACGAACGAGCTCTCTCTCTCTCTATATATAACAATCGAAATATAGTAAGGTTAGATATACTGCCGAAACAGAGAACGTAGGAGTCCAAAACCATTTAAGCGGCCAACGAATCGAAACTACTCAGTCGCCTGAAGTACGCCCCGCGTGAAACTGACAGTTGCGACACTCAACATTTTGAGGTAAGCCCACTTAAACTATACTATATTCGCTCTACCTTTATGGTATTGAGCACTTTCCGACATTCCGTGAACAAAATCGTACTGCTCGTTTGTATATATATATATATATATATAGTATAGCATAGTTTAAGTGGGCTTACCTCAAAATGTTGAGTGTCGCAACTGCCAGTTTCACGCGGGGCGATCTTAAATTATACTATATTCGCTCTACCTTTATGGTATTGAGCACTTTCCGACATTCCGTGAACAAAATCACACGTGCTCGTTTATATATATATATATATATATATATATATATATATATATATAAGTGAGTTTTGGTTCACGAAATGTTAGAGAGTGCTCAATACCATATATAGATAGAGCAAAATACAAAGTATGAAGTATAGTTTTACCTTAAAGTCTTCGCTACCAGAGGTTTCACCCTAAACGGGATCATCAGGCGACACCTCTGGTAGCGAAGACTTTAAGGTAAAACTATACTTCATACTTTGTATAGTCGCCTGATGATCCCGTTTAGGGTGAAACCTCTGGTAGCGAAGACTTTAAGGTAAAACTATACTTCATACTTTGTATATATATATATATATATATATATATATATATATATATATATATATATAATATATATTCGTAGGTTGCAAGCAATCGCCTGAGATTTAGAGACATTTTAAAGACACAGCGGTCATGTTGGTTGGTACAGTAGGTACGTAACGTGTGCAACCCAGCAATGAGGGATGGCCCTTACTGGACCTCTGAGGATAACAGTTTAGATATAACTGATAGAGTTATCCAGTATAAATAAGGTTAGTTTAGTTTTAGTTTTAGATAAAGGACTGGGGGCTAACCATCATTGCTTGCAGCCAGTGGCAGCACGGCAATTTCAAACGTAATGAGAAACTCATTTTCAATCAGCGAAACAGATCTTGTTTTCCGTTGTTTTGTATCTGATTGTCTGTTATAAAAGAAACGGTCACCCACAATATTTTAGCAAATTTTAAACAAATTGACATTTTGGAAACTATCCGTAACTCTTCACAAATTGTTCAGTGTATTGTTCAATGATAAACGTTCTTGAAGTTGTTGTGAACTTGTGATGTTATCTTGTATGTTATGTATATATAGTTATTACTTATCTATTATATTCTTTGAAGGGCGTGGACCTGTTTATGGCATTACGTTGATTTATGTGTCTTATTACGCTATTTTCAAGCTCTCCCAACTTCCCGCCTGCATCTATATATACTGAACTCGATGGAGCACGCCAAACCGATGAACCATTTCTTAAATAGGAGAATACATTACATTGAAAACAGCTGCAAAAAATCCTTGGCGGTCAAATTTATTTTTAATAAAAGATCTATTCCTCATTTAATGCAAACAGACATCCCACGCAGTGCCGGATTTAGGACAGGGCGGACTGGGCGGTCGCCCAGATATATGGATGATATAAGGGTCAATTCTAAAAGTGTATACTATGACGATTATGACAGATTGATGGATGGAGTTGACAAGTTGTTATTGTAAACCTGATTCGGTGTGGGAATTGTGACTTCAAAGTTGTATTAGTTTGTAAAGCAAATTTATCTCGTGTCTTTACCGACGAAAGCGTAATTCAGAGAAAAATATACTGATGGATCTCGAACTCGGCTACGTTCAAAGGATTTCTCAATGTCAAGGACATGTTGCGATGGTCAGTGACCGCCCAGGGGCCTCCACAGTCCTAAATCCGGCGCTGATCCCACGCACTCGAAATTTCGGTTTAAAAGATTTTCAAGCGAGAGCCATATATACTTTCAAACAAAAGAAAGTGGGCTGGTGTTTAAAAATTTCAACCCAATATAGAAGCCTTCTTGTCGACAAAAAAGCGTTACATAGAAAATGAACAGCGGCAATTTGCATGAAAGAAATTAAAAGTCATTAATTAATGACAGTTGTTGCGAGACGTACACCGGTAATAGATCTTAGCAATCTTGCAAACACTTTGTAAATTTTCTAATTGTTTGATTACCGAAACGTATTACTTTAGTGGCGATGTGCCGACTTTGAAGTTATGCATTACGCCATAGTCGACCCTCCAAACGCTTCTTTCGAACACAATGGGTCTCCAAGAAGCTCTCGTTTGAATATCAAAACGCTAAATACAGTGTGTATAAAAAACCCCGGAACCCTTAGAAAATGAATTAGTATTCTTTTCAAACAACCTATTGTAGTAGTTTGAAAGCCCTAAAAGCGCTGCGTTATAAATTAATCAGCACATAAGTTAAACAGGAAGAGAAAAAGCTTTTAAATACTTTCACCATGCATACACTTCAAGTTATCTTAATTTCCCAGGGGTATAAGACCGTGTTTTTTACGCATCCGTGGTTCAGAAGTGTTTAGGACTTTCAAACTACAACAATAGATTGTTTGAACAGAATACTAATTCATTTTCTAAGGGTTCCGGTTTTTTTTATACACACTGTATATGTTTTGCTGCCGGAAAAGCTAAACACTTAAATCATACACAAGGGCGGATCCAGATTTCTCAATTGTTAAGAGGATAAGGATGTGTTTAGGCCAGCCTGAACTTGGACCGGCCTGAATTTTGCATTTTGCAATGTTACTCTGCTCGCAGGGTAACATGATCGCAGGGTAACATGACGCCCGCCTTGAAACTATATAGGCTTGGTTTCGCTGTCACTCCAAGATTTCTGTCAATTGCCTTACAGCTCCGTGACCGCTGGAGAATCATTATTTTATGTGGTTTGACACCAATCTCAATTAAAACAACGTATTGAGTTTGAGAGGTGAAAGTGCTTCAGTTCGGTCTAGCAGGCGACCTGAGATTAGGCCGGCGTGAACTGAATCTCAGGCCAGACTCATGAAAACGATCTATAGTAAAACACTACAACCAACCCGAAATCAGTCCGGCCTGAGTTCGGCCCGGCCTCATGTAAACACTCCCTTAAGCCTGGTTTCCATATAGCCGTAAGAGCCGGTGGTATGGCTGCGGCAAAAGGCAATGGTCCAATCGCATACAGCTTTTTATAGTTGGCTAATTCAACACTGTCTATGATTGGACCATCGCCCCTTGCCGCAGCCATGCCGCCGGCTCTTACGGCTATATGGAAACCAGGCTTTAAGTCTGAAAAAAGAGGTGTATTATTTATTAGGGGCTGATTAGATGGAGAATTTTTAGTCTGGGAGAAAATTTCAGCCCTGATAAGCAAAATCCTTGAAAAACAAACTTAGAGGTAACCGATGAAGACAATTTCAACCCAGTTTCAACTAGCTGGCTTAAAAATTTCACTGCAGGCAACTAGGCCAAAAATTTCCACGTAATCGCCACGAAAATTCTTAAATTTTAGTTCGCGCTGAAAATATGGTAAACGCGTTGGCATTGTATAGGGACAAGTAATCGACTAATTCTAAGTCCTCGTTTATGTTACTGTTTCAAAAACTCATTAATAATTCATGAGGAAAATTCAAAAGAAATTAAAGTTTAATCAGTGTCTTTATATGTGATAAAGATACCTCCTGATTTACATAAACTTTAGCTTTGATTTTCTCGGCTTAGACAAGGTTATTTTTCAAACTTACTACGCCAATGAACTTACCAAGTGGTTCGTTCATTCCCGCCTAAGCTGGCCAAAAATGGCCCCTTTATTGTTTTATTCTGTCTAACACCAGCTGATTTTACTCATCAAAGAGAGAACCCTCAGACATCCTAGGCAGCAATGGATTAAAGTTCGCGTTCAACTTCAACTTCAAGTTATATCTATTTCGGGCGGAGCTTTTTTGGTATGTCAGTACAGTTTTTCCAGTCGCTATTCGACTGACAGGCAAATGGGAAGGTAAACGAGACTTAAACATATGATCGGGATGTGTTGGAACTGAGATGGGGGCATTCCTATTTTAGCATTAAAATGTATAATCATTATAATGTTATATAGCAAAGCTGCTTTTAAGGCGTGGTTCATACGTCGCATTTAATTCAGACGAATTGAACTCAATCAATTAAATGCGACTGTAGTGCGACGTATGAAACGAATTAAATTCGACTGAAGAGTTAAATTCGTCTGAGATGATGTATCCGTCACGGTGAGACGGAAACAACGTCTGAAATGCGTGTTGGTTTCAGACGTCGCTGTATCGTCGGAATTAAATGCATAAATTATAACAACATATTTTTTAAGCCCCTCATCAGATTTTTGTTTACTTCGCATGCGTATTGGACGTTTTTGGCGCGATCCAGCGGGATTTTCCTTGCTCGTCACTGAATTAAATTCGTCGCATGAAACGAATTCGAGTTTACGTCGACTAGTCGACGAAGCTAACTATGAATTAAATGCGACGTATGAACGAGGCCTAAGATCTCCCCTTGACAAGTATTAAATCGTCTAGCGTTATCCAGAGTAAAAGATACTAAAGACACGAATGTACAGTGTGTATCAAAAAAAATCGAACCCTTAGAAAATGAATTAGCATTCTTTTCAAACAACCTATTGTAGTAGTTTGAAAGCCCTAAAAGCGCTGCGTTATAAATTAATCAGCACATAAGTTAAACAAAGAGAAAAAGCTTTTAAATACTTTCACCATGCATACACTTCAAGTTATCTTAATTTCCCAGGTGTATAAGACCGTGTGTTTTACGCATCTGTGGGTTCAGCGAAGTGCTTAGGGCTTTCAAACTACTACAATAGGTTGTTTGAAAAGAATGCTAATTCATTTTCTAAGGGTTCGAATTTTTTTGATACACACTGTATATACGTTTTTAGTAGTTAATGCCCTGCTGTATATCACCGCTTAGGTTAAGCCCGGTCAAATAGGGTTAGTATACCTGGATGGGTGACCACCTCGGCTTTATGTGAGTAGAGTTGTTGGGTTCTCCGATTTTCCTCCCTCCACAAAATCAACACCATAGTTTCACCAGTTACTTCTACAAACTAGTTTCATCAAGGGATGAGGACCATTGAGTTATCAGAAGGCCCGCACAGACGGCCAAGTTTTCCTTGACAATTTTTTCCTAAACAAGTTTTATTTGTTCGTGTGTACGACACAAATTGACAAGTTTTTCCTTGACAAGGAGCTTTGTTCAAAAGCTGGTCATGCCAGCTTTTGAACAAAGAAATTTGTTCGTGTGTATAGTCGTCAAGGAAAACTTGACAAGATCATCTCCGAAGCTAATTACGCGATCATTGCCGTCAAGGAAAACTTGTCCAACCGTACACACGAGCAATTATAAATTGTCAAGGAAATTGTTGGGGAAAAACGTGTTCATCGTACACACGAGCAAGGAAAGCTACCAAGGAACTTGTCAAGAAAAACTTGGTCGTCTGTGTGGGGCTTAAGCAATCGTATTTTAATATCGCCTAGCTTATACGTTAACGCATTCCTGTCCAAGGGCTTCCCCAGAAGTGAATAAACTCGTCTGGCGTAAGCCAAAATAAAATACCAAAGACCGGTTCGGACATAGGGGAGAGTTAGAGAGATAGTTTATAAGTATAAACCTGACCCACGCATGTTCACTAGCATGTTGATCGCTCTGACTGTATGCTTTCCTGACCGACTAGATCTCGAATCCATGCTCGATTATTCGAGATTTATTTACTGTTCTCAAATTCTTTAATAAAAAAATTATATTATTACTGTAACTAAACGGATTATTTTCGCTGCCCTTAATTAATCAGTATTGCGTTATACCGTTTACTGCATGACTACAAAAAAAGGCTCCCCAAAGCCCCCCCAAAATAGTAAAAATATCTGTAATCTTGATTTATACCCTCAAAAAAGTACATCGTATAAAGTGTTATGGTCTGCTGTTAAAAACATCACACGAATCCCAGCTGCTTTCACAACATTTCCACAAAATTACAATGAAAAGTTTAACGTACTTACAGCCAAATGGAACAGGATAATGAATTTCATCATATACAGCTCTTCACAAGGTGCATGGAAAAGGGGGTTGACTGCGAATAAGGTGCGTTGTTGTTTTCGGCGAAAATGGACGACCAAACAGCTACGTCTGAACTAATCCTTCAAGCAGGTTCTCTTGCCTAATGAACGAAAAGTGTAACTCCAGGCTTTTAACCGCCCACATCAAAGTTGAATGAGCTTGAAGTTAAATCACACACTAATGAGCAAAGCGTATTAAAGCTGTAACCTTTCTGTCAACCCATGTCTGTATAAATTTCCTAAAGAAAAGAGAATGCCGGTGTTCATTTGTCAAATTAAGATGAAAGAAATTAGAAAAACCAACTGGGATTCAGTTTCGAAATGAACAACAATAAGCAATTATTGGATAAAGGATATTTTTTATACCAAGAATTATCAAGGTCTGTGTTAGCTGATTATATGCAGACTAACGCCATCTTCGCACGAAAATCAGTTTTCATGCAAAAGAAGACTTTTTTATTCGTTTTTTGCCTTCCCTCTACATGTAAACACTAATTTAGCGTTTTCAAGTCTCCGTTTTCACCAGAAAAACTGGCAAAGACATCAAAATACGACACAAAAACAATCGTGTATGCATGCATGCCAAATTTTTTGATGCGTTTTCGGTTTTAATTAAAAGGGAAAAAATATGAAAATGCCGCATACGAGTGGAGACACCAGCTCAAGTCCTCAAGGTGGCTCGACGGTCTAAATTACAAGAAATTATCGTTTCCCTCCATAAAACGTTTGGCACAGGCCTCATTTTATTTGGAGAAATAAATGGAGAAAACCTAATTTGCATAAAATCTGTCGCTTACCACAAACACAATTTCTCTAGATACGCAAGTGCCACAAGTATAAATGTTTTCAATAATCAGGACCACCACTAGAGCTGTGCAATGAACCAAAATGAATCTCGTGAGACCTGTGCTAAATGTTTCATAAGAAAATACGTAATTTCTCATGATTTAGAATGTCGAGCCACCTTAATAATTATCGATGGTGAGAATAATTGTAATGGCTCAACCATAATGGGTTATATGATTCATATTGCTCAGTTCAAGAATATAATAAATTATTAGATTGTAAAGGATGACGTAAGCAATGTTATTACGAATTAGTTAAAATGTGATATCGAGAATTCTCACAAAGTTTCTGACCAATTGCAGAGCCACGTATAACGAGTCACAGGTTAGCAGCGTTTTATACTCCACATGTTCGTTCGTTCGTTCGTTCGTTCGTTCGTTCGTTCGTTCGTTCGTTCGTTCGTTCGTTCGTTCGTTCGTTCGTTCGTTCGTTCGTTCGTTCGTTCGTTCGTTCGTTCGTTCGTTCGTTCGTTCGTTCACTCGTGCGAAGGTACACGCGTAAAAATCTCGCAAATTGTTACAGCATTGTTGCCTGAACAATGCTGTAACAACTTGTTGACATATGTGAACAACATTGATAAATGAACAACATTGTTCATCATTGTTTCAACAAGTTGTTACAGCTTGATGAAACAACAACCGTTGTTCACGCATGTTGTAACAACCGAAGAACGTGTTGATACATCAACCATGTTCACCATTGTTGTTCATCGTTGTTATTTCGTCATGCTGTTACAACATGTTGTATCATGTGCGAACAACGTTGTTGGCTATAAAAATGTTCTGTTGGAACAACTTGTTCATGACTGTTGATTTATCCGTGAACAAGTTGTTCGAACCATAAGTGAACAACTTGTTGACAACTTGTTCACGGCGAGCAGCACAACATTGTTCACGCCTGTTGACAACCGTGAACAAGTTGTGCGTTTTTACGCGTGTACGCGGTACCGCCTTTTAGGACTAGGTCTGGTTATAATCAAGGTTCGGAAAAATAAATAACAATGGTCTTTAATAAATATTGGAGCTTTTCTAATATGTTTCATGTACTAGACTGGTAGCAATAGCCCTCTCTCCACCGCAGAGGTTCTTTCGGAGATCGACTATGTCGGGGATCGTCGGAGATGCGTCGAAATCGTCAGCTGACGCCTCCGAGCATCTCCGACGACCCCCGAAACCTCCAATCTCCGAAATTTAACCTCTGCGGAGGAGAGAGGCAATAGCCTTGTTGTATCATAGTTAATAGAAAATAGACATGGTTTGGAAACCCGGAAAACTTCAAAGCGGTTAACAATGAAGCTACGATTCATGTTGAAAGGTACATGAAGGTGCCAAATCCTTTGTTTTAGGTTTATTAATATTTAAACAGTACGGTTGAGTGATTGAACCCAAACGTTGCTATTGGATGATTACTTCATTATACAGAAAACACAATATGTTCAGTAACCGTGAAAGTGCAAATATTTCCATAAACCTGAACAAAAACATAAAACAATGACTTTTGTGAGCTTCCAAACCATGTCTATTTTCTATTAACTATGGTTGTACGTAGTTCTATGTCTTAAAATACTATACATTTTAATTGTTATTCAATTATATCACAGTATCAGGGTCCCCAAGAGGCAAATGATTGTGATAATGATTGTTATTGTTATTGCTGATGAATGATGACGATGAATGATGATGACGATGATGATGATGATGATGATGATGACGATGAATGATGATGACGATGATGATGATGATGATGATGATGACGATGACGATGACGACGACGATGATGACGATGACGATGATGATGACGATGACGATGACGATGATGATGACGATGATGATGATGATGACGATGACGATGATGACGATGATGATGATGATGATGACGATGATGACGATGATGATGATGACGACGACGATGATGATAACGGCGACAATGACGATGATGACAATACAGTGATATTGATAATGATAGTGATGATGATAAAAGTGATGATAATAATCATGATGATGACAGTGGTGATGATAATAATGATCAATGATGATGATAGTGATGATGTTTATGATAATGATCAATGATAGTGATGATGCCAATGGTGATGATGATCAATGAGGTGATGATATTGATATTGATGGTGATCATTGTTCTCACACTACCAAACAAAATCTAAACCATACTAAAACCAGTGCAGTGGAAATGGAGTCTTAGTTTTTTTCGGATTTGCACGTTAGAATAAAAGTTGATTTTCACTACTAGCTACACAAACTAAATTATGTCTGACATTGGTCATGAACACACAACCAGCCTTTCTCCTTGTTTTGACTCAAGATTGTATGATCACTTAACCAAAGCTCTGTTTCCTTTCTTCTGTTAAGCTTGCATATTCTTTTTCAAGCTCTGTTAAACAAAGAATAAAAATCATTTTATTTTTTTCAAATTCAATCAGTGTCACAAAACATGCAGTATCTTAAAACTTGCAATACTCCATTGTGTGTGATAAAAATCAAAAGTATCATGCTTTTCCCTGCATAGAATCATTATAATACTCCATACGTGTACCAAATACATCAACTGTATATACATATAAAGTTTTTTCGTATGTTTTAAGTTAAACTCAGAGCTCCAGATGTGGGACTCGAACCCACAACCTTCTGAATGCCAGCCGGACACTGGAACTCAGATGGTGGACCGAGGTTGTTTTTCGATATTTATATGCCTGGGAAGTCAAACCATACGTGTGTCACAAGTACTTGTTGGGCTACAAGTTGCATTGTGTCAGTTACATATACTATAAGTATACATATATGTATGAATCACACAAACAATCAAATGCTGCACACATTCATGATTGCAGTGATTGACCTTAATTTAAATAAATAACCTATCCTTAATTTTTAACCTGATCACTACGGTTTTGGCCAGTTTGAGAGTCAAAAGATTCAGCAAAGTAATACATGTACTGTAATTTGCCTACATGTACTGTACCTTGTGCATGGTCATATATGCAAGCCACTCGAAACCACGTCTAACATTTCAATCTCATGTTCAAGTCTTTCCATTGTGAATCCAGGATCTTCCAAAACTTCCTTAGCAAACACGTATTCTTCATTCGCCTTGTCATACTTTACATAAAGATCATTCAATTCATTTTCAATCTTTTTCATCTCCCATTTCAGTTTCTGAAAGGAAGATTATGCACATTATAAATAAATTATAAGCCATTGGATACACTGTCTCTAACAGTTGAGGACTGGAGTTATAAAGCTCAGTACTTAGATAAAAGTCCACCTAGCTAAGCTTGGGATTCATACTGTATATTGTGTAGAGTTGCTGCTTCTGTCCTGTGCTTCATGGAATTTTTCTTTGGATCCTTTGACAAGCTAGACAGCAATGGGTTGCCAAAATCCATTGCTGCCTAGGATGTCTTGGGGTCCTCCCTTGAATGAGTAAAATCATCTGGTGTTAGACAGAGTAAAACAATAAAGGGGTCGTTTTTGGCCAGCTTAAAGTAGGCAAGAATGGGTTAATTACTTGCTAACTCATTCCTGCCTAGGGCGTCTGAGCCTAGGGCATCTTCCTCTGATGGGTAACATTGTTTGGTGTTAGACAGTTGGCTTGCTCAGGCAGGAATCATGGATTAAACATTGTACCTGTCTTATGCAATTTAATCCCTTACCTCTACTTGTTCGCCACCTTCACATTTTGCCTCATAAACATCTTTGGCTATCAGACCAGCATCAATTGCCAAAGATGCTGCCGTCCCTGCTCCTGGTACACAAGACGCTGCTCCCGAAGCAACCTCTAGACCAGCTCCAGCCAAATCACCTTGCCACAGCCTCCAGGCTCCAAATGCAGTCCCCACAGCTAACCCCAAAATGGGAACAGACTTCATTACAATTTTGCTAGCTCCCTTTGAACTAGTCTTTGCTGCAGTCTTCGCTGCGGCTTTTGCTGCTATTTTAGTACCAATCTTTTTGGCTATTTCTTCTATCACTTCAGCCAATAATATTGCTGTAATTCCTTTTATCAAAATTTTGCTGCTTGAAGCAGTTAACCTCCCTACTAATTTATCAGCTGCTTCTTTGTCTTCTGGTCGATTGTATACCTTTTGAATAAATTCATGTAACTCTGTCTTCTTTAATTCTAACTCCAATTGAAGTGCATTAACGATTGCCCAAAAGTTTGCAATCACTTTTTTCTGAATGTCCTCTTCTCCATCTTTCTTCTTTTCTGCAGACATGCTGTTTTCCAGCAATTTCAGCCAAGCTAATGCCTTCTTTAAAACAGCCAGAGCACGATCAGTTTTGTCCAGGTTATCTTTGAATTTATCTTCCTGCTTACTTCCAAAAGGTCCAAAGTGGGTAACTGTTATACGGTCACTTCCATCCTTTCTGAAGATCAGAAAATTAAAAAACTTTCCCCGAGCATCTTCATCGAGATATTGGTACAACTCATCTTGCGGAGTGATTAAAATAATGCGATGACCTGCCAACAGTCTTGCCCAAATTGGAAAATCTGCCTTGTAAGCAGTTGAAATCATTTTGCAAATATCTGTCAAAATTTGATCTTCATTCAACTGAGGGTTGATGTGGTCGGTCATGTCAAAGCTGTATGTTATTCCATCCAAAGTCAAAAAGTTGGGCCGGTAAATTCTTCAGTTAGACATACTGGAAACTCTGAAATATAGATGTGGAATGGAAGATCAACTTAGGTGGCATTCAGACCAGTGATGGATTTACAGGGGGGTGCAAGTGCAGGGGGGGTGCCAATTACTCAATTAGTGCCTTGCTGCAGTGGGATGCGATGTGGCTTTTCATTGAAAATGTCAATCACATTTCTAACGTCTAGCTTCCTTGTGATATCCCTAATAAAATCCATAATAAAACGTCCACTTTATCCCAAAATTTATTTGACACCTTCCAGGTTTGATAAAATGCGCTACTGAAAACACGATTTAAAACTTCTAAATCTTTCTTCAAAGTACCGTCAGAATGCAGGAAATGCCATTTCAGACGTCCAAATTTCAAAAATTTTCCAGGGGCACATTTTCCGGACCCCCCTAGGAATGGTTCGGACAACAATTTATTCAAATAAATTGCGGTTAATGCACAAACACTCTGCACATGCGTCGTGCCCTCTGGGTACCTGTAATCAGCTTTGGAGATAAGCCTCTTGAGCCTCTCATGCAACATACGTAACATACCAAGTGCCCTCTGAGGACAAAATATACCAGTATAAAATGGAAAGAATGCAAGATAAGTACTCGGCATTCCCCGTATTATTCCATATCATGTTCCACGTGCCCGGCACGCTCTATATTCACGTGTCGGTCCGAAAGTCCAGAGATATAGATTTAACTATCCAATCGCAAAACGCAAAGCATCCTTTCTCCGAGCAAAGGTCATTTTGCGCACTACTTAAGCAGCCAAAACGTGCCAAAAATATCAGTCTACTGGCAAGTGATCCAAAAACTAACACCCGCCCACCCTCCCCTGCTGAAACAAAGCGATAAACATAAATGTGTAAAATATTAGGAAAGAATAGGCAACCATTAGTTTTCCTTTACATTAACCATAAAGACATTTAGCTCTTGTGTTTGCCTAAAGACTTCGAAAATATGCATAGATTAGGTACTGTGTATGTATTCAAAAATTACAAATTGGAAATAAACTAAATTTTGATGCAGGGAATCGCTGTCCTCCGGACACCTCCTACCCCCACTTAATAACTTAATCTGGCTCAGTGCAAAGAAACGTGTCCTGAGCCACTTTTTCTCTCCCTCCCCTACACAGAGTAGCTGGGGTTCCGACTCAACCCCAGCAGTCGGCGCTCCCGACTTGGGCACACCCCTTGCTCTGTGGAGACTCATAGGCCTGGTATAATGTCACTTCAAAGCGGGTACACACTACCTAGCTTGATATTTACCAGCCAGAGGTTGGCACCCCCACCTCAACGTCTCAACGTCCAGATTTGTGTGATGCCACGATCATAGCTGCTGGACGATCTCCACAGCTAGGTATCCACACTTCTGGTCCCCCAGATGGATCCTTACCCCGACCCGGGCTTTGTGTCCGTTGGACTAGCTTTTCTCCTGCTTCCTTACTGCCAAATAAGTCTAGTAGTCTTTTCTCTTCCTTTTTTCGGACCTCATGGTAGACAGAGGAGTGCAGTGCATTAAAGTAAGGTTAAAAAAATTCTAGATCCACCTCTGCAGCACCCCTCGTACCAGATCAAGCTGGATCCATCACTGATTCAGACTGAGTGCCAGTACCTGGGCACAGGACTAGTCTGAACATCATACCGGAGTGAAAAACAGCACTCAAAATAACGGGGGGTCAGGGGTCAATGACCCCCCACTTTCACGATTTGACCCCCCAAAATCACTTATGGGTGGTCAACTTGACCACTCAAGTTTTAACAAAATAAGGTTTATGTCATCACTTTTCCTGCACTCTTTTATAGTTCAAACACAGGGGGTAACATAAACCATTCCAGCTGAAATCTTCAAATGCATTTAGGACTCAAGGTTGGTTTTAAGCCAATTTATTAATGCTTGCGTAAAGTTTACTGAACTTGTGCGGTGCCGCTTTGCTGCAAAACAACTCACTAAAAGGCCACTTAATGGCTTCCCTTGATTAATTGTTGAATACAGAAGCCCGTCAGTGTCTAGTCAGAACTGCTAACTAGTTACTACGCATTTAAGGCCGTCATACAGTTCGACTTCCCCCAAATCTCACCAAAAAAGCATTCAAATATTTTTTGTTTCACTTTCTGTGCAAATCAAGAAATGAATGCTTTTATGTATAATGTACAAATTAAAAGGGAAAAATGGTTGACCCCCCAAATTGTGTAGCTGACCCCCCAAATTCACGCTTGAGTGGTCATGCTGACCCCCCAACTTCCCAGCGTTATTACGAGTGCTGGGAAAACTCAGCACTGCCACATTAGTACCCGGGCACCATGCTGGGCACAAGCACATCATGTGAAAATGGTCAACCCTGACCCTATAAACCCCCGAGTTATCCATACCCCCCCCCCCCCCCCCCCTGAGATAACCCAGTCTCATGTCATAAAAATGAATGTCAATCATTCATTTACAATTGGCAAGAATTAGTTATTTATAGTTGTGACTAACAGTGACGCCAAATTATAGAAAAAAATACATGCTATTGAATGAAAATGCAGCCGTCACAATCCAGAGATACTGTTTAATTTATCTACATAAACATCATCTTCATTGAAATTCACGTTCAATAAACCACTTATCCGAATATATTGAAACAATAGCATCAGAAAAAGCTTAGGAGAAAATAAAAGGAGAAAAAAATGTAATAATTTTACACCTCGCTCCTCCAACACACTCGACGTTAGAAAATCATCTCTAGCGTATAAAATGAAAGACTATTTTTATCAAATGTATTATTTATTCAACTATTCTTTATACTCTTATGTGCAGAGTATTGTTAAAAGAACACAAACCTTTGAAAATCCAAAGAAACTTCAGCGTGAAAACAACTCGAGTTGGGTTTGGAAATTTTTTTTTTATTAAAACAAATATTACGTCACGATCCTCGTTCCCAGGGCTGGAACGAGGACCAGGGTACCAGGCTAGTTAGCGGGAAAGCGGGATGCTCGTTCTCTTTTTAAACATCTCTGATAACCCGCTGGCGGACGTATATGCAGTCCATGGCTGCCCTCTAGTTAAGAATATTATAGCCTAAACTTTGAAAAAGCCCATATATCAAACACAAATGAAGATAAAATACGAAACCATTCTAACAAACCCTTGGTTATGGGATCATTGGGGTGTTGGTGCAGGCTCAGTGGTTAGCGCACCGCCTTTTCGATCCGGGTTTGAATCATCAATCATGTATTAAAATTCCCGCTGCAAGTTCAGTTGACTCCACCAAACACGACAGGTCTCCTCCGGGTACTCCAGTTTCCTCCTGTAGTAACACCATTCAACCGTATATTTAACTAGACTCACTATTGAAACATAGAACAATTGAAGCACAGGACTATAAAACCATTGAACAATAAACTGTAAAACCGTTGAACCGTAGAGCTAAGTCTGTAAGTACTTGGATGGGTGACAGCTTGGGAATGACCCTATTGTCAAGTTTGGAACTCATGTGAGTAGAGTTGTAGTTGATCTCTCATTCTCTCCTGTGCTTCGAGGGTTTTTTGCTGGGTGCTCCAGTTTTCCTCCCTCCGTAAAATCAACACCTAACATCTTAGCTGTGACCCGTGGTCTGAACTGTGTCGTATGGCGGCAGCCTGGAGCGCCTTTGATATGCCTCGACACGACCACGTTGGGCTGCGTCCTTCGCAATTCAGCCGCTGGCTGCAAGTAAGGATGATTACCCCCCCCCCCCCCCCCCAGTCCTTTATCCAGATAAACAGAATGGCAAGAAAAACATAATCGTATATAAATAATTTATATTTCCATTCTTTTGTACATATATATTGGGTTTGTTATTTTGACGCTTTTTCATCAAATTTCAATGCATTGGCAATCGACGACGCAATTAACCTGTCATTTTCAAGATTCCTACCTTTCTGTAAAGACAATGAAACAAAATATATTAAAGGACATTAATAGTATACGGAGACAAAATGTGAGTGAGTGGGTGAGTGCGTGAGAGAGTGAGTGAGTGAGTGAGTGAGTGAGTGAGTGAGTGAGTGAGTGAGTGAGTGAGTGAGTGAGTGAGTGAGTGAGTGAGTGAGTGAGTGAGTGAGAGAGTGAGTGAGAGAGTGAGTGAGTGAGTGAGTGAGTGAGTGAGTGAGTGAGTGAGTGAGTGAGTGAGTGAGTGAGTGAGTGAGTGAGTGAGTGAGTGAGTGAGTGAGTGAGTGAGTGAGTGAGTGAGTGAGTGAGTGAGTGAGTGAGTGAGTGAGTGAGTGAGTGAGTGAGTGGGTGAGTGAGTGGGTGGGTGAGAGAGTGAGTGAGTGAGTGAGTGAGTGAGTGAGTGAGTGAGTGAGTGAGTGAGTGAGTGAGTGAGTGAGTGAGTGAGTGAGTGAGTGAGTGAGTGAGTGAGTGAGTGAGTGAGTAAGTCAGTGAGTGAGTAAGCAAGTGAGCGAGCGAGCGGGTTGGCAAGTGAGTGCACGTGATGAGTAATTATTTTGATGTACGTGAAGCTTTGCACTTACTGCCAATTGAAGTAAAATTAAGTCACTAATCTTTTTCACTTCTTTCTGTCGAGATAAAACTTCCGTTTCTTTCCTTAAAAAAAAACATCAAGTCAAAAAAACAAGAAAAAATTAAGAGAAAGAAAAAAAAAGATAGGAAAGGAAGGAAAAAAGGGAGTAAAAAAAAAGGAAGGAAGAGAGGAAGGAAGAAAGGAAGCAAAGAAAGGAAAGAAGGAAGGAAGAAGGCAAGGAAAAGTAGGAAGGAAGGAAGGAAGGAAGGAAGGAAGGAAGGAAGGAAGGAAGGAAGGAAGAAGGCAAGGAAAAGAAGGAAGGAAAAGAAACAACGAACAAAAAATGAAACAATATCCAATACACGTACTTTCTAAATTCTTCCCTTTCCTTTTTCTGTTGTCGTCCAAACACAATTCTCTCGTTCGAACTTTGCTCTATCAAACTAAAACAAACAAAAACAACATCACTAGTAACGATCGTCGCAGCTTTTTCTCAGGCGTATCTCTTGAATGTACCTCTGTATTTGTTTCTCCAGATCATGTGACGATCTCAAGGACTCTTTGATTATGTCTTGGTACGTTGGTGCATTGATGCTTGGAAAAGTTAAGTAGCAAGACGTAGACATATGATTTTAACATGCTACAGCATATTAGTAAGAACAGAGATGTATATAATAGCTCGGGTATGAGAATTGAGTGTTCTTTGAGCTATTTTACTCAGAAACATTCCTGAGTTCCCAAGCGGGACTCGAACCCACAACCCTCCAATCACCTGTGAAACGTTCTAATCATTGAGCTAGTGAGACTCAGATGATTTGAACGTAGATTAAATATGTGTACAACCCACAACCTTCTGATCGCCAGTGAGATGCTCTAACCATTGAACTACTGGGACTCAGATGATTTGAACGTAGATTGAATATGTGTACAAACCACAACCTTCTAATCACCAGTGAGATGCTTTAACCATTGAGCCACTGGGACTCAGATGATTTGAACGTAGATTGAATATGTGTACAACCCACAACCTTCTGATCACCAGTGAGACGCTCTAACCATTGAGCTACTAGGACTCAGATGATTTGAACGTAGGTTGAATATGTGTACAACCCACAACCTTCTGATCACCAGTGAGACGCTCTAACCATTGAGCTACTGAGACTCAGATAATTTGAACTATAAAGTTTGATTTCGATGTATGATATTATACTGTTATATGCAAGTACGATGACATTATGTTGTCGTAATGCATGTTGTTAAGAGAAGCATTATGCTTAAACTGAGTCTCAGCAGCCCAATAATTAGAGCGTCCAACTGTTCATCAGACGGTTGCAGGTTCGATCCATGTCTGGGACGGAGAAACATTTTCTGAACATTTAGGCTTGATGAACGTTCACCAAACGTCTATATTAAACGAAGACTAGTCTATTGACGCAATGTTAACGGAAGGATACGGAGGAAGTTTTTCGATTTCGGTTCTTTGGACAAGAATGGACGTACCAGACTCCCTTGCCAGTCGTCTGTCTTGAAGAAAATGCTGCACGAGAGGACTATGGCCGTGAAGATCAAACGCAACTTTTTGAAATTCAGGACCTTTACCAGCGCAGCACGACTGCAAAAAACAAAACAAAAACCTACTTATTTACTTGTTAAAACCTTTTCGGAATTTCTTTGCGGCCTTAGAATATGCATTTGGTTGTCAATAACCTACAGTAAGTATAGTGCTGTGTATATAGGCAGTGTTTTAAATAAAGCAAAGTGAAAAGATGGTAAACTACTGCCATAGTCATTCAAAATATGGTCTGGAAACTCAGCTAAAGTCTTTGTTCTATGTTTTTGTTCGCCTTTATTATTTTTGTGCACGGTCAATGAACCCATTGTATTTTAGTATAATGAAGGAATTATTCAATAGCAACGTTTCAGTTCAATCACTCAACCGTGCTATTTAAAGTGCCTATGTCATCCTCAGGAACTTTACATATTTATACTAATTGGAACATTCTGAGAAGATTTGTAATATATCTTCTCAGGCAAAAATTTCATCTTCATGGATTTTTTTGCCGTTAAAGTTGACGGAAGTGACGTCGAAAGAGGAATTTGTCTATATGAAAACCACTTTACAGATTCCTCTTTTGACGTCACTTCCGTCAACTTTAACGGCAAAAAAATCCATGAAGATGACATTTTCGCCTGAGAAGATATATTACAAATCTTCTCAGAATGTTCCAATTAGTATAAATATGTAAAGTCCCTGAGGATGACATAGGCACTTTAAATATTAATAAACCTAATAAAACAAAGGATGTGCACGGTGTAAGGTACGGTTCAACATAAAATCACAGCTCATTATAGGCGCTTTGAAGTTTGCCGAGTTCCCAGACCATGTGTCGATTGACTATGGTGCTGAGAGTAGTTTTGATAACGAAATACCGACGACGTTTCAAGCGAAGCCCTTAATCACATTTTACTCTGATGAAGGGCTCTGCTCGAAACGTCAGTATTTCGTTATCAAAACTATTCTCGGCAGTTTACCATATTTTCACTTTGTTCTATCAACAACTTACTTCGCGGTTTTTACAACTCCTTTTTAAGGATGTGTTGCTTGTTTTGGTGGATTGTAAAGACGTAGAGGCATTTAGTTTCGAGTTTGATAGTCTATCTTGTTTTCCGTTCAAAGCATCCATTTTCCCGCGCTCTGGTCTATCAAGGATTATGCTAAGCCGACCGTCATCCCTCTTCTTTGGTACTTTCAACTCTCTGGTTACAACGGATGCTTCGGATCTTACAGGACACATTAAGTTGTTCTCGAGAATCTTCGGAAGCGATCGTCTGCGGTCGGATTTCATTTGCTTCAACTTTATTGTCTCGGCAGATAGAGAGTTCTCTGGCAGGCCGCGAGTTTCTCCAGATTCCGCGTCCAGCCAGCCAATTACGAATTCTTTGTGAACATTAAAATGAGGCCACAAAAGTTACATTTCGTAAGAAAGAGAGGGAAGAAAGAATAGGCAAGTGCAAAGACATAGACAGACAGACAGACAGACAGACAGACAGACAGACAGACAGACAGACAGACAGACAGACAGACAGACAGACAGAGACACAGACAGAGAAACAGACAGACAGACAGAGAAACAGACAGACAGACAGACAGACAGACAGACAGACAGACAGACAGACAGACAGACAGACAGATAGATAGATAGATAGACATACAGACAGACAGAGAAACAGACAGACAGACAGACAGACAGACAGACAGACAGACAGACAGACAGACAGACAGACAGACAGACAGACATAGCGCCTAATGAGACACACCTTTGGAGACATTTTTCTGAATCTCGCCTTCTTTATTCATGCCCTCCGGTTCTAGAAGTTCTAACGGCCACCTCTCCCAACAACGACGGATAGGTTTCGTTCCTGATGCAAGAAAAACAACGAATTACACAGCGAGAGGTTGAGCTGTATGAAGTTGGCAGTTTACTGGGAAAAAATACGGTGCAATTAACTTCATACATTACCAACAATCCATTGGTAGGCCACATCAGCAAGGTCCTGTCTAAAGCGCTCGTCGAATTGTCGATACGAAGTGGGAAATACGTGACAGAATATGGCGTAAACAGCTTGGCAGACTAAGGATGGAAAACGTTTGAAAAACGTCTCCCTGTACATCTGGTCCCAAGCTGTGAAAACTAGCTTGACATAGTTGGAAGCTACACGACTGAATAACTGACGCTGGATTTCTGGACAAGACTACAGCAAAATAAAGCACGTAAAGGAATGAAATCCTGCAGTACGCTCTCCCTGGAAAATTTTGGATAGCATTTCTTGCATTTTGACACCACTTTGAAGTAATTAGGACTTAGGAAACGAATGATCAAACGAACGAACAAGCAAACAAACAAACAAACAAACAAACAAACAAACAAACAAACAAACGAACAAACAAACAAACAAACAAACAAACGAATAAACGAACAATGAAATGTTTCTTTACACACCTGATACTTCTCTAAGAAAAACCACCAGAAAAGATCCTACAAAAAAAAAGTTTTATAAAATCATCTAAGCATAAAGAAATGATTTTGTGTATGTTCTAAACTACTGAATTGCTCTCAAAATGGGATCTCATTGTTCTGGAATTGGTTACTTAGATTATGAGTTTTAATTTTGTTCAATTGAAAATTTTCATTTCACAGACACTTTATTGTGTACATTTAATACTCTTGCTGTGCAGCATCTACTGTCATTTACAGATCTATTAGAGGGAACTAAGTCTTCATTCTATCTATATATTATATCTTCATTATAACTATCTCCCTAAAAAAAATCTCTCTAACTCTTTCCTGTCCGAATTGGTCTTTAGTATTTTATTCTGGCTAACGTCAGACGATGTTATTCACCTCTGGGAGAAGCCCTCGGTCAGGAATGAGTTATAAACTATCTCTCTAAAAACTATCTCTCTAAAAACTATCTCCCTAAGGTGAAGTAATACGAGCAACAAATTGCTGCAACCAAGTTGCGTAGCAAGTTGAAGAAAAATGTTGCCTGTATTACCTCACCTTTAAGCTTTCTAAAATTTCCATTACCTGAACAACTGCCTGGGAAGGATGGGTAAGAAAGATTCTTTTGAACTCCTTTTTGAAGCCAGGCTGAAAATAGACATGATTATGAATTAATAATGTTGATATTCATATGATGGTGGTGATGTTGGTGGTGATGATTATGGTAGTGAACGTGGTGGTAGTGGTGATGATGGTGGTGGTAATAATGGTGGTGATGATGGTAGTAGTAGTGATGATGGAGGTGGTGATGTTGGTGAAAGTAGTGGTATGGTGATGATGGTAGTAGTGATGATAATGGTGGCAATGATGGTGGTGGTTGGTGATGGTGGTAGTGGTAGTGATGGTGATGGTGATGGTAATGATGTTGGTGGTGATGATTATGGTGATGATGGTGGTGATGGTAGTAGTGATGATGAGAGTAGTAGTGATGATGGTGGTGGTGATGGTGGTGCTGCTAATGATAATGATTTAATATAAATATTATCACTACTGCTCAGTTACCTTTCTGTTGAGGTCTTTTTGTGCATGGGTCACTATGTTTAGAACATTTCTTGTCAGCAAGAAAGCAGGTAATGGTGTCAATGTATCTGGATTGAAGCCAGGAAATGTATGTAACTAAAACAAAACAAATAGCAATGATCACCCAGCCTCCCTATAATAATTATATCACTGTTTAAATATCTTTCTGTTGAATCCACATTTAAGCCTACCTCAACCAACATTGGCTTTTTGGAAACACTTGAATGATTTTGGTTACTCTAAAACATTAAAATACATTAATTAAATATACAGAACAGAAAGTTCATGGTAGGTCACACCTTATGGCATGCTGTGACAATGGCCAATTAATTATTTGGTAAATTAGCATTAACCCATTCCTGTCTCAGAGCTGGCCAAAACCAACCCCTTTATTAACAAACACCAGGCAGTTTTACTCGTGAAAAAGAGAATTCTCAGACATCCTAGGCAGCAATGAGTTAACAAATGATTATTAATAACCCATTCCTGCCTGAGCTGGCCAAAACCAACACCTAATTGTTTTACTCTGTCTAACTCCAGATGATTTTATTCATCAACACCTGCATTCTAAAAGCTCGATGACTAAATGAGTGGCCCCTCAATTCAACTGCATGGTTGGAGAGGGAGTGTAGTCTCATACTCGGTGAGTGTGAGTGGAGACTAATCGAGTGTTGAGTTGCACTCATTGAGTGCGAGTTAGCTTTTAGAATACAGGTTATTATTATCTTATCTTATCTTATCTTTGGTGTTCTACCTCTTTAAACTTTCTCTCCTTTGGTAAATCTGCTGCTCTTGAGCTGCTGACATTTAGTGGATCTTGGTTTTTTCCTATTACTAAAAGCAATAAGAAACCATGGCTGGTGATACTTGCAGGTATTGAAAGTATATGTAGCTGTTTTTTCTCCATGTCTTGTTCAATGATAATTATGTAATTACATGTACTGCAATTTATATACCTGTTCTTATTGCATAAACTCCTGCAAACTTATTTAACTCTTTTCTTTCTTTCTCTAAAAAAAAACCAGAACAAAGTACAATTTGCCAATTATCAAATCCTTAACTTATAATAACCAATCAACTCAAACATATAATTATTTTGAGTGAACTCTTTACAAACCCCTTGTGGAGATGCTGCCCCTCTTTGTGGTTTGCTTGGGGGCTTTATAATCAATCTTGAGATTCCCATAACCAAACTGTTCATCATCATTTGTTTCAGATGTTTGATGTTTTTCTACATAACTGTCAATGACAAGTTCACTCTCTGGACAAAAACCATTCAACTCGGAATCCAGATAGCTGATTTTTTTACTAATTGAATCAATTGAGTCAACTCTTCCTGTGGGAGCTTTTCAAGAAGTCAAGATTGTTCAAGTCAATATTTTAAACCCTTTTATTCCTATTGGTGCCAATTGGCACTTTTTAGTTTTTACTCTAGACTGTCTAACACCAGACGATTTTACTCGTCAAGGGAAGACCTCCTGACATGGTGGGAGTCAAGATGGGAAGTAGGGGTGGGGTGGGAGATAGGGGTGGGATGGGAGGTAGGGGTGGGCTGGGAGGTAGGTGTGGGCTGGGAGGTAGGGGTGGGTGGGAGGTAGGGGTGGGTGGGAGGTAGGGGTGGGTGGGAGGTAGGGGTGGGTGGGAGGTAGGGGTGGGTGGGAGGTAGGGGTGGACTGGGAGGTAGGGGTGGGTGGGAGGTAGGGGTGGGTGGGAGGTAGGGGTGGGTGGGAGGTAGGGGTGGGAGGTAGGGGTGGGATGGGAAGTAGGGGTGGGCTGGGAGGTAGGGGTGGGCTGGGAGGTAGGGGTGGGCTGGGAGGTAGGGGTGGGCTGGGAGGTAGGGGTGGGCTGGGAGGTAGGGGTGGGCTGGGAGGTAGGGGTGGGTGGGAGGTAGGGGTGGGAGATAAGGGTGGGGTGGGAGGTAGGGGTGGGGTGGGAGGTAGGGGTGGGAGGTAGGGGTAGGGTGGGAGGTAGGGTGGGAGGTAGGGGTGGGGTGGAAGGGAGGTGGGGTGGAAGAGAGGTGTGGTGGAGGGGAGGTGGGGTGGAAGGAGATGGGGGTGGAAGGGAGATGGGGCTGGTGGGGAGGTAGAGGTGAGGTGGAAGGGAGGTGGGGTGGAGCGGGGTGGGGTAGGAGGGAGGGAGGTGGAAGGAGCTGGGGGTGGTGGGGAGGTAGAGGTGGGAGTGGGGTGGTGGTGAAGTGGGGTGGAAGTGGAAGGGAAGTGGAAGGGAGGTGGGAGTGGGGTGGAAGGGAGGTGGGAGTGGGGTGGAAGGGAGGGAGGTAGGGGGGAGATAGAGAGGATGTGTGTGTATGACAGGGGGTACATGTTGCTAAGATAGAAAGTTTAAAAACAAATCTAGTCAAATGGCATTGTTGTTATCAGCAGAAAATATTATTTTATATATTTTTGCAAATAAAACAGTGAAATTATCTATGTTTGTTCTTAACAGTAAGCAAGAATTTCTATAAATAACACTTCTACATTTACACAATATTTATTAATTTGCAGCAACACCGTGTTTATCTTTGTTTGCTCGGATGAAGCCCTAAGTTAACAGGTCAGAAGCTCGGCAATCAATAATACAATATATGTGGTGTTTTCTGTCAGCCTGCAAAATCAATCAAAAAATTAATTACTTGTTTTCAAAACACTGGAAAATGAAATTCGCATGAGTAATATCTTCAGTGTACATTTCTTATAGTTGAAAAGAAGTGAAAGAGTCAATTATTGTCTTATACAGATTTAAGAAGATTGGCCGATTGAAAGATCAGAATCTGGCATTCAGCCATATTGCGATATACCTGTTTTCAAAACTACACAAAATTCTGCAGAAATAAATAAACTGTAAGGATACAAGCAAGAGATGAGCCTCTTTCGTCGTATTCGTCCGCGATTCCACTAGAACAAAACAACTGCGACATAATCTTGGATTGTATAAACACGAAGCTTCTTCTTGCACATTTTCATTCCGCCATTTTGACAAGCTCACGCAATTAACCGTTGCTAATGGCAACAGAACATAAATTATATTGTTTGAAAATTTTTAAAATAAATTTGATTGGAAGCCTTAATTTAGGACTAAAAAATTGGCTTTTAATGAAACACATCCGTTGAAAACTTAGGGAAATACATTGGCGACGAACTGCAAAGGTGTAGATTTTATTGTCCCATATGTATGTCCTAAAAATCCTGTTAAATTTGCCCAGAAATGGTGCTCTTAGCTACCCCAAAAAATAAGAAAAATAACGTTTTTTCAGTTTCGACGACGGAAGATGTTACGCGCGTCGTTGCGTGCCCATTTTGGGGGCTCCACCCAAAGCTACCATTGACGAATCGACAAAGTTTACGGTTTATACCGTAGCTTAAAACTCAGCTTTATAACCTTGATATATTTTCGTTTTAGTATAGTTTACTTTTTGGAAAAATTTATTTATAACAGTGTTATTTTGTTGATCTTTTCAGCAAAAAATTGCCTTTGCGCAGAGCCCGCCAAAATAATTATGCGTGCGCAACCTTATGACCTCTCAATGTGCGCAACACAAGATGGACGGATGGAGGAAAGTTCAAATGGTCAAGCAAGTTTTTAACAATATTGTGCTCAGAAAACTGAGTAGGTATGCAAGTATAAACTTTGATTTTGTAGTTCTTTATCTCCTTTCTTCTTTGAGATGTTTTATTTCATGTATATTTAATTGGAACCCTTGCAAACACTTTAATACGTTTTTTAAAATATACATGCAAGTGATGCAACAACGTTTGGTGACCTCTTTGCTCCGTTGTCAATTTTCGTCGCTTTTAAATTACACATTTCTTTCATTAAATACACGTCTTTTAGTTAATAAAGTTAGTATATTTATGCACTAATCTTCCAACAATAAGCACTTGCTAATATTAAAACAATTTATCGCAAATTGTTCATAAGCAAAATTTCTGAAAGTCAAAATATTAAATTACACATTTATACATTTATTTTAATAAAAAAGCTCGTTATCTTAAAGGTTCTACCAAGATAAATACTGTAAAATTGTTATCTGGGAAAATACAAAGGAATTACAAAGAAATAAAAAATAATAATTCAGTATAATAATTATACCAAAATTATATTCTCTATGCTAATAAATATACCCAGAATTTTTAACATCCAAATCGAAAAAAATAGATTGTTTTTTTTTGTAAATAAATATATACAGCTTGAACTATTTGGCAAATGTATGTAAATGTGAATGCGTGATTTCATTTGGGACAGTCTTGTGGAACAGAGTCAAGGAAGATACGGTCTGGAAACTCAACAAACTTCTAAGTATCTATAATAAGCTCTAATTTTATGTTGAGTGATAACATGGTTGAGTGATTGAACCCAAATGCTACTATTGGATGATTGCTTCACTATACTGAAAATACATGCTCCTCACCATGCACAAGTTTGAATATTTTCATAAACGTGAACAAAAAGATAGAGCAAAGACATTTGCCAAGTTTCCAGACCATTTATCGATAGACTATGGTCAGAAACAATCGGAACCTGTCCACCAGACCTGTCTACTTGTCCCTGACCCCAGGGGATGAGTGACCCCAGGAGATGAGTGACCCCAGGGGATGAGTGACCCCAGGGGATGAGTGACCCCAAAGGGTGAGTGACCCCAGGGGATGAGTGACCCCAAAGGGTGAGTGACTCCAGGAGATGAGTGACCCCAGGAGATGAGTGACCCCAGGGGATGAGTGACTCCAGGAGATGAGTGACCCCAGGAGATGAGTGACCCCAGGAGATGAGTGACTCCAGGAGATGAGTGACCCTATAAGTTGAGTGACCCTCACGGGATGAATGACCCCAGGGGATGAATATGTACATTCATTAAAATTATTTCTATGCATAATATTTATGCACATGTTTCATAACAGCTGTAGTCCAGTTTGAAGTTGTTTCCAAGGGAGCCTGGATAATTTTACCATCCTTGAATCATTTAATTGTGCTTCCATCATTCCACACGGCATATGTAATCCATTTCTCTCATGGTAAATAGTCGATGTATGAGAACGAAGGCTTAGAACAGCCAGCAAACTTGTAGTTAGCAAGTAGATGCTGTTATCTTCATAGCAACATGAAGGTCAGATTTGGCCACCAAAAATGTTAGATTAGTACCAGCATTTCGGATTAACTTCATGGCACTAAAAAGTCAGATATTTTTTAAGATTATAATCTTGGTGACTTATACTGCATAACATGAGTGCTGAAAATCAAATTTGTTCGTTCGTTCGTTCGTTCGTTCGTTCGTTCGTTCGTTCGTTCGTTCGTTCGTTCGTTCGTTCGTTCGTTCGTTCGTTCGTTCGTTCGTTCGTTCGTTCGTTCGTTCGTTTGTTCGTTCGTTCGTTCGTTCTTTCGTTCATTCAAAGCTATTTGGTTTCTAGGCTTCAAAAATGTGTGAAGTATGTAAAGATCGCTTCAACAGTTTACAATGCTTCTCAAAGATTGTGGCTAAGTGGTTCCCAAGGGCCTGCTTATTGAGGTGAGTTACATGTCTCTCAAGGGGGAAGGATCATCCAATTATCTCCTACTTCCGTATCTTCACTCCCATGTTACTTAATTCTCTATTTATGCTACAGTATGCCAATTACCTTTGATAATCTGCACCAACCAAGCTTGTGCCATTGACAGCTAGAATACGATCACCAAGTCTTAAACGACCATCCTACAACATAATAAAACATGTGTCAAAATCCTTTTTCAACTTTCCCATCCTTAACTTACAGTTTCTGTAGATAGGTACTATTTTCTGTATAAATTCAGGGTTTAACTTACCTGGGCTGCGGGTCCAGTAGGAAGCAATGTTCTCACATATATCCCATTAGATTTGAGAGGTGTAAACTAAAGAAAGATATCAAGTTAGTTGCTAAGGGTCTTTCAGAATAATCCTCGACTAGAAAAGGTTAAACTGCTTAAAATTTCAAGGCCTTCAAAATCTCTCAGGCCCATTTCAAATGTCACTCTTCTCATGCACAGAACCTGATACAAGCATTAAGTGTGGCAGAAGAGCGACGTTTGAGTCAATTAAGAGCGGCAGATTGTATTTGGAGCGGCAAGGTCTGTTGCATTATGACGTTGGAGCGACTCTGATTCAAACGTTGAACTTCTCATGTGCCGAACCTAATGCATAAATTATTTTAATGTATTATCGCTGCCACTGATCAAGGTTTTTGCCGGTTTTTAATAGTTTGAGGAATTAAGTTCGACGTTTCAACCGACGCCGCGTCAGAGCCGCTCCAACGTCGAATCTATTTGTATTAGGTTTGGCGTATGAGAAGAGCGACGTCTGAAGCAGGTCTCGGCTTTTCAAAGTGATGTCTGTGATAAAAAAAAACCCAACTAAAGCTTCATCTAAATATGAGAATGCATTGAACTTATAATCTTACTATTACAGAATCATCTTCAGAGAAACACCAGAAGATTTTTTTCATGATTTCTTACACTGCTAAATTCAACTGAAAAATTTCGGTTGAATTTAGCAGTGTAAGAAATCATGAAAATTTTTTGTCATGTTTCTCTTTGGATGATTCTGCAATAGAATTGAAACACTGCACGTCCTCACGGATTAGCGTTATGTTGTCGCGAGAATATCTCGTGCACTTAAGTTGGATAAAACTCGTCTCCAATCCCTGTGCGGCTCGATAGCTCAACAGGTAGAGCGACGGACCAGAATCCCGAAGTTGCGAGTTCAAATCCCGCTTGAATTTAGCAGTGTAAGAAATCATGAAAAAAGTTCTTCTAATCTTACCAAGCCATCAATGAGTCCTACTCCTATACCAGAATCTCCTTTCTCCAATTCAACCACAAATACATCATCTTGGTTATCATTTCCTTTGCGATAGCCATCTTCCTCCAACTCTTTCTCATCTGGTTTGCCATTTCTGTTTGTTGTGACCTCCGGTTCAGGATTCTGACCTCGACCTTTTTCTGGAGTGCGGTTTTTAGTCGTAATGTTATCCAACGATGCACTTTTTGAAAGACCGTTAACTAAACAAATAAAAAAATAAAGATCGAAATATATAGCAAGGTTTGAAGTACTGCCGAAACAGAGAACGTAGGAGTCTCACGTTTCGAGCGAAGACCCTTCGTCAGAGAGAAACGTAAAGTGGCTGTTTTCGGCTAGCTCAGGTTGGAATGGGTTATTGAGACTGAGGAAAGCAGCAGATGACTGGGAGAGGCCTTTTGAGTGATCTATTTTAGCTGTAACCAATAACAGAGCCGGTGCAGTTTCCTTGTGTATTTTGGAGGACCTACCTTGGTTTTTTAAATGATTTTTTAACAGTTTTGCTTCAATGTGATTCAACGTCGGATCGCTGGAACTAAACTTCTGAGGAAGTTTCACTGGGCTTAAGCTCAGCGATGCAGGAGGACTGGACCTGACCGACGAGGCTGGTGTCGAGTGACGTGATAGGTTGTCCAGTTCAGGGGCATGGACTAATACTTGAGGACCCCTTGTTGATGCTGAAAGTTCCTTGTTAGCACCAAAGGATGATTTCAAGGCATCTAAAGCTTTCTTAACAACAGGATGAGGTTTGTCGGCTTCCAAGTCCAATAGGTAGTCGGAGGTTGGAAACAAGAATGGTGGATGTGTCGAGAAGCTTTCCAAAATTTCTTCTAAATATGTTTAAAATATTTCATTAGTTACAAGGGCACTTAACTTTCACCAACCGGAGCCAACACAACATAAGGCATCGGTCTCAGTGACTTTCACCAATCAGAGCCAACACAACAGAAGGCATGGGATCAGTGACTTTCACCAACCAGAGCCAACACAACATAAGGCATGGGACTCAGTGACTTTCACCAACCAGAGCCAACACAACAGAAGGCATGGGATCAGTGTTCACGTATGAATCGAAAGCCTGGTTTTCAAATTTCCTTCAGAAAGTGAAAAAGAGGAAAAAGAAGGAAAGGAAAGGATAAAGAACTGGGGGCTAATCATCCTTACTTGCGACCAGTGGCTGAATTGCGAAGGACGCAGATCAACGTGACTGAGTCGAAGGCATATCAAAGGCGCTCCAGGCAGCCGGCATTGGAGACAGTTCAGACCACAGCTCACAGCTCAGACCTAGGTGTCAATTTTACAGAGGGAGGACAACCAGAAACCCTGGCAAAAAAACTCTCGAAGCACAGGAGACATGTTAACATTCAGAGATCAACACCAACAATGACAACATTTTAGGGAGACGTTCATTAATTAAAAAGCAATGCTTACCATCTTTCAAAGCCGAGTCCACTTCTTCAGGGATCGGTCGCCAGTCGGCTGGTCGAGTTTTCCCAGTGCCTAATTGGTACTCTGTGAGAATCTTGTGAAGTTGAGCTGCATTTAATATCGGGAAATCATGACGTAGATTCTGCCAGTTGGACTATAGAGGGGAAAACATTTGCATTAAATAAGGAAACAACGAGTTAAAATAGCATATAGGTGCCGTATTTTCTAGAGTATACAGCCGTACCGTTGTATAAACCACAGTGTCGGTTTTTCGGGGATTTTTTGGAAAACTCCTTTCTTACGGGCTATTTAGTCCAAGTTATGACGTGTGTGATATTCACCATAATTTTAATCACGTGAACTTGAATTTGTCCACGAAGTTTTCCAAGTTTGCGTCATGGTGACACTGTACCTTTCATTCATTCACATATAAACTGCAATCCAGACAACCCATGTTATTTCAAGTAATATTGGGCATTTCACTCCTGGCATTACCACCTTAATGTATACAGAACTCGCGATCAAGCTCTCGGCAACGCCCTCCGTGGCTCAGTGGTCAGAGCATTGCACTAGAATCGCAAGGTCGTGGGTTCAATTCCTGCCGGAAGGCCTGTGTAGTTGCATTTTTCGCAACTGGTCCCGGTTTGGTCTTAACATGTATATATTCTACACTCGAATTTTCCTTCACCAAAAATCCCTAGAACATGCTATGTTATTTCATATACTTGTATATCATTTACCTGCAATAATTGAACCTTGGGTGTCGCCAGAACATCTGCAGCTGACGAAAGCTTCCTCAAATAATCCGTCGCCTCTTCCTGAAGACCAACGTCTGCCGCCCAACCTTCCAATAGATCAAGATTACCCCGAATTTGTGCACCTTTTGCCCAGCGGTAAAATTTCCCTCCAGCTCCTCGGTCCATAAGGGTGTTGAACAACGACGCATTTGTGAAAAAGAATAGATACGCGAAAAGTTGACGGACGATTTGATGATGGACGTGGAACGAGGTAATGAGATCGTAAACTGTTTGGAAAATTTGAACAACTATTTCTGCTCCCTCCAGTTCATCACCATTTCTGCTTTCGTCGTCTTCTAGCTTTTGAAATGGATTTGTGTCCAGTATCAGGGGAAGAGCCACGTAGAGAACCTGAAAAAATATATATTTGTTGCAATGTTTAACACTTTCAGGTTATAAAATCGTCTCGTCTTCAGGCTTCAAAGTGTTAAAGAGATAGGTTTTAACACTTTGAGGCTTGAACCTCTCCCTGCGCTGAATAAAATCGTCTGGCGTTAGCCAGAATAAAATACTAAAGACTCGTCTTCAGGCTTCAAAGTGTTAACCCTTTAATGCTCTGTGTTCGAAAAATCGGAAAGGAAGGAAAAGACTGGGAGCTAATCCGTACTTGCAGCGATTCTGTTTGCAACCAGTGGCTAAATTGCGAAGGACGCAGATCAACGTGGCCGTGTCGAGGCATATCAAAGGCGCTCCAAACAGCCGCCAACGACACAGTTCAGACCACGGATCACAGCTAAGATGTTAGGGGTTGATTTTACGGAGGGAGGAAAACCGGAGAACCCGGCGAAAAACCCTCGAAGCACAGGAGAGATCAACTACAACTCTACTCACATGAGTCCAAGCCCAACAACGAGGTCATTCCCAAGCGGTCACCCATCCAAGTACTAACCCCGTCTAACCGGGCTTTACTTTTTGGTGAGAGGCAGCGCGCTAACAGAACACGCCACCAAAAGGAGCAATAACTCAAACGTATAGACAGTTCATTAAAGTGGAACGGAGAAACGGAAAATAGAATAACCTGGAAACGTATAGTTGCCCTTTAAAGCTGGATCTCCACTAAGTGTAAAATATCGCGCGCTCGACTTTTCTATTGTACAAATTGAATAGTTTTCTATTTCGTTCCACATGGAAACTCACAAGACAAAAGAAAAAAGTCGAGCGTGCGATATTTTACGTCTAGTGCCGGAAATCCAGCTTAAAGGGTAACTAGTATCGTTCTCGATTCTCAAGCCTCTGATGTATTTTACTCTGGCTTACACCAGACGATTTTACCCCAGACGATTTTACCCTAGACGATTTTACCCCAGACGATTTTACCCGTAACACTAAAAATCCATCTAAAAATCCAGCAACGGGAAAGGGTTAAAAGCAAATCCCTGAGAACGTAGATTTATCTGAAATCACAAAACAGCTAAATATTACCAACCTTTGTAAGGTGATAAACCGTTTGTTGGAAAGTGAACATGGCAACTTCTTCTAAAACATTCAATAGTTCTTCATCAGAATTGGCCAAAGCTTCTTCTTCAGGGTCATTCGACGACGCACTGTGGTAAGCTTCGGGAAGATAAGCAGGGAGGTTGTCTTGGAGAAAATGAAGCATTTCTAAAGCATTACTCATCCAAAATATAATCAGCTTTAGATCAGGAATGACCTCGTTCAAGGACTTCAGTGGATCCATTTCACTAAAATTTTATAATAAGAATACAGTTAAAACTGCGTTAATTATAATTAATGTAGTTAATTATATTTATAATTATATATATATAATTATTTGGTGTTACCCTTCAACATTTGTCTCAGTGATTCCTTTCGTTTTGTCCTAAAAGCAATTTGAAAAAAGGACCACTATTAATATTTTCTGGCATCAAATTTGTCACATGGGCATTATAGCTTTCTCTACCTTTCTACAGTAGAGCGAATTGTGCTTTGCTGTGCTCTACTCTTACTGTACTCTACTCTACTCCACTCTACTCTGCTCTACTCTGCTCTACTCCACTCCACTCCACTCCACTCCACTCCACTCTACTCCAATCTACTCTACTCTACTCCACTCCACTCCACTCCACTCCACTCCACTCCACTCCACTCCACTCCACTCCACTCCACTCCACTCCACTCTGGGTTGCAACCATAACAAATAATTATTCATCTTACCCAAGCAACACCTTGTATCACATTAGTAACCTTTAAGATCAATCTTCTGGTATCAACATGACCGTGGTACTTTGCTGAATGTTCGATGGCCATAATAAACAAATACGAAGCAACCAATTCAAAATCTCCCTCCTTAACTGACTCACAGACACCGACAATAAACTCCAAAAGTTGATCCTCTTCCTCCAAATCATATCCCAGACTCAAACGATTTGGATTGGTCGACACCTCGCGCATTTGGATAACCTTAACTTTGCTTTGCAAGTCGTTGCCATAACCGTTAACATGAGTGTTCGCTGAAGGCATCCAATCAAATGTAAGGTTGATATCCGAGACACGAATGGGGTCTTTATACAAAAATACATAATGGGTACCAATTTGTACAAGATCGCCAGCACACAGTAACATTGGCTCAGTTAATAACCTGCCATTTATTGAAACCTCACAGTCGATAAAAGGTTCTAGATAAACTTGATCCATGCCATCGTCAGACTCCACCGTACTCTCGTTGTCTCCACTTATCTTTTTATAGATCTGGCAATGCTGACTATGAATGTCCTCACTGTAGAGAGGAATATCCGGATGCTTTTGACCAATCGTTGGTTTCCCAATACTCAAAACGTCCTCGTCCAGACGATGTAGAAGATAGTCCTCGGAGATACCACTTCCTCGCAGCAGTAAAAGATAAGGCACATCTATTGCTGTGCTCATGTTAAACGTAAGATTAGAATGACTTACGCTGCCATCATCTAAACCTCTTGAGCGATGCGTCGGTGATTCCATATGACATGACGATTTCTCGGAATCACTGTACTCAGTACTGCTGATACTTAATTTGTTCTTAAGTAGAGATATATCCGGTGGATTATACGCAGTACCTTTCTTCCGTGCAATACCGTTCGTTGCGTCCTTCTCCACCCCATCTTCCATGTCACATTTCCGTCGAAGTTCAAACCTACGTGATCTACTTCCAGCTGGTTTCCATAACGACTGTAGCACCAACGGTTTTTCTTTTTCACCGACAACTCGCACGTACTCCGTAACCCACTCTTTCTTCACCTCGGAACTCTTATCTGTTTTCTCTTGTCCCGGGACTTCAGCAACGTTCCTGAAATGACCAACGGCATCACACAGTACAAAATCATTTGCATCCGCAGCTTCAAGTTTGTATTTTCCCAATGCTTGTTTCACAATAGAATCAGCGGCGGAACTACTCGTTGCTTTAACACTCTTGTAGTTTGAATCAGGGGAAATATTATTTCCAAAAACCTTCAACACACCAGGGACCATTTGATTGGTGGAAAGTTCAACACCGCGCTCAAGAGAGCGGCCTTTCTTTGGTAGTTTCAAGACAGCGCCCAGTGACCGTCCTTTTGTTCTACTTCCACGAGTATCTTTACGTAAATTCTTCTTAGGTTTTGGTGAGCTTTGGCTTTGCTTCTTCTTGTCGTACTGGGCCCAAGCGGTCATTTTAATGCTCTTGTCGTGCCCAGCATACATAAAGTCATAAACGCCGCTCATTGGTCGGTTTCCTTTCCCGTGGAATGCCTTTGGTGGTTGGAGACCATCAGTGCTAAGTTTTCCATTCGAGGCAGAAGTTGTGTTGGTACTTTTAGTTTCACTATCTGCAGTTGATCCTGGTTTCTTGATTCGTAAGATGAAACGCAAAGCCTTTGTTGCATTAAGAGCAATAACCAGAGGCCATTCGGTCTGATCAAGACAGATCTCATCTAAAAAATAGTGACTAACATATTTTAACTCATTGCTGCCTAGGGTGTCAGAGGGTTAGACCGAGTAAGACAATAAATGGGTGGTTTTTGTCTGGCTCAGGCAGGAGGATTATGGTGGTGGTCATGGTGGTGGGGGTGATGGTCATGGTGGTGGTGGTCATGGTGGTGGGGGTGATGGTCATGGTGGTGTTGGTGGTGGGGGTGGTGGTGATGGTGGTGGGGTCATGGGGATGGTGGTCATGGTGGGGTGGTGGTTGTGGGGGTGAGGGTGGTGGTCATGATGGTGGTGGAGTTAGTGGTCATGGTGGGGGTGGTGGTGGATGTGGGGGTGACACCCAATTTCAGCTTTGAAATCTACTTAAATTGTCTAAACCAGGGTGGCAATGTGGGCCCTCAAACACAAATCGACTGAGGACCCCTATACTAGGTTACTCTATCACTCGGATCAAGTTACCTTGTGTTATCTTGGTCTTATATGAATGGTTTGGTTTTCAAACTTGGTTGGTTGGTTGGTTAGTTGGTTGGTTAATTGATTGGTTGGTTGGTTGATTGATTGGTTGGTTAATTGATTGGTTGGTTGGTTTGGTTGGTTGATTGATTGGTTGGTTAATTGATTGATTGGTTGGTTGGATGGTTTGGTTGGTTGATTGGTTGGTTGATTAGTTGGTTGATTGATTGGTTTATTGATTGATTGGTTGGTTGGTTGATTGAGCCAATGACTGTAGTACAATCAACCGCAGTGACCTTCAAATGATCATACTGTAGCCCCTAAACAACTGTCAAACGTCCGTCACCACCCATGAACAAAGTTGTACAATAGTACCCTTGCTTTCTAATACTTGTGGTTATGGTTTTATAATTTGATCTGAGTGCATGCCAGTTATAACTTATAAGTAAAACTGTTGTTGAGAGTTTAGTGGAGATTTCACCCATTCATCTTCAAGCTGTGTGATATATCACCCAAAGTGATTTTGAGGTATGTGGCAAGCAAACCCATGGATAATCCCTTTAAGCCTCACTAAAAATGCAATTTAAATGACATAATCTATGCACATCTGATATTGTGTCATAAACTGTCAGAAGACACGATACACTTAAAACCTTCCTTCGACAATTTATTAACAAAATCTACATCCATTATAAGATGTCACTCATTGGCAAAAAATTAATCAAGGAAAGGGGTAGTTCGTTTATGAACGGAATAAAAAGTCACCCATTGCATGTCTATGCACAAACACTTTAAATGTCCATTTATCACTTGAGGTGTTGGGTCGTTGAGGCGTTTTGGACGCCCCAAATATGGTCGAAGTCACGCTAATGTGTTCTAATGAATGTACTAATTAAACAAGGCCAGCCAATACCTTCTTCTATTAAATGAGTTGTCTCCCCAGCTAGCTCGATTTGGTAGTCGTTGTCAAAAAATTGGGTAAATAAATAACTTATTGGCGAGCCATTTTGTACTTATATTGTGCACAAGACACCGGAAATTCCAAATAGGAATAAAAAAAGCAGAGATATGGAAAACTCCGCTTCAATTAACTCAAATCCTACAATATAGCAGTGTCTGAAAGTCCTTCTTTGGTGAGGTCTTTCAATTTCGAGCCAACCTCAGAACGCAAGGAATGTTTACTACAGAATGGCTCGGCAGACTAGATATTACATAAAGATTATCCAACGCCGACATCTCAATTTGGATGACACGAGTGATATATACCCCCGCGACACTGATACACAGCTCTTGATGAAATTGAGTATTATCGGTTTGGGATTTCAGGTGGAACAATTTCAGCTTGTTCACACACCAAAGCGTGCAGCGATATGTTTTCCATTGCAAGGTTTATAATCCAAAACTTTCGATAACGATGTAATTGGATCAGTGTAAACGAGTTAACAGCTGGTATTAAAATATTCCAAACAGTGAAATGAAAGTAGTGTGATGCGTAGGCAGTGTTGAAATACAAATCAAAATATAGTACGTTGAATAATTTCGACGGTACTCAAACCTTAGTTTCTAACGTTTCGAGCAAAGGCTCTTCATCAGGCAACAAAAAGTCTCACGATTTCACTCGGGATATACTGCAATAAATTATTAGGATAATTTAACCAGTCTGTTTGTCATTCTGTAATCTGAGCTATCGGTTGCTCTTTTTTATAATATTCTATTTAATAAGTGTGCAAGATATTCTGTTATACAGTGCTTCAGTTCTATTCCAAAATTATCCCGGGAGAAAAAAAGAGAAAAATTCTGATTTTCTAAAATAGAATTTGAAGCTCGTTAATAAGTGTTATGTTACGTTCGCCACATCTAAAATTCTGGAACTTATTAAATCCACGAACACCAATATTTTAATAAACAATAATCATAAAAGAAAAATCTACACGAACCTTCTTCTTGCACTGCGTAAAGTTTTGAGATTTCGACCAACTCGTTCTCCAAACCTGGTTTAAATTTTTCAACTAACGTTGGAAGGAGTTCGTTGACCGTTGTCCGATTCGTAAGACGAACGGCTTTGGTTAGCTCTTTCCCACCGTCTTCGAAATAAAATCTTAAGGCCCCTTCATAGTTCGGATTCTAAGATCAAATTGAAAAGAAATTATATATAAATATAAATATAAAACGCTAGCGGGAAAACTTGGGAAGTTTTTTTAAAAGCGGGTGAGATTTGCAATGTAAGTGTTTTTATATGTTTTTGAATATTATTACTTAACAAACGTTGACCTGTAATTAATATTATATTCTGTTTCACAGCAAGGTTACCAATTTTTGATCCGACAATCACGGACGCAATCTAGCTCCATGAACTCGCCTATATGACAAGATGACAAGATCTATCGCTCTATTGTCTGCCAAAATTTGTTCAAAAATAGCCAACTTTATTGAGAGGGAGATTTATTGACATTACGAAATCCAAACGTCAACACAAAAATTGTTCTCGAATAACCACAACACGCGAAAATCTCAGCCAGGAAATTCCTTGTCTGTCAGGAAAACGTTGTACGTTTGTCACACAACAAAATCCCGTGACTATTTGATGTCAGTCTTTCATCAATCATTGGGAAAGAATATCTGGATAAAAAGTCGTTTGTGATACGAAACGATGGCGTTAAAAACATGACCAGGGTCCAGATAAGTTAATATTGTGTGACTATTTTTAGTGGCCAAAACCGAGAACCCCGGAGCTTTAGTTTTTGTAATCTTTTGCCCTCGAAACTGGACAACAAGTAGAATTCAAACCTCTTTCGCAACAATCTTGAAGGCTCCAAGTTGGTTTCGTTTGTTGTAGGCGCTAATTTTATCGTATAGTTCTCGCTTCTGATTCTCTGCTTCGGATTCGTCATTTTCTGGTACTTCGTTGAGACTTTCCCGATGAGCTTCTTGAGCAACTATCCTCAAATGTTGTAGTATCCTTGGGTCGGACAGAAGGTTTGAACTCGATCGCTTCGAGAACAGACCTTCGCTCTCCGTTTCACCTAATGTCGAATCCATCGACACTCTTCCACACGCGAAATAAATTTCGCTAAGCGATCTACACGTCTCTTTAGAACATGGCCATGTACAGGCATACACAACATCAAACTATATTCTTCAGATTGGTAAACAGATAGGGCATTCTGGGATAGTGGGTCTGTAACATATTATATTCCGGGTGTGGCTTGTGTCGCGGAATATGATTGGTTAATTATTAATTATCGGGAATTAATTAACTTCCCACCATATCCCGTAGTGTATGTTTCAATGTGTCCAGTTTTGTGGGCAAAAGTCACGTATATATACATAATCTATAAGTTGTATTCACACCATTTCTCCATGGTAACCAGCGATGAACAACGGACAATAACCAATTGAAATAATTATTATGGCCCGACAGCGAATTCACTCATGTCAAGCACATGTATTAACGTTGACATAGTATCTTATTTTCAGCTTAAAGTTGGTAAAGTTTTGTAAGTTCTTCCTGTACAAGCTGTCGTAAGTTGTTCAGCTCTTAATAATTACTTCCTCCAGACAACGGGTAATAACTTTAATTTTGCAGATCTACCGAGGGGCGTAGGAAGCTTGATAAACTTAGGGGGCCGACTCCCACGAGGCGCCACCATGCTTGGCGCCGAGCGAAATTTTTTTGAAAATTTGGAGTCTCTAGATCGTCGGAAATGGCATTTTCAGAGTCTTCTCTACCTCTTTCGTTAGGCCCTTTCATTAATTCTTTCATTATGATTTGTGAGTCTATGCTATCCGTGAGTCAGGATGGATTATTATTAATTGGCCGATCATTGGAATTAAACATCCGATGGACGAAAAATGTTGTTATTAAAATATCGATCACAGATATTTGATTAATATATATACGATTTCAAATACTTCTAGTTTCGGATTCAAATATTTCGCTGGGGCCCGAAAGCTATTCCGCCCCCCCCCTTATAAAATATAGGGGGAGCGCTGCCACGTGTCACACAAATTCCGAACTTTACTCTGATTCATTGATTATACTATTATTCAGGCACGCGGGAGGTGCAAGAAAGAAGCGTGTGAGACACCAGAATATATATTCGAGTGTTTTTTTCTGGCTTCTCGACCGACAGGCCAGAGGTTCTCTTATATTTAGACAGCTCTCTTCACTCAAGTGTCTCAACTTGTACGTTAGATCCACACTGAGACAAGAACCAGGGGCGGATCCAGGATTTTTTGAAAGAGGGGGTTGACATCTGTAGGGGGGTCCGGGAGTATGCTCCCCCTGAAAAGTTTTGATTTCTGATACCCTAAAATGCTATTTCCTGCATTTTGGGGACAATATTAGGATCAGAAATAATGATTTTTATACGCTATATTATACACTAAACACAATTTATATATTATATAATATAATATACCGTTCAAAGAATACATATATAATTGGCCAGGGGGGGTTGCAACCCCCATAACCCCCCTGGATCCGCCACTGAGAACCTACTTATTTTGATCATCTTCGGCAGAGTTCATACAATTAGTCATTTGATGTGACAAGTGAAAATGGTCTGAGGAGTTAAGAGCTTGACTTTTTTGAAACAAAGTCGCTTTATCACTATACTTGATAGTCTTTATCCTATCGGCCATAAGCAAGACCGTGTCATTTTCTTCGATTTTGTTTTCATCAGAGAATTTGGTTATTTTAAAATGTTATTCGGTAGAGCAAAACTCTATTCAACCACGGCTGGGGTTCGACGGTCGAGTAGAGTTTTCTCTAGCGCTGAATATCCTAATATCATTAGTAGGGACCTTACGATGCAAGGACGACGGCGGTTAAAAAGCAACACAAATTTTATAATTAAGAAGTCACGGCTAACTGCCTACTGTTTGAAGCTACTGCTAAAATGATTGTAGTGTCAGTATTGAAGTCATTGTTAAGCAGGTTTTCCACTCGGTCGACAAATGTCGCCTAGTGGAAAACCGGCTTTTGAGCAACAGTTCTCATCTTTTGGTGAGTTGAGGTCGTTCTGAAGACGTGAAAATGCTCTAAGTGGCGTTGTAGAAAGAACGAGGACGGTAATTTCGCAACTAGAATTTTTTTGTTTAAAATATCGTTGAAAATTATTTCGTAAGGTCCACCTGGTGCAGTGTGAATATTCACGGTTGGCAGATCAGATGATCACCTTTTTTCTGTTACAGAAGAGTACTTTACACTTTTACTTTTTATTAATAGGCCTTCTAACATCCCCTAAACAACTCACTGCGTTACGTTTGCAATACTCTTGCATTATATTTATAAATAATCATAATTATCAAATATTAAGGTATTCATTTATATTTAAACTAAAACTGTAAAAACATTCAAAGGTCAAGAAGTATACGATACGTTATTGACCGCTATTTAACCACTTTATAGCCAAGGGGGTTATATTTTTCTGAAGATATATTCCGTATTTGGTGTTGGTAAGTGGAGTTTTGTGAAAAGCATCTGAGAGCTTATATTGGGTTTTAAAAACAGGGTTTAGCTTTGCCAAAAAAAAACCAATGCTTTTCTCGAGATATTTCAAAGAAACTCACGTTGCGTTTCAGATGTTTTTATTGCGACTAACGGCGTAAAAAGGTGTGAATTATGAAGATGGCCATGCATATAATTATTTTTATTTATTGGTGATTATCATAATTGTAATAATTATCATAATTGTAATAATTGTTGTAATTATCATAATTGTAATATCATAATTGTAATAATTATCAACTATAGCTGTAATAATTATCATAATTCTAATTGTAATAATTATCATAATTATTGTAATTATCATAATTGTAATATCATAATTGTAATAATTATCAGCTATAGCTGTAATAATTATCATAATTGTGATAATTCTAATTGTAATAATTATCATAATCACCATAAGTGTAATAATTATCGTAAGTGCAATAATTACAATTGTAATATCATAACTGTAATAATTGTAATAATTATCATAATTATAATTATTATCATAATTGCAATAATTGTAATAATTATAAGTAATAATTATCATAATTGTGGGTTTAAGGTTGCTATTTTGCTCACATAAAGAATTTGTCGTTCCGCGAGCGAGTACATTAGTTCGGATCGCTGTAGTAGTAACGGAACAAAGAACAGTCCTGCCCCCCCCCCCCCCCCCCCCCCCCCCCCCCCCTCCCCTCGCGCGAAAATTCCGCTGACTGGAAATAGGGCTTTACCGAGGAAACTGTTCAAACATGCGGGTATCCATTTAAATTGACTAGCACTGATCTGCAGCTGCCATATTGGTGTATCGTAAGTTTGTTACGAAGTCTTGCTAGTATACCGATATGCGAATTTCAGGGTGTTGCGCGCGCATCATTTCGCAAAGGAATTGGTGTGCTCTTGACGGGTTCCCCACAAAGTAAGCAATGGCAAACAGACTTCAATGCTAGCGAGCCAACAACAGCAGAATAACAGTGTTAAATAGCCAGAAACTGTGTCTACACTTGGTTGATTTTAAACAGTATGTTTACTTTGAGTGGAGTTTGCCAGTTTTTTTGAAAAAAACGATGCGCGCGCAACACCCTGAATCTGATGCGCTTTTTCATTGGAGAGAGTTAAACTGAGAGTTAAACGCTCTAAAAATCCGTGTTTATGGAAAAATAACTAAGATTACACTTCGGTCTTGTGTTTTGTCAATGTGTATGAGATGATAGTTGGGAGCATAGTTCACTAAAAGGCAAACAATACGCCTTCCTATTGGCTGATCCTCTACGAAGATGAAGAACTCGAACTGGACGATCTATGCCTAAAGTTGTTTCGTCCTTTCAGTGGAGACCGCGCGGGAGACCGGGAACGAGAAGATGACGACCTGGCCTTTCGCCGAGGCGAGCGGGACCTGGAGCGAGACTTTCGACGATTCGGTGCTCTGTATGATCTTGGTGGGGATCTTCTGATCGGGGACCTCCTTACCGGCGATCTTCTGACGGGTGATCTCCTGAATGGTGGTGACCTTCTGACGGGAGATCTGCGCCCGGGGGATCGTCTTACCGGGGATCGACGCATTGGGGACCTCCGCCCGGGTGATCTCCTGGGTGGCGAACGTCTCCAAGATGGTCGTCTGCGCGGTGGACTGTTTCGCCGAGGGGGTCTAATATCCCGTCTTCGTCGATCAAGTACGAACTGTGCGAGAACCTCCTGGCCATCAATCTGACCACCATTCATGTGCTTCATCGCTTTCTCGCAATCTTCGTGGTCCACAAACTCCACGTACGCATACCCCGAGTGCATTAAGTTCCGGCTGGTGGGTAAATCCACGTGGTGAACTTTCCCGTATACGCTAAAGATCTCCATCACGTGATCTTTTGTGACGTTTCTCGTCAGGCGATTTACACATAGCTTCTTGGCCTTGGGGCTTGGACTGCGTCGTTTCCGTGGAGACCGGCTACGTGATCGTGACCTGGAGTCAGACTGCGCTCTGTTTCGTTGCGGTGGTGTCGATGAGCGTGAACGGGAGCGATAGCTTCTTGGTGGGGGTTTTTGACGTTCGGTGACGCTCGGACGAATTCGTTCGTTCGACTGCGAGCGTGATCGAGAGTGTGACGGAGCAGAAACTTTCGGCTTGGGAACAGGGGACTTCTCCCTCGGGGGGGAGAGGGATTTCTTTTTCTGTGGTACGACCGGAGGGGGTGATGGTGATTTCTTCGGAGACTTGGTGGTTGTCTGTGAAGGTTTCGGTTTCTGTTCGGGTTTTGGCTCATCAGCTTTTTCTTTGACTTCAGATTTTTGTTCAGACTTTTGCTCGAGGACTTTCTCAGATTTTTTGGCTTCTTTGGAGGATTTGGCTGAAGCTTTTGGACGAGAGCCTGCAACGACAAAACAAAGTCACCACATCAAATAATAGTAATCGTAGAATGAATCCTTGGCTTGCTCGTGCGATAACAAGCCCAAAAGAATGAATCAGGACGTCAGTTTTCTGGCAGGGGGCTCAGAACACCCTCTGAACCACTAGACTACGTTCAGTACGTTGGTAGACATTACGCTACGTTATAAGACGCTCCACCACACTGTCAAGTCAAGATACGTTCCATTATGTTGTAAGATGTTCCGCTACCTTGCAAGACGTTAGACTACATTCTTACACTGTCAAGTCAAGACACATTCCGTTATGTTGTAAGATGTTCCACTACCTTGTAAGACGTTAGATTACGTTGTTAGAAATTACGCTACGTTAAGACGCTACACCACACTGTCAAGTCAAGATACGTTCCGTTAAGTGGTATACTGCTGGTTGCAGGTGACCGCGCCGCGTGCCGAATTTTGATCGTTGTTTGCATTGTCTCAACTGCTACTTGACACGGCCCAAAGTACGAGTTCACACGGGGTCAAGTACAAGTTCAGTTAATTAGTCAAGGTTATTTAAAATGCTTGTCGACAATAGCTCTTTTACTGTAAAATCAATGGACAAAGCTTTTCCACTAGTAATATCTCCTTCCGCGTTTGCTAAGTTTCATAATTATTATCTCAGAACTTGCTGTCTGGGATCCGGCGTTAAATGTTATTAGTGTTCAATTTCAGTTCGTTGGGATAAGTGAAATGTGATTGGTTGATACAAAAATAAACATTAATGATCACCTGCAACCAGCAGTACCGCTACCTTGCAAGACGTTAGACTACGTTAGACGTTATGCCTCACTTTTTTAACATTTCTCCAAACTGGTGCGCGATATATTGCTGTCACAACAAACCTGTGCACATAGGTGCATGGCCTCAAATGGCGCGGCATGGTCAGTATTATGCGTAAACCCACATGTATGTATTGCTGGCCCTTGCTTTGCCCTTTTCAATCAAAATTCAACCTGCTGAAAATCTTGGGGCGCTTTCCAATTTGACAAGTTTAGACTGGTCAGTCCGGCCAGAATGGACTTGCTTTTGATTAGGACCAAATTTTCCAGTCTGACCATCCCAGGTCTCAAACGAATCGTGTTCCATTTAACCGGACTGACCAGTCTAACCGTGTAAATGGAAACCTGCCCACTGACTGACCTTTCTTGTCAGGTGCACTTGAACTGGAGCTACTGCTGGAACTGCTCGATGAGTAGCTACTACTGCTGCTGCCACTAGCAGAACTTCTGGAGCTTGAAGAACCACTTGAACTGCTTGACCTTGATGAACCACTACAAAAAAAACAAATATTTAATAGGGCTCCATTCACACTATACTGGATAGCTTTAATGTTGGCACAAAAGCTTCTTTAGTGATTGTGGTCCATAAAGTTTCCAGACTATTAAAAGGTGGTTGGTTAGGTTTTGAGGATGGGAACAAAAACCACTGACCCCACCTCCCACCCAACCTCACCACCACCAAACCAACTCCCACCCATCTCACCACACTGCCACCTCACCACCACTAAACCACCTCACAACCACCCAAATCACCACCCACCATACCACCTCACCACCACCAACCTACCACACACTCCCACCTCACCACCACCTACCACCATACACTCCCACCTCACCACCACCTACCACCATACACTCCCACCTCACCACCACCTACCACCATACACTCCCACCTCACCACCACCTACCACCATACACTCCCACCTCACCACCACCTACTACCATACACTCCCACCTCACCACCACCTACCACCATACACTCCCACCTCACCACCACCTACCACCCCCCACATGCAATTAGGTTCAGGATTTATGTTAGGTCCCAGAAAGTCATCCCATCTTTAAAGTCACTACGAGTACAAGTAGTTTAATATTAAGTACAGTTGACACTTGGCAACAAGCTTGTTGACCACCGCTATCAAATATTAACAGCATTGTTATAACTTGTTCACAGATTGCCTACAAGCCTGTTCCAAACACATCTTGTTGAGAAGCTTTAAGATTTTTGACGCGTGTGTTCATTCCTGAAATATCGCCAAAATTGACAAAAATTAGCAAACACTGTATATTTTAATACCTGCTTGAAGAGTTAGTTCTACGCTTCTTTGACTTGGTGTTCTCAGCTTTGGCAGTCTTCTTCGTTGGACTACGACCTCTACTGATCTTCTTACTTTCTTTCTCGCTCTTTCCTTTAGTTTTCGACACCTTACGCTCTGTAGAGGGGGAGTGATTTCGTCCTCTCGCCCTACAGAACGACGAGCAAAACACTTGAATTAGAAGCGGAAGTTTACCAAGAAAAACAACAAAACACTGGTTTTATTTCCGACAAAAAGCAAGGTATAGAAACCAAAAGACATATCCTCGAAACAAATAGCGGAATATTTAAAAGAAAAAGCTAGGATTGATTTGGATTGTACTTACATCTTCGAAGAGAAATTCACGATTGTCAAAATGGCCGCCAAGCTACACGCGCCAGCGATAGTCAGTACTCAGCGGTGATTCTCCATGACGTCATTGCTTCAGTTTTGTGTGGGGTACATGTGGTAAAATTATTATATTCTGTAATAAACTAAAGTTGTGTTTAATTGTGATGGATAATCGTGATGATGCTGTGTTGTGGATACAAAGACAGTATTTTCAAACTGTAGCTATGAAATATTTTGACTGGGAAGGTCTGAAAAGTGCAAAGCCAATAGTTGAGCAGGAAATTGTTTTAAAAGCTGTATGTATTGCACATGTTATGAATTTCTAATAATTATTTCTATTGTTGTCAGGTGGTGATGGTGGTGGTGGTAGTGGTGATTGTGGTGGTGCTGCTGATTGTGGTGATGGTGGTGGTGGTGCTGATGGTGGTGGTAGTAGTGGTGATGGTAATGGTGGTGGCAGTGGTGATGATGCTGCTGCTGATGGTGGCAGTAGTGGTGGTGGTAGTGGTGTTGGTGCTGCTGCTGGTGGTGATGGTGATGATGCTGGTGGTGATGACAGTAATGATGGTGGTAGTGATGATGGTGGTGATGGTAATGGTGGTCACAATGGTAGTGGTGATGGTTGTAGTGGTGGTGGTACTAATGGTGATGGTGGTAGTGGTGAGGAGGGAGGGAGCAAGGGGGGGGGGCAGTGATCTGCCAGCACATCACTGATTTTATATATCTTTTTCTTTCAGACTTATTTGCATCCTCTAAGTCAAAAGTACCCTCCATCAAATGCATACATTTTGAGTTTTCTTAAGAAGTTACTGGTGCTCTATGAAGATCAAGGCTGGGAAATATGTGAAGATATCTATTGTTGTATAACAGATATCATTGCCAAAAAACAGAACCAAGAAGACTGCTTTAAACACAAGTCTTATATATTGGTAGGTTACCATGCACCATGCAGACACAGAAACTGGAGTCGACTGTAAGCTAGCTCACTCAGAAATTAAATTGTTTGGAAACATGGTGAACGTCAATGCAGCTAAAAAAGGCAGTTAACCATGAACTGCGATTTATGTTGATGGTGACCTGAAACTGCATAAATCTCTTGTTCTTATGGTCATATATAAGCTGGCCTAAAACCACTTATTATTACTTTACTCTGATATCTGACTACGATGATTTTCCTCATCAAAGGGAGAAGCTGGAGAACCCTCCACAAGCCTAGGCAGAAATGGGTAGTTTAAAACTCATTCCTGCCTGAGCTGGTCAAAAGTGACCCTTTTTATTGTCTTACTCTGTCTAACACCAGATGATTTTACTCATCAAAGAGAGAACCCTCAGACATCCTAGGCAGCAATGAGTTAACAAGTGATTAATCCATTCCTGTCTGAGCTGGTCAAAAGTGGCTTTTTTATTGTCTTACTCTGTCTAACTGTACACCAGATGATTTTACTCATCGAAGAGAGAACCCTCAGACATCCTAGGCTAGGCAGCCATTATGGGTTAAATATTCATGGGAAATTGATATTGTTTACTTTCTTGTGATTATTCTATAGCCTTGTGGAAGCGCTATTACATTGTATGAATCAATTCAGTTCATTTCACAAGGAACCACTGGACTCAACTCTTGGGAAGTAAGTACACATTTCTTCTCAACTTTCAATGATAATATACATTTTTTCATCGACCACATTTTAACATTTCTCTTTTCTAAGGCTGGAATCTTTCTTAGCAACTGGTTGATACAGAACAAAGATATCATTCAAGGAAAGTATGTACCGGTAACTAGTATAAAATTCAAGATTGAATAATTTTGAAAGGGTAGTTCCAAAGAATATCTATACTTCCCTCTCCCTGGAAAGCAATTTCTTTAGCCCCCTACCTCTGGATTTTCCTTTTACCCATTGCTGTCTAGGATGTCTGAGGGTTCTGTGACTCTTTGACAAGTAAAATCATCTGGCATTAGACAGAGTAAAACAATAAAGCGACAGCTAGGCCATTTTGGCCAGCTCAGGTAGGAAAGGCTTCATATACTGTAGCATTCAACCACTATAGTGCCAAATAGCTCACTCCTTGGAATATCTAGTAAGTGCTTTCTGGGGAGTATGGATATTTTGTGGCACAGCAATACACATTTATTAATTGAAATACTATTTGTATAATTTTATATAATTCTTTTTTTTTAATTTTTTGATGCTACAGAAATGTCTTGGAGTTAGGCTGTGGAGTTGGACTCACTGGTTTAGTTGCCTTGCACTGCTGTCGACCAAAAACTTACTTCTTTACAGATTCTCATGAAAAAGTGTTACACAAAGTACAAGAAAATCTTAAAATTAACGGCTTTATTTCATCGGGGGAAAAATATAATGTTGATGGATGCAAGAATAGTTCGACATTGAGAGAAGATGTTAACACGAAGAAACTGCACTCTGTTGTTCATGAATACACGGATGAACTAAACCCACAGTTGGACGTTAAAATTAAATTAAAGAAAAACTCTTCTTATGAAGGAAATGTAGAGGAACAAGCATATCGAGAAGACAATGAGCTGCTAGGAAGGTTTCAATATTTTGAAGAATGTCCGTCGTTACAACACAGTTTTCAAAAATTTTCTTCTTTGAAGTGTTCAAAGGATTGTGAGACGTGTGGTGATCAGTGTTGTGACAAAGAATTGACCAATGCTGTTGTTTGTCAACTTGATTGGCAAGACTGGACTCAGAGTGAAGCAAAACAGTATTCTGCTGATGTTATACTTGCTGCAGGTAACAGGTATTAATTATAATTAAAATTGAGTGGCAGAATAGGAAAGGGGGGTTCAGGGCTGTCCTCAGAAAATTCTGCAGGGGGGTGGTATGCTCAATTTTGCCAACTACCTCATAATCGTCACTCGTCAGTACTAGTATTCACTGAGACTGGTGGGTGCCGACTGCCAACTGAAATCTCTTGTCTGCCAACTATAGAACAAATAAAGCAATTCTTGGGGGTGTCACACACCCCAATGCCCCCCCCCCCTCCCCCCCATAGCTCTGGTCATGGGGGGTTATACTGTCTTCCAATTTTTTAAAGAGGGAACTAAGCTCCCCTGTTCTGCTCCAATATCACTCAAGATGGGTTGAAGAATGGCCTAAAATTTGCTTGGGGGTTTCAAAGTACATGTCCAGTCCTTATACAGTCGTCCAGACGTCCAGTCCTTGTAACAGTAATACGTACAGTATTTATATATATATATATATTGTATTTAATACAACACAGGACAAATAAAGCCGAGTGCCTGCATGTATCCCGATACAGAATGGACACAAATTCTGTAAATTACTTCTAAAATGATCTATTTGGTTAGTTCATTGGTGTAGTAATTTTTCTGAAAAAAACGTTGTCTAAGTCGAGAAAATCAAAGCTAAATTTTATGTAAATGAAGAGGAATCTATATCACATATATCGACCCTCATTATTAAACATGGTTTTCTTTGTGTTTTCCTCATGAATTAATGTGTTTTAGAATGTAATATACAGTACCATGGAAATTGTATAATTATGAATATGTTCTAGATTGTTTAGATAAAGTATTTTCTTTTGATTTTAGATGTTATATTTGAACCTTCTGTGATTGATTCTCTTGTTTATGTGATCAAAACTCTTTTGAGGTGGGTTTTGGTTATTCTCATATTTTTGTATTTTTTCAGTGTCTGCTGTTCCTCTGCTTCCTTGTTTATATGGTCTCCAGTTTTCTCGGACTTAAACTATTTCAATCCTTAACTATTTTTTTTCACTTCTAATAGCATTAAAGGACAGAAAAATGCAGTTGCTTATGTTGCATCAACAGTCCGAAACAAGGATACATATGAAACGTTTTTACTTTGTCTTGGTAAGAGACCTATCATTTTTGGAGTATTTGGGTTTCTTTCTTTCTTTCTTTCTTTCTTTCTTTCTTTCTTTCTTTCTTTCTTTCTTTCTTTCTTTCTTTCTTTCTTTCTTTCTTTCTTTCTTTCTTTCTTTCTTTCTTTCTTTCTTTCTTTCCTTCCTTCCTTCCTTCCTTCCATCCATCTGTCCGTCCATCCGTCCATCCATCCTTCCTTCCTTCCTTCCCTCCTTGCTTCCCTCCTTCCTTCCTTCTTCCTTCCTTCCTTCCTTCCTTCCTTCCTTCCTTCCTTCCTTCCTTCCTTCCTTCCTTCCTTCCTTCCTTCCTTCCTTCCTTCCTTCCTTCCTTCCTTCCTTCCCTCCTTGCTTCCCTCCCTTGCTTCCCTCCCTTCCTTCCTTCCTTCCTTCCTTGCTTCCTTGCTTCCTTCCTTCCTTCCCTCCTTCCTTCTTTCCTCCCTTTCTCTCCTCCTCTCTTTCCTATCTTTGTTTGTTTGTTTCATTCTTTCCTTCCTTTTCCTCCTTTCTCCCCTTTCCTTCTTATTTTTCCTCTTCTTCCTTCTTCCCCTCTTCCCTTTTTTCCTCCTTCCCTCCTTCCCTCCTTCATCCTCCATCCCTCCCTCCTCCCTCCTTTGTGTTCTTTTTTAACTTTCTCGATTCCAGTAATCCCATTCCCATAATCGTTATTTAATTTTTTAGACAAATTTGGAATTAAAAAGTCTTTAATGCTGGACGCTCCTAAAAAAGTATTTTACTATCACTCAATTTCTGAGATAGTGTTACTTAGATTAGAATTCTGACAATATGATTACTGTATTTTACACCATTAGTACATTTCAAATTTTAATGCAAATTGTATTTTATGATTTTTGAACAAACATGTACCGTACGTAAATTGAATATTATGTTTTTGTTACGTTGTGTTGTGCTCTGTTGTGTGACGTTTTGTGGCGTTGTACTGTACTGTGTTGTGTTGTGTTGTGTTGTGTTGTGTTGTGTTGTGTTGTGTTGTGCTGTGTTGCGCTGTACTGTGCTGTGTTGCACTGTGAGCTGTACTTTGCTGTATTGTGCTGTGCTGTTCTTTGCTATTCTTTGCTTTGCTGTGCTGTGCTGTGCTGTGTTGTGCTGTTCTTCGCTGTGCTGTGCTGTGTTTTGTTGAATTGTGTTTTGTTTTGTTGTGTTGTGTTGTGCTGTTGCACTATGGTGACACAAGTTATCCTGTCTCTTCCTCTTCAAGCTTCACCTCGCCCACTTCATTCACTTTTCCTTCTTCATTCGCTTTTCCCACTTCATTCTCTTTTTCTTCTTCATTCTTTTTTTCCTCATTCTCTTCTTCCTCTTGTTGTTGTTGTTGTTGTTGTTGTTGTTGTTGTTGTTGTTTCTTCTTCTTCTTCTTCTTCTTCTTCTTCTTCTTCTTCTTCTTCTTCTTCTTCTTCTTCTTCTTCTTCTTCTTCTTCTTCTTCTTCTTCTTCTTCTCCTTCTCCTTCTTCATTCTCTTTTTCTTCTTCTTCATTCTTATCTTCTTCTTCATTCTCCTTTTCTTCTTCATTCTGAGTAAGCCCGGCTTTTTTTCTGCACATCACATGCATGTCGCATATCGACTGGATAACTTTAGGATCCTTAATTAACGTCACACGATCTCTGCATGAGTTGTACACAGCTAACGCCATGTCAACCTCGTCTTGCAAGTAATGCAACTGCATCTTATTAGTGCAGAATTTCATGTATAGATCATCATCTGAATACCTGGAAAGGCGTTCTAGTCCGTATTCACTCCACCCCAAAGCAGCAGGATAATCGCCATTTTCTTGGTAACTTCTGACCTTATTTAGGACTTCAATTAATTCTTCGCTTGATCGAACGTTCGACTTGGTTTCCCTACCAATTGCCTGATTCATCTCGCTTGTGCCCTCGTCAGGGTGGCCTGTGGAGAAATTTAGCTCCCGTGAGCGTTTGGCAGGCAGGCTACCAATTGCCTGATTCATCTCGCTTGTGCCCTCGGCAGGGTGGCCTGTGGAGAAATTTAGCTCCCGTGAGCGTTTGGCAGGCAGACTACCAATTGCCTGATTCATCTCGCTTGTGCCCTCGTCAGGGTGGCCTTCGTCATAGCCTGCGTGAGGTTTGAACGCCGCCCGCGAGTGTCTGGGATGCAGGCAATCGTCACGGTAACCTTGCGATTGGTATGACGTCATATCTCCGACGCTATCTCCAGTATACTTCAAACAAGTTTTCTTTGGTTTGTGGGAATTTTTGATAATATCCCCAGTCTCCAATGATGTATCGTCGTTCATTCTTGCCTTTTCGCCTGTTCCAGTGGCAGTGACCGTTTCTGAGAGACTAATGGCTGCCCCAAGTTTGTTTTCATGTAACGAATCTTCCATTTTAATACCGATTTCATCCGAGACCAATTTCGGCTCGTCTGTGTCGTGTTGTTTCACTTTACCAAAATCTTCCATTGGAGGTTCTTCTCCAAGTGAGATACATTCCGTTTTAAAGGTGATGTTGACTTCAACCGCGTTCAGTTTCGCCGAATTGGAAGAGTCGTTTACACTATTCGTTGTTTGTTTGGGTTTTTCATTTCTCTCTTGTTTTTCAGTAATGTCGTTTGTCGTTGAATACTCTTTCTCTTCACGGTAATCTTTCCTTGCTGTACTTATTGCCAATTCGATGGCGCTTTCCTCTTTCTCAAAGGCACTTTTCATTTCACTTTCCACCGATTCTTCGAATTCGTAATTCGGAGAAGTTTCGTTCTGTCGCTCAATGTCATCGATTCTGGTATTTCGTTCAGCTGCACCGCTTGTCTCAGTCGTTTGGTTCCTGTCTTCGTTTTCTTGCTTCTCATCTAGTGGTCTTCGCTCACTCAACTCTTCTAGCAATGAATCGTCAGCTAAATTGCCCAGCTCTTCATTTGAAACCTGACAGCTGGATGTGTTTTCAGCCTGCATAATTTACCTTTCGGCCGTGTGACTAATAAAGTTAAAAAAAATAGTTTCAACTCTGTACTCGAACATTTTTTTAGCGCGAAAATTTCTGAATTGATTTGAATCCAAATAAAAGAGAACTAAGGTATCTTTATTCAAATATTCTGAACAACATAACGTACTGGAACGTTACTACTGTTTTTTTTAATGTTTTTTTAATGTTTTCTTAACGAAAACCACGACATTTGAAAGCCGAACTGGTGTAAACGAAAAGCGACACGAAAAAGCTGTAAACACTCAGTGACGTCACAACGTGCATAATGACTTACCGAGCAGGTAAAGCCTCGCACAGACGAGCAAGTTTTCCTTGACAGGTTTTTCCTTGACAAGTTTAATTTGTTCGTGTGTACGACACAAATTGACAAGTTTTTCCTTGACAAGGAGCCTTGTTCAAAAGCTGGTCATGCCAGCTTTTGAACAAGGAAAATTGTTCGTGTGTATAGTCGTCAAGGAAAACTTGACAAGATCATCTCCGAAGCTTATTACGCGATCATTACTGTCAAGGAAAACTTGTCCAACCGTACACACGAGCAATTATAACTTGTCAAGGAAAATTGTTTGAAAAAAACGTGTTCATTGTACACACGAGCAAGGAACTTACCAAGGAACTTGTCAAGAAAAAATTGGTCGTCTGTGCGGGGCTTAAGGTGACGAACTCCGGCCGAAGATGAAAACAGTTTTCAAAACTTATTACTCTTTGGCTCCGTTTACACGGTACTGGACGAATTCGGAACTCGAGTTTGTACGATTCTGCCTTCCTTTGGGACCCACGAAACCGGTTTAAACCGGGTGAATTCGAATTTATTTGTGTGTCTTTCTACTTCCGCCATTTCCGTGTAAAGCAAATTTCTCCTTATAGTTCTAAAAGGTATGGAAAAGGCATTTAGCCATCCAAACTTGCTAGGCATGCTAGCTATATACCATGCAGAGTCCTCAACATTTTTGTCTCGTATTTTATTTTCAATTTAGAAACAGCCCACATTAGTCAATCAACTTAGTTTCAGTTTCATTTCCTCCTTCCTTCTTTGACATAATTAGTTACCTGTCTGTGTCATACAGGCAAGGAAAACATTATTTCGCTGGTTTCCGACTTACATTTCGTTATCATCTGAAGTATAAGCTTTTGATTTAGAACAGAGCTAAAGCCCTAATCAAACGAGAACGTAAGCCATCACAAGTTGGCAGTCACGCTATCTCAGCCAGCCGCTCTGAATAGTTTCCCGAAAATATCATGTACTGTGACAAAGTTAAAACTTGTTTAAAACACTCATGAAACCTTTATTTTGTTAATTTGGAGAGTTCGAACGACCGCCACAGAAATTTTGACTGCCAACTTGCGTTCTCGTTTGGTTAGGGCTTAAGATTATATTCCATCATACAATTACAAGAATTGCACGAATTAACGTTTCTCGATCTAATTACTGGCTTTAATTCATTCCTGTCCGAGGACTTCCCAAAATAAAATACTAAAGACCAATTCAGACAGGAAAGAGATTATATAAAGTAGTTTCAACAAATATAGTATTTTACCTTCACTGGTGCAACAAGTGTCAATGTTTAATACCGCCGCAATGTAAACAATTGGAATTTCGTTCTTTAAATGTACAGCCTGAATACACCTGTCATTCGGTCTGAAAATTCGCACGATAGCTCGTCGACCCCCCACTAAGCTTAGCAGGGGGTCAGCAAGCTATCGTGCGAATTTTCAGACTGATAGACTTAACCCAAATATGGCCGCCTACACATCCAGATTTTAGCCCCTGAACTCGTTTTGGTGTACGGAATTCAAGAATTTCAATTTTTACTTTGTCATAAAGGCTAATTTTATGCACAAAATAATTTTTAAGTGTCGGCCATTTTAGGAATAAGGTCTATTACTTTCGTAAGAGATGAGGGAGCGAAGGAAGGAAGGAAGGGAGGGAGGGAGGAGGGAGGGAGGGAGGGAGGGAGGGAGGGAGGGAGGGAGGGAGGGAGGGAGGGAGGGAGGGAGGGAGGGAGGGAGGGAGGGAGGGAGGAGGGAGGGAGGGAGGGAGGGAGGGAGGAGGGAGGGAGGAAGGAAGGAAGGGGGAAAGGAAAGGAAGAGCGGTTACTACTTCTCGATTGACGTAGAATCGTTTCTCGAACTTGAAAAGTGGAAACATGCAAATTTCAACCTCAAAAAGCGTGCAAAGATATTTCGTGGAAGGAAACTAAACATACCGTAATACAGTGTTTCGTCTGTTGCTATGACGACAGTGACGTTTCAAAATGGCCGAAAATTAATGTTGGGTTAGACAAGAATTGAAGCTCTTTTATTAAGCTACAGCACAGCAGCAGTAACGGCTAGCATTTAGATCTTAAAAATTAGACGAACATCGGTTTTCATCTAATATATCTTGGGTGGTATAGGATTTTAGCGCGTTTTACTGGAGTATCCAACTTCGATGAGGTGCATGATTGAATGAACTATTGTAATCGACCGATTGTCTCATGAATTATTAATGACTTTGAGATTTTAGATACAGCATGAGCAGCCGAGCTGTATCTGATTTACAAGGCGAGCTGCAAGTGAACCGTAGTAAATCAGATACAGCTCGGATGCGAATGCTGTATCTTTCTTAAAATACAAATGCATCTAAGTAATCAAGTTCACCAACTATTTTGGGGATACGGTCTGTTTTAGCCGAGAAAATCGAAGCTAAAGTTTATGTAAATCAGGACGATGCTGTATCCGATTTACAACCACTGCTACGGTATTGATTTCTTTTGTGTTTTCATCATGAATTATTAATGAGTATTTTAATTAAGAATAACATACCTTTTGATTGAGTATATAAATAAAAGCACCAATATTACGGTCATATTTTATAATAATCTTTAATACTCTCTGCAACACCGTAAAATATATACATAATACTATATAACACAATCTGTTAATAATTTAAATTAATCACAAACTATATACTACATTAATCGAATGAAGTTGTCCCTCAGTAGCATAATGTAAAATATATACAAGATAAAATCAAATGAGGCCAAGTAGCTACTGTAAAGATGAGTTTATTAGAATTGATAAAAAGTTTAAAAAGAGTTAAGCTTTCGTTGTACTACAACATCAGAACTACGAGATACAAAAACAAGGTGCAGTTTATATACACAAGAAACGGAAATCAGTGTAAGTTATGTAAAATAGATAAAACCATTGAATATGTACATAACTTACATTTCTTTACTTTACATAACTTTTATATTTCATTACTTTACATAACTTACATTTCCGTTTCTTGTGTATATAAACTGCACCTTGTTTTTTTATCTCGTAGTTCTGATGTTGTAGTACAACGAAAGCTTAACTCTTTTTAAACTTTTTATCAATTCTAATAAACTCATTTTTACAGTAGCTACTTGGCCTCATTTGATTTTATCTTGTATATATTTTACATTATTTGAAGTGAAGCGTGGATTAGGCAAAGCAAAATTATATACACCACTTTCATAATAATGGCGATTAATTTAAATATTATAAATACGTTTTGTGGAAACAACCAACGTAAAATATTTTACGTGGTGTTTCCACAAAACTTATTTATATTACAATTACCGCCATGAAAACTTTCAAAGAATTAATTTAAATATTCTTTTATATGCATCTCTTAATAAGCCTTTCTGGCCTCGTTTGTGAGTCTGTAATTCAAAAGAATCTTTGCTTCATAATGCGGTCAGAAACTCATTTTGATGCACATAAAAGAATATTGATGAAAATGAAGGCCTTTAAAGACGAAAGTGGCCTATGACGCGATACGAAAAAGCGATGAAAAATTAGAATTTTCGTAGCTTTTACCCACCGAACCACCTTAACTAGTTCTAATTAAGAATTTTCTTTTTTTAAATTTGTCCACTTGAACTAACCCCCATATGGGTGAGTAACCCCTGTTTTTTGAACTAACTTTTTCTAACCAATAAGGATTAGGGACAGAGTTCACGTGACGTTTTCTCAAAATGTGATTGGTTATTTGTTTTCGCCCGCGAAATTGTCGCTGGAAGGTGACATTAGGCAGGTTCGGTGCGAATTCGAGTTCCCTCGCGAAGAGAACTAAGTCTTAATCGAACCCGTCCTTTGATTGGACGTTATTCCCGCCAAAATTGCGCAGTAGCAGACACAAACTCGCAACCGGACGAATTCGGAACCGGTCTCGAATTAGTACGGTTCCACCTGTTTACACGGCGAAATAGGACGAATTTAAGACCGGTCTCGAATTCGTCCAGTACCGTGTAAACGTAGCCTACACTTCCCTATTAAGTACCGCAGCGACAAGTAATATTTTTCCAACAATCAACAAAATGGGGAAAAATTACGTTAGAAACATAGAATTAAAAGACGAATAATCTGAGAGAAGGACAAAAGCCTTCATTCATAGTCTCTATAGACCAGTGGTTACTCATCTCGGATTTCTTTCGTCTTTTGTGATACTGGAGTTTTTTCTCCTCAGGATACGTCAAATTTCTCTTCCAAGCCACTGTCCATAATTCGTATTGCCAGGTCTTCCATGTTGGGCAAAACAAACATCGACTGCAATTAAATTAAATTTGACGTTTTCAATAAAACAGAACTTGTTTTGTTTTGTGTTTTGTTTGTTTTTCTGTTTTTTGTTTGTTTGTTTTTTTTTTGTTTTTTTTTTGTTTGTTTGTTTGTTTTTCTGTTTGTTTGTTTGTTTGTTTGTTTGTTTGTGTACTGTTTGTGTACTGTTTGTTTGTTTGTTTGTTTGTTTGTTTGTTTGTTTGTGTACTGTTTGTTTGTTTGTGTACTGTTTGTTTGTTTGTGTGTACTGTTTGTTTGTTTGTATTTTTTTTGTTTATTTGTTTATTTCTTGTGTTTCTTTGTTTTTGTTTGGAAACACCGTCCGTCAAAACATGTTCTATGTCAACGTCAAACATAAAAGTTTTCTTTGGAAACATATTATGCTTCCCTTCGATACGTACATGTTTGTGCTCTTAGCCAATCACGTATTTCAAAACGGTTAACTTTTGAACATGTTTTGATGGGTGATGTTTCCACCAGGTACAAACGACAGTAGTTTGTTTGTTTGTTTGCTTGTTTGGTATTTGTTTGTTTGTTTGTTTGTTTGTTTGTTTATTTATTTATTTATTTGTTTGTCTCTCTGTCTGTTCGTTTGTTTGTCTGTTAGTGTGTTAGTTTGTTTGTTTGTTTGTTTGTTTGTTTGTTTGTTTGTTTGTGTTTGTTTGTGTGTTTGGTTGTCTGTCTGTCTGTTCGTTTGCTTGTCTGTTTGTCTGTCTGTTTGTCTGTCTGTTTGTCTGTTAGTGCGTTTGTTTGTCGTTACTTCAAAGTTCTCTCATATCTCACCTTGAACTCTTGTTTCAATTTATATTCTATCCATTCAGTGACATGCGTAAGGCGTATATCACGTTCTCCGAGCTTTGGCCTCGCTATTATGCTCAACAAAGGGTTGCTATGGAAACCCAACCTAGAAGTAAACGATAAACACGCCTTTGTTGAGGAAATTGCCTCTACACGCTAATCCGGATAACATGTTGGGATGCACCATTTGCGTTGAAGCGTTTAGCGAATAACTAGTTGTTTTTGAAACAAACGTTGTCCAATGATAACTATACGTTTGACAGATCAAATCAATGACGAATAGGGGTGTAACTTTCCGTTGTCAATACTTGTCATCGTTCGTTTCAGACTGCAGCGTTTGCTTGGCATAACTTGTCTTTGGCTTAATTGTGAGAATTGGAATAATCAGCGAACGCAGATCGTCTGATAAGGGTAGTTCACTTCGATATGACCTGCTGAACGCATTTATTTTGTATTCCATGTTTGCCGTGGCCCGTGAGAAAATATCAACGCAACGTTGAAACTTGAAACTGAAGCAATAACAACGGAAAGTTACACCCCTATTCGTTATTGAGTTGATCTGTCAAACGTCTAGTTGTCATTGGGCGACGTTTGTTTCAAAACTCGAAAACAACTAGTTATTCGCTAAACGCTTGAAATGAGTAACATGTTGGGATGCGCGTATTTAATAGTTGAGGAGTTTTCACAAAATATCAATTGTGGGAGACCATGGTGTACGGGCATGCGCATTGTTTCAATATCAGTCCCACATTTATGTTCTAGGTTAATTAATAATTTCTCGTGTAATCTTACCAAAGTCTGTTCGATGGCGGGGGTGGAATATTGGCAGCTAGAGTTCCACGCAATCTAACGACTTCTACTGCAAGAACTATAGGAAGATTCGAGAATTTCTCCACGGCTCTTTGAACGACTTTACTTTCGGCTGCTTTCTGAACCCATTTCGACTTGGCTACTTTCTCTAACATGTTCAAAATCTTCTTCCCTTTTGGATTCTTCACCTTCCCTGCCCAACCCTGGTTCTCCTGCTCAGCGGTCGGCTCCGACGACGACGATATACTACTCACAGATCGCCGATCGCTGTCCACCTCCGTATCCGAGTTGCCGTTATCAGCCGAATCCTCGCTCGACAAACTCTCGGGACTCAGTCGGTGATCGCTCGGGATGGTCATTAAAGCGTCGTCCCAGTTACTGCCGTTGACGTCATCTACGTCACTCTCGGAACCGCTGTAGCTTTCCTCTCGGCTATACTTTAAGATGACCTCTCCTTCTATCTTCGAGCCTTGGTCTGTCAGCTGCTTTAAGTAGTACTCTAAATTCACCATGGTTTCAAGGGTCAACATTATACCGCCAGCGTAATCAACATCGAGGTCCACCCAGATCCCACGGTTGTCCTGGAGCAGGTTATGCGCGCGTTGGATCGTGGGTAGGGCGTTCCCAAGCCTTATATCGGTGACCTTGAGGTAGCGTATAAAAGACGGCAGCTTCATCCGGGAGATCTTATTCTGAATACGGTTCTTCACCTTGGTGTTCCAATACTCGCTCTTCCACACGTCCCAAAACAACCGACCGAGCAAGGCGTTGACCCACGTGAGCTGAGCCTGCGAGGACGGCTCGCTCTTGGCGCCAATCAGGCGGGCCATATAGTGCGGGAAACTGGTGTGCGGGTTGAAGATGCCCTCGAGGTCACTGACCGCGTGCGTGTGAACACGCGGCTTCAGGAACTTCTCAATGCGGTAGTACCATTCCTCCTTACCACGCCCCGTCGGACTAAAAAGATACATTTCTTCCGTCACAGTTGGTAGCACAAATGTATCATGATTATCAACACTGTCACCCCCCTCTTTCGTTGGCGATGCTTTTTCAAAAACTTTCAAATAAATAGGGTACTTCTTGGCCCAGATTCGCTTCATGAGTAGTGTCTCTGGAACGAGTTCTATCTCGCCTCCATGGCCCAGTTCGTAATCTTTTGACGAGCCAAATTTAATGGTCACATTCGGTTCTAACATAGTACTTCGTTTGATTTTCGATAGTTCATCTTTTCTAGGTACGTTGAATGTCATCGTTTGACCCGAGAGGCACACGTAGACTGGTCGTACTTGCTCTGGGTCGCTGAAGTCCACAGGCTCTGATGTGTTATACGATGAAGCTTTGAAAAACCAGCCCTGGAAGACAAACAAGAAAGCTATTACTAATAAGGTAATATTGAGTAGTAGTTTTAGTACGTATAGAACCACTGACTCAGCACTTTTCAGGATTGAGCCAGCGCTCTGACTCCATGTGAAGCGGTAATCCATGTGCTAGGGAGAGGAGGGGGGCAGTGTTGAAACAACAATCGAAATATAGTAAGGTTTGATGTACTGCCGAAACAGAGAACGTAGGAGTCTAACGTTTCGAGCGAAGGCCCTTCGTCAGAGAGAAACGTAAGGAGTGTGATTGACGAAGGGCCAACCTTCTCTGTTTCGGCAGTATATCAAACCTTACTATATTTTGATTGTATAGATAATGGTCTTCTATAGCTTCACCTTACCTACTAAAATGATTTCATTTGTAAACTCTGTGTGGTTGTTTGTTTGGCTGTTCATCTGCCTGTTGCCTACCTACAGTGTATTTGTCTGTCCATCTTTCTGCCCGTCTTATTCTGTCTGTCTATCTGCCCATCTATCTGTCTGTCTGTCAGCCCATCTGTCTGTCTGTCTGTCAGCCCATCTGTCTGTCTGTCAGCTCGTCTAAATCTGTGTGTGTGTGTGTGTGTGTGTGTGTGTGTGTGTGTTAGTCTGTATGTGTGAATCTGTCTGTCACCCCTCTATACAAGTACTTTTTGACCTTACAAGTCATTTTGAACCCTTCCATGCACATTGTTGTTGTGTAATTTATTTTTTTACTCTGTCTATAACGCCTAATGTACTGTGTAATTCCATGTCCAGTTTTCCTTTAACTCTTTCCTGTCCGAATTGGTCTTTAGTATTTTATTCTGGCTAACACCCGATGATTTTATTCACCTCTGGGGAAGCCCTTGGACAGGAATGAGTTAATGGCCTTACAGATGAGATGAGCAATTAATTTTCTTTGCCAAAAAGAATCAGTATTTGAACAAGGCTTATTGGCAACGAAAAACTTGTCAATTTGTGCCACACACACCAACAAATAAATGTTTTCAATTTACAGAAAAAAATTTCAAGAAAAACTTGGTAGAGGTATAAATTGATACACAAAAATAATAAGTAAAACAATTAACAAAGTGTCATTGCTGACTAAGCCATTTGTTCTAATGGTGTTTTTTTTTTTAATTTGTGGGGGGAAACAAATAAGGGAAGCAGACAATTAGCTTATCCACAGTTATGCAGAATTATGAATAAAACATCACAACTTAACCACATCAACTGACTCAAGCCAGATGTAAAAAAAACCTAAAATGTGGTCCCCAAACTTATTTTTCTCCCTTAAAATGCATTCAACATCAAATTGTCTTTTTGATTAGTGAATCCATCGTACCGAGAGTACTGAAATGTGGTACTTTTTTTAAAGTTATAAGATTGATAAATATTTCCAAAAGATGTGGGAGAAGTATTTCTTGGTCCAAATTGGCTTGTTTACACCATAGTAGAAACAAGGAAGAAGGAATAAGCCATAAATTTGGACCACTACATGCCATCTTAGCAATAAACAGTGTTTTAAATACATATACCGGTACTGAAACATGAAAAATCATCTGATGTTTTCTCATTCAATTTTCACTGAATCCAAGTGAATCTTAGAACTCGCTGGGTCCACTATATCAAATGTTTGGCCACATGTTTCTCCTGCATGGCAGTGCTTTCAAAATGCCCTGTTTACAGCATAACATCTCTGGAAAGATTTTAATCTGTTAAAGCTACAATCTTGGACAATAATGTTGTAACACCCCCTCCCCCCGATTCAATGTTGACCGAAATGAAACAATGTTGGACTGGAGTTTCATATAACAACATTGAATCGGGGGGAGGGGTTGACTGTTACAACTATTATTGTCCAAGATTGTCCTTGACTGATTTTTCTTAATATTGTATAAAATACAGCTAAAATATGATTTCAATTTGTAAGTTAAAGTCAATAAACAAATTGTGAAATTTGAGACTGTTTCGTGCAATTAGTAGAGAGATATTTGCGTTTAAAAATGTATAGATTGCGCTCTACTATACGAGGCCCTTTCTTCGTTACTCAATAACATCTCCGTCACTAGAACAGTATTACAAGAGAAAGTGCATTCTGTCCGTGGTAAAAATGTAGGTTGTGATACTTGGATAACTGTTGAAAGATAGATGTATATATAATATTACTATTGTTTAGATATGACGCTCATATTTCAGCCGTTGGGTGAGTGATATCTGAGCCCGCTTTAACTGAATCTATATCTGATATTATGATGATTGGGGAAAAACAAGCACGGTGTATTTCATTTCATAATAGAACATTTTATTTAAGTTTACAAATTGTCAATGGGAGCATAATTATTTTTATATTAAGATTAATAGCTTCAAAAACTACAGAAGACCCGCTACCTTGTCGTTGGAAATTTGAGAAATTAACGTATTGCGGCACGCGTCTTAAACGAAGCGAAATCTGGAAGAGGTTGAAATCATTCAATAAATAAATGTAACGCTTAAGCCTCTTTTATAGCATGCTTGTAAAGCCACATTTTATTCATATGCAGTTGGTTTAATTTCCCCTGCGCAATTCTACCGCCTTATCCAACGGTCTACCACGGTCTACCACGGTCTACCATGGGTTTCAAAGGGAATTACATGTATATTAATTTTGTTATTTTCTAGTGGTAGACCGTGGTAGACCGTGGTAGACCGTTGCATAAGGCGGTATATAATTGCGCAGGGGAAATTAAACCAACTACATATGAATAAATGTGGCTTTACAAGCATTCTATAAAAGAGGCTTAACCTTTATATTTATTTATTGAATGATTTCAACTTTCAAGCTCTTCCAGATTTCGCTTCGTCTAAAACGCGTGCCGCAATATGTTAATTTCTCAAATTTCCAAGGACAAGGTAGCGGGTCTTCTGTAGTTTTTGAAGTAACTTATTAATCTTAATATAAAAATAATTATGCTCCCATTAACAATTCATTGATGGTATTAGCTGGGGAAATAATTTTTAAACTTAAATAAAATGTTCTATTATGAAATGAAATACACCGTGCTTGTTTTCCCCTAATCGTCATAATGTCAGATATAGATTCAGTTTAAAGCGGGCTCAGATATCAACCAAGGGCTGAAATATGAGCGTCATATCTTTAAATCAATAGTAATATTATAAATACATCTCTCTTTCAAAAGTTATCCAAGTATCAAAACCTACATTTCTTCCATCGACAGAATGCACTTTCTCTCGCAATACTGTTCTAGTGACGTAGATATTATTGAGTAAAAAAGAAAGGGCCTCGTAGTAGAGCGCAATCTATACATTTTCAAATGCAAATATCTCTCTACTAATTGCACGAAACAGTCTCAAATTTTACAATTTGCTTATTGACTTTAATTTACAAATTGAAATTATATTTTAGCTGTATTTTATACAATATTAAGAAAAATCAGTCAAGGACAATCTTGGACAATAATGTTGTAACACCCCCTCCCCCCGATTCAATGTTGACCGAAATGAAACAATGTTGGACTGGAGTTTCATATAACAACATTGAATCGGGGGGAGGGGTTGACTGTTACAACTATTATTGTCCAAGATTGTATGTTATACCACATTTCAATTACCATGAAACAACAGATTCATTAATCGAAAAATATTATTACTTTGAAATTTTTAAAAAGTTGATTAACAATGATCACAAATTTCAGAAAATCCCCAACTAAACAGGAGCTTTCAGCTTTTCTGAGTATTCCATACTCTGTATGTACAGTACATTTAGCAAACACAATAAACACATTGTTTATACTCTAAAACATGTGGTTCTTGCATTGGCTGATGCATCGTTGGGGTCAAAAACCACAATTCTATAATAATAAATTAATTGAATGTGATGAACTGGGTTGAAACTCTTCGCTAACCAACTTGATCTGAAACTTGATAACTGCTAGAAAACATTCTTTAATTATTTTGTAAAAATGTAGGCAGCGTTTTAGATAGATCAAAGTGAAAGGTGGTAAACTGTCGAGAATAGTTTCTACAATGAAATCGAGCAGAGCCCTGTATTTTTATATTGATAATCTTCATAATCAATGAAATTTTCACATACTGGGACCAGTTGTAAAAATGCAACGTCAAGGCCTTCTGGCTAGGAACTGAACTTGCGACCCTGTGATTCTATAGCAGTGCTCTGACCATTGATCTACAGGCGGTTACCAAGAGCTTAGTAACAACTTGAAATGTCAGTATTTCGCACTCGAAATGTCAGTACAGTCGTTGGCACCTAAGCGTGTTACACCGCCGGTCAAAACATGTTCTAAATTTAAGCCAAACTTAACCATTTTGAAATCAACACCGTGGGATTGGTGAGACGTGATTGGCTAAGGGCACATTCATGTGACAATAATGCATTGGTTCGAATGTATCGAATGAAAACCTAATACGTTTCCAAGGTAAACAGTTAACTTTGACGTTGTCATAAAACATGTTTTGACGGACGCTTAGGTGCCAACGACTGTATTTCATTCCAAAGAAATCTTGGCAGTACATGTACCCACTGTCTTGCTTTCGCATAAACAAAACACCAGCTACACGGCACTCTATGTTTCTATGAATACCCCTTTCCTACACATTGTTTTGGCCATGTGTTTTATTGTTGGTCATTATCAATTAGAATAATTTAGAAATATTGTCTGAATAACAATTATATGTACAGTATAATTATACAATTTTCATTGAAACTGAAAATGTACATGGTCAGTGTACATTTATTTTAGGATTTCACCAACTTTCCATTTCACTTTAGTATAAAAGGTTTTAATTTTTTGTAATTATGAAAAGCCATTTGGCCCATTGTATTTGCTTGCCCCGAATAATGGCCGAGATTTACTGGGTAAACACAGCAACATATATCACACAACAGCTGTCCTTTCTTAATAGACGGCATTAAGAAACCAATATCAAAAAAAAAAAAAGTGAAAAATGAAAGCAACATTGGGATTGAAAAAAAACTAGGCATTTTGAAAGAGAAATAGGTTTTGTTTTTAATAAAAAGCAACCGTGTGTAACCTAAGGGGATGGTTTCCATCCATTTAAGTATGGGCTTTTCTGGTTTGCTCTCAAAGGCTTTCTTTGATGTTTTAAGTTAACCGACAGATAAAATAATGGTTATACGACACAAATGGGAGAATCCATCTTTATGAGGCAGGGTGATCCCCCCTCTAAATCCCTTTACCTCTAAATCGTGTAGTTCAGCAAGTTGCCACGGCTGAAGACATTGGCGAGGCTGTTTCTTCTCCAAATCCTCCATCTCCTTCGAGTACTCTAAAAGATCTCTCTTGTAGCGTTGCTCGTCGCTCATTTCTGGTGTGAGCAGCCACATCAGGGCGCAGACAATAAAAAACATCAGAAAACCACCAAGAACGAAGCCATTTATGAAGGACGACGTGGGTAACATCAGATAGAGGAAAGCCACAACGGAGGCAATCAACATGTTGTAAAGCGGAACATCTGTATACGAACTTTCCACTTTTCTTTCTCTCTTTTCAGGACTAACTCCCGAGTTCTTGTCGCTAACACCAAAAGGCATAAGGAGTCGTGTACTGGTCGCAAGGGCCGACGTCAGGACCCCTTTCTTGCTGGGGTCTATTTGTAACTGTCGCTTTCCTTCGTCTTTCTGCTCCTCTGGCTCTGTGCTTCCCCTCGCAAAATGAGTCCTTTGTTCGACTTCTTTCTTCAGCAGTGATGATAATGACATCGCGGACGATACAACAGAATTCGCTGTTTCGCTTCTTCTTTTTGGTTTGGGTGGACTAACCGAGTTCCGCCCTTGCGATGAAAGGCTTCGCTCGGAAGGGTGGCAATCGCCGTTCGTCGAACTCGAACTCTCCATTTCTTGTTCAGTTTTCTCTGCGCTTTTATTACAATCCTTTTCGGCCACAGTGCTTTCGTCATTGTCAACATTCCTTGGGTCTTGAAAATTTAACGCCTCATTGACGCTCTTTGTCGGGGATCGAGGCAAAAAAGGCAGCGAAATAGAGGAGAGTAGGGAACTTGTATTCGCAGAAATGCTTCCTCCCTCGTGGCTTGTCGTTTCGACGACTGGGGCTTCGGGGCTTTGTACTTCCTCTTTGTCCATGAAGCTGTCTTCTTTTCGAACAATAGAGATTTCTTCGTCGGACAAGTTCGCTTCGTCGCGACTGTATCGGATAGAGAAAAAGTCGAGCTTTTTGACCGACTCTTGAGAAGTCCCTTCTTGATTTCCAACTGGTTTTGTCACGGTCTTTCTCGTCGGCATGGGAGGTCGTGGTGGAGGCGATCGCTTAGAAATCATTGTGGACGACCACGCGACCAACGTTCCTCTTTATAATGGAACCGTTTCAACAGCGGCCTGGTTTAGGCATAATAAAGAGAAACAAAACCACAACTTACGGGATATAAACACAAGATCTGAGCTTCATTATATATTCCTGTCACCCCAACGAGCAGAACGGTAAACATTGGAAAAATGAAACTGCGATTACACTTGTCTGCGGCTTAGGCTTCACACCGGGAGTGTACTTCATGTTATGAGATGAAAATTGATTGGCACAGATAATACATACGTACTGTTGTCCAGTATCTGTTTGTTTGTTTGTTTGTTTGTTTGTTTGTTTGTTTGTTTGTTTGTTTGTTTGTTTGTTTGTTTGTTTGTTTGTTTGTTTGTTTGTTTGTTTGTTTGTTTGTTTGTTTGTTTGTTTGTTTAGTTGTTTGTTTGTTTGTTTGTTTGTTTGTTTATTTGTTTGTTTGTTTGTTTAGTTGTTTGTTTGTTTGTTTGTTTGTTTGTTGTTTGTTTGTTGTTTGTTTGTTTGCTTGCTTGCTTGCTTGCCTGCTTGCTTGTTTGTTTGTTTGTCTGTCTGTCTGTCTGTCTGTCTGTCTGTTTGCCCATAAGATTCTCCGTGTAGAAAAGTAAATAAATGAAGGCAATTGCTTGATTGTGATAATTATCCTTATTTTCTGCAAATATTTTTGGATTATAATTCCCGTCCGACATTTTCGATCCAGTACGAGTGCAATCAAGCATTTTATTCAGTCATACATAAATTTTCTCGCACTACAAAGATCTCTAATTTGAGTCACGTTCGTACCACGTGCTTTCACGTTCGATTGCAGCCTCCTTACTACACTACTAGTTCCCAATACTTTGCTCGATATCTCCCCTCTCAGCCAATGGGAGAGCAGGTTATAATAAGCCAATTACAGTTTCCGACGTGCAGGGAAGTAAAGTGAAGAGAGTTGTTATTCATATTTTCAATTTCTTTGTTATTAATATTTTGTGTGATCTACCGTGGTTTATGGCTCGATTAACCGATATTAGAACACCGTTTGGATAGCTAATTTAAAAGTCTTTTAAAAATGGCGTTTGGACCTAAGATTTTTGTGTTGGTAATCGTCCTCTTTATTGGTATCCTCAGCTACTTTCCTTCTTCATCGGACGACAAGGTAACCCTAGAACATCGAAAGAATTGGACTCCTAATTTGCTACATTCGTTCACTAATTACAAAGCTGTTAGTAGTTTCAAATCTGTCTTATCCTTCATTTTCTCTCTCTACAGAGTCATTCGTTAAGCGTCCCAAACGCGTACCTTTTTGTTTCGACCATTGATGGAAGGATGCACGCTGTTCGGAAGAAGACAGGTCAAATCAAGTGGTCTTTTAAAGAAGGTTGGAAAGCTATTATCGGGGAATATTCCCTTAAGACTTGAGTTATACAGTATTAAATGATCTACTTTATACGATATTGAAACGGATTTTTCAATTATATTCGAATTGATTTATAGCTTTCTCAGAACAACGATCTGTGATCTTAGCCAGAAAATAAACCACTTGTTACGCTAAACTGGTCCCCTTTGTCATAAAACTGATTCTTTCGCCTCACAATCGCGTCCAATTTCAAAGCGTTCATTTATCGTTGCGAGTTCGTCCTTTTATTTTCTCCTTTCTTTCCAAGGAAACGCTCACGTGTTGTGAATAGCAGGCTGTTTAAACAATTTTATTATTGTTTATGTAAATATAGGTAAATCGGTGGCGAATGATTTCAATAAATGCATGTCTTTCATTCATTCATTGAAAGTCAAAGCTACCCAACTGCTTTTAGCTTTGAGTCTTTGAATAACAAAAGCAGGGTAAATACCTTTACGGTTTGCATCAAAACTAGCGATGGAGTAAATGTCAATGTTATCAAAAGGAAGATAATAATTATAATGAATATGTCCTAATGATCATTTCTGGCAGATTTTGGCAGCGGTTCAGTTTTTTGAATATTTAACAAAAATCATGTGGTTTAATGCTGCTGAATTTGACGGTTGTGTATATTATTATAAGATTGATTGATTACAAACAATATCTATCCGTATACCATTCATTTAGTGGAGGAATTAAAAATATTGTTCATTGGTGAAGGTATAATTAAAAATGTGCTTCATAGCATGATGTCAGTTAGAAACCGTTGTGCTGATGCAATAGATTACTAAGGACATCCGGTCTATGTCCTTCATGCTGCTTCCCTTGCCAGCAGTTGACTTGAGCAGTGCACTACATAATATTATATAACTTGTACAGTTATAATATAATAGTGTTATAATATTTCTACATACAGTATAACTTTAGTTTCTCTGTAGTCAAAACTTTACACCTTAATAACCTTACTGCTGCCTAGGATGGCTGAAGGTTCTCTCTACTGCATATCATTGTCTGGCATTAGACTGAATAAAAGTATTTGAATGGCTGTTATTGGCTAGCTTACGCAGGAATTGGTGAACCATTAATATTGCTGCCTAGGATGTCTGAAGGTTCTCTCTACTGCATATAATTGTCTGGCATTAGACTGAATAAAAGTTGTCTGAGGGTTCTCTCTTTGATGAGTAAAATCATCTCGTGTTTCTAGACAGAGTAAAACAATAAAGGAGCTGTTTTGGGTCAGCTCAAACATGAATGGGTTAATCACTTGTTAACCCATTACTGCCTAGAATGCCTGAGGGTTCTTTGAATCCTTTGACAAGTAAAATTGTCTGGCATTAGGCAGAGTAAAACTATCAGTAAAAGTGGCCGTTATTGGCTAGTAGCTTAATTAGGCAGGAGTGGGTTAATGCTATTATTTATTTGGGCCTAAGTGGTTTTCTTTTAGCCACTTATAATTGTGCGGTACAAGCCACAAGGAAATTATGAAACACTGTCTTAAGGCAGTGGATTAATAGATAGAGATAAAATCTCACCCCATTGCTGTCTAGATAGCCAATTTTTCTAGATAACTAATTTCTATGAAAAATTGGTTTAGGATTTGTGAGGCATTTCTTCAAACTTTGTGTATCGTGTTGCTCTCTTTATTCACTTTATTTCATTGTTTAATCTTGTAGCTCCTGTATTGCAATCAACATTTCCAGTAAGACCTGGGTAAGTACAGTACAGTAGATGACTTTTTAATAACTTAAAAGACTTTAAAGGAATCTCTTTTTAATTAAGGATGTTTTTCTTTGATTAATCCTATGTTATAGGTCTGTCTTTTTGCCAGATCCACATGATGGAAGTCTCTATGCATTTGGAGCTTTACCAGAAGGCCTGAAGGTGAGTTTTAACTAGTTTGATATAATTTAGAAATACAGTACAGTACCATTAAATGAATATGTAATTTAATACTTGTATCTTGCTACACAGTACACTGTACCAATCATTAATCCTAGCCTAGATAAAGCAAAGTGAAAAGATGGTAAATTGCCATTAATGCTGCATGCTGAGGCTGGCTGAGGGCCTGAGTAACACACTAAGGTCCTATTTACACTAGAGCAAATTAAGTATCCAGATTCACATTGTTTTTCATCCTCGTGGGAATAAAAAACAATGTGAATCCGGATACTTTTGCTCTAGTGTAAACAGGGCCTAAAAGTGCCACACTAAAAGTGCCATAAATATCTGCTACCTTAATATTTATACATATATTGGCTTTACTTTATTTTTTAGAAATTACCTTTTACCATCCCAGAGTTGGTTCAAGCTTCACCATGCCGCAGTACAGATGGCATGATGTATATAGGTTTGTATTACAATTTTGTCGAGAAATGATTACCGTATAATAATGTTATTTCAGTGATAGATCTTGTGTATTCAAAAATGGTGTTTAACCACAGGTCGTAAATCTGATGTCTGGTATGCAATTGACCCAGAAACTGGGCTGAAATTACAGACATTATCAATGGATGGTTCTCAAACTGTGTGCCCAAGTATGTCCAGTGGGAAAGCACCAATCTTTTTGGGGAGAACAGGTTTGTTGAAATATTCATTTCTACATTGTGGCACGTTTCCCAACCCACGAAGTTTCAAGTCCATTTTACAATTTTACAATCAGTAACTATAATTTTGGCAAAATTGTGATTGTCAACTTGGCAATCACAGGGAAGATTTTTGAATAATATAATAATTAATATGATAGTAATTAAGTAAATAGCATTAGAATATTAAAATTATAATTTTTAACTAATTATTAATTACTAAATTTTATTAATTATTAATTGTAATAATTAATAATTATTGATTAATAATTAATATTTAATAATTAAAAATTAGTAATTAAAATGTAATAATTAATATAATTAATTGAATAATATGTTAAAAATCAATCAATTAATATGACAATTAATTATTAACAATAATTAGCATATATATTTTTGTATTAATTAATAATTTATGAATTTATGAATTTATATTGCGCAAATATCAATATCAATATTTTCAAATGCGCATAATTATATAGATGTGTGCCAATAAACAATATTAAAATATCATCATCTTACAAGTGCCTTACAAGAGAATAAAATATATCTTTTATTGTAGAATACACAGTGACCATGTACGATGCAAAAACTCGAGAAAAAAGGCAAGTAGTTTATCCGCTAGTCCTTAAATCACCATGCTGTACATGTACATGTAAATGATTTATTTTTTCAAACTTTAGAACTAAACTACATGTATGCTTGTGTATTTTTTTCTTTAGATGGAACACAACATATCTGGATTACTCATCTCATATTACAAGTGAGATTGATTACGGTAAGTTGAATATTTTAAATTTTTTTAATTCTTGCAGCTATTACAGAAACAACAAGAGCTGTATTGTAGAGTACAATAGTACAGTAGTTGAAGATTTTCTCCAGTTGGAAACTTATTTGTGATGTAACTCATTGCTGCGCTATAACGTGGACACGCGGTAGTTGGGGTCCTTAGTGGTGACTGCGTTATAAATGAAGTGCGTTATTGCGAGGTACGGCCAAATATCTCATTCCCAGTACTCTTCCCACTCAGTTCTGGCGCAATATTGTGGGCTGAGTACTGGGAGTGAGACTGAGTACTGCTAGAAGCACTTTCTGTTCGATTCTAACAATCCAAATCGCAACTGAAGAAGTTTGAAGTGAAGTCCGCTCAAGACAGACTTCAACAAAATGGAATTGAAATAAGATTTTTGAGCATGGTTTTCATTTCTCACAATGATTGCACTGCTGTGTTGTCGTTTTATCTCGTAATGATCGCGATTATTTAGGATGATCAGCGATCGTCAGCTGACAAGATCAAATTGTCTCCAATGAGCAAAATAGAAACTTCAGTTTCAGCGTCATATTAATGTACACATCAATTCTGTCTGTATTTTGTGGAATTTAGTGGTCTGTGGTGAACTTTAGTACTGTTGGTAAACATAAGTATAAGTCGTCAAATGACAAACCAGGAAAAGTAAAATTTTGGGGTCCAAGGATCAACCACGTTATACTGAGTCACGTGTTATAACGATGCGCGCTATAGCGAGGCTCCACTGTATAACCTATTGCTGCCTAGGATGCCATAGGTTCCCTTCTTTCACAAGATAAAGTGTCTGACGTTAGACAGAGTATTAAGACAATAAACTGGGGCTATCTTTTTGCCAGCTCAATAGGCAGCAATGGGTTAATGACCTTAACCATTTCACTCCCAAATATGGAATTTTCTGTACTTTATTATTTTACTCTGTCTAATGCCAGACGATTTTATATTATTATTATTCTTTATTTGAGGAGGATAAGTTTTTCAGCAGAGCTGTTGGGGTCCTCCTGATTTACAGCTATTAGTCCTATAGGTGTTGATTTTACGGAGGGAGGAAAACCGGAGAACCCAGCGAAAAACCCTCGAAGCACAGGAGAGACCAACTAAACTCTACTCACATGAGTCCCCACCCCGAGAACAGGGCTATTCCCAGACGATCACCCATCCAAGTACTAACCCCGTCTAACCAGGCTTAACTATTGGTGAGAGGCAGCACCCTAATAGCACACGCCACCTGTGCTCCCCAATTTACTCATCAATGAGAGAGCTCCCGGGAAGTTGGGAGTGAAAGGGTTAAACACCCAACTGATTCATGTTACTCTGACTAAAGACACTGATCTCAATTAATTAACCCATTACTATACTGCCTGAGCAATTCATGATTTTGAAAAACCTTAACATTTATTGCTCTATTTTGTAGACATGTTCCATTTTGCTTCAAGTTCAGATGGCTTGGTAGTGTCAATGGAATTAAATTCAGGTGAAATACATACATATATATGTGATTTAATTTTCTTTTTATCAAATTAAAATTACTTGATTGCTAATCCAAAATGTGTTTTTTTTAATAGTCAGCCAATGACTTTATTTCTTTTTCTATTTTCATTTAATTTCAGGCAAAATTTACTGGGAGAAGAAATTTGATTCTCCTGTTGTTGATATTTACGAGTGGGATGGTGACAGTCTTCTCAAGGTTCCTGTCACGCACATTGCAAAAGAAACTTTAATAACTTTGACAAACAATAGAACTATTACTGACAGCTCTGGTACCAAATATATAGATTCTGGTGAACTTTATTTTGAGTGAGTAGAACTCTGATTTACAACATTTAATGTTTCTCATGTCAGTATTAAACAATCCTGGGGGGGGGGGGGGGGGGGTACTCTTGTATATAAAGGATATGGGTCTGTGGCACACAATAGGTATGGTTTTCAAGCTCTGGAGTCTGGGATAGGGTATACAAATTGTCCATTTTGGTCTGGAATAGGGGGCATATTTTGGTCTGAGATAGGGTATGGGTGCCAATGTGACACCAGTGCTGGGATAGGGTATTGATTTTTTTAGTTTAGGTCTGAGATAGGGTTTATATAGAAAATTGCCTTTTTAAGTCTGGCATAGGGTCAGGAGTTTGAGGTCACAGCGTGCCGCCCCTACCCAAAAATTGCCAGAGTACCCCCCAACCCCCGGGTAAAGATGACAAGTTCTGTCAAGTCAATTAGTCAACCAGATTCTTTAAAGTGGCACATGAAAGCCAGGTTTTGTGAATTCTGCTGGATGTACATTGTACTGTATACATATTGTACATGTTTTGTTAAGTTTCAAACACGTAGGCTGTAAATATGAAGAAAATGCTCTTTCTTATTGCAGTGCGACTTTATATGTTGGTGAACACGAGGGAAAGCTGTATGCCTTACCATCAGTGATTGAAGAGGGCACAGCACTTATTGAAGTATGCTGCGTAGTTAATTGTACTATCCCATATCTATTTTTTAATACTATCTATGTTTTGAAACTATATACATGCAGTTAGAAGAAATTTAGGGATTTCCCTCATTGCTGAAGTCAGTTTGGAAGCAATGACTTATGAGAAGTTATAAATGCTACATTCTGAAAAGTTACGTTTCGTTCAGAATACGGTTACTGTTTGCTACGTTCTTATACGTTCAGGAAAGTTACACTATACGTTCTGTAAGTTACGTTATACGTTCCGAGAATTTACGCTACATACGTTCTGAAAAATTATGCTTCGTTCTAAGAAATTACACTGCCCTCAGAAAAGTTGCGCTACGTTCTAAGAAATTATACGCTACGTTCAGAAACGTTTTTGCTACATTTAAAGAAGTAATTATATACCACGTTCTGAAAAATTACGCTACATGTGTAGATTCAGAAAAGTTATGCTATCATGCTATGTTCAGAAGTTATCCTTCGTTCAGAGAAGTTGTGCTACGCTTTTAAGAAGTCACTCTAAAGTATGTTCTGAAATGTTACCTTACGTTCTGAGAAGTTCACGTTACGTTGTGTTTTTAATTGTTATGGTACTTGTGAGACGATATTACGTTAGTCGTTACACTACATTTTTTCAAGAATGAGCTTCGCAATTTTTTGTAGAACTACTTCGCAGTTTTTAGAACAGTCATAATTGCTTTGCGATTTGCGAAGCGTTAATTCGGACCTTGATTAGTTTCAGAATTGCATTCTTTTGGTTTTTGGTTGTGAAAATGCAGAATACCGCTTACACCTAAAAACAGTTGATCTTGCACCCCGCTATACTGCCTCCTCATGACTATATCCACCACACTCCCACCTCTATGCTACTACATAATTTTTCTGTTTATAACTTTAGCCAAAACTTCCTTTAATTGATGGTCCTAGTGGAGATAAAACTAATCCATCAGCACCCATGCAACCTCCTTCACATGTCCTTAAACTCGTCATTGGAGGCTTCAATGCCAAGCTAAAAAACCAACGACATAACAGACCTGGAAAAATTGGTGACTCGTCCAAACCTAAAAAGAAAACTGCCACCCCTAATATCTCGGATGGCAACACTCCAGTTATCGTTGGTCATCATAAAGTTCCTCCAGTAGCCCAACCCAGACTGAGGATCACACACCTTGCAGACCCGTTCATTCCTAGTCCTCATTCATATGATTATGACGAAGAGCTTGATGAGGAAGAGTTGATTGAAGTGAAGCAAGGGTTTGGAAGAGAGGGTAGTATGTCTCAGCAACAAGTAATGGAGATGTTGAAGATGCATGAGAGGTTGTTGTATACAATTCTTGCCACGATTGGTATACCTCTTGTGATTATCGTGATATTTTATATTGAGGTATGGTACATGTAAACACAAGTGTAATTGGGTGATGGTGTGTAGCTGTTGTTGTTGTTGTTGTTGCTGTTGTTGTTAGTTGTGGTGGTGGTGGTGGTGGTGTTGTTGTTGTTGTTGTTGTCTGTGTTGCATTGTTGTTCCTGTTATTATTGTTGTTCCTGTTATTGTTGTTGTTGTTGTTGCTGCTGTCTGTTGTGTACGTTGTTGCTGCTGTTGTGTGTTGTTGTCTGTGTTGTTGTCTGGCTGGCTGGTGGTTGCTGTGCTGTGCTGTGCTGTGCTGTGTTGTGTTGTGTTGTGTTGTTGTTATTGTTGCCACTGTTGTTGTTGTCTGTTGTTATCTTGTATATGTTGTACATTGTGCAATACTTTGTGCTCAATGTATCTTGCAAGACAAGTTGTGTGAAATTGCATCTACAGGTAGTAACACAGTCTTTGATATTCACGATCTAAATATTATTATTATCTCTTAATTCATTGATGTTGATAGAAGCGAAGCATGAGAACATTATCAGAGATTCCTGCAAAGCATTCTGGTCCTAGTGGTAATTCATCAGATCATGGTAACACGGTTACCAGTGACGAGGAAGGTAAGAGATGAACTTCATGTATTTTACATCAGAGCCAGGAAGGTAAATGTATGTATTCTGAGTTTGGTGGTTTCGCTTCTTTAAAGGTTCTGCTGGCTCGATTACAATTGGAAAAATTTCCTACAACCTTAAAGACTTGATTGGCAGAGGTTGTGAAGGAACTGCAGTCTACAAGTAAGTGTAGAATAGAATAGGATGAAATATAATGTGATGCAAGAGAAGAGAAGAGAAGAGAAGAGAAGAGAAGAGAAGAGAAGAGAAGAGAAGAGAAGAGAAGAGTAGAGTAGAGTAGAGTAGAGTAGAGTAGAGTAGAGTAGAGTCGTAGAAGGGACGGGAAGAGAAGAGAAGGGAGGAGAAGAGACAAGACGAGACTATTAATTTACAACACAACATCTACAATTTTGAATACAACATAGTGCTTTGAAATTGTATTAAATTATGTCATGTTTTTAGGGGGAAATTTGAGAACCGCAGCGTAGCAGTGAAACGCATTCTACCAGATTGTTTCAGCTTTGCAAACAACGAGGTGAATATAACAGGACAATTAACGATATATGATAGTTCTCATGCAGTTTTCAAGATTAGGAATTATAGTAGCTTTCTTTTTATTTTGCAGGTTGCTTTATTGAGAGAATCTGACGAACATCCAAATGTTATTCGATATTTTTGTACAGTAAGTGACTTGATTATATAGCAGTGGCGCTGCTGGGTCTGCATATTGAAATGTGATGTACTGTATGTTGTTTCTTTTATAGGAAGAGACACCTCAGTTTCGCTACATTGCCATAGAATTATGCGCCTCGACCGTTCAGGAGGTGAGAAAAGTACTGTGATATTCGGTACGGAAAGCTCTTATTGTTGCAGTCCAAAGTTGCCTGGAGCGCTTTTGATATACCATCGACTCAGCCATGTTGATCTGCGTCCTTCGCAATTCAGACACTAGCTGAAAGTATAGGATAATTAACCTCCTAGGCTTTTCCTCCCATTCTCGTCCTTCCTTCCTTCCTTCCTTCCTTCCTTCCTTCCTTCCTTCCTTCCTTCCTTCCTTCCCTCCTTCCTTCCTTCCTTCCCTCCTTCCTTCCGTCCTTCCTCCCCTTCTCGTCCTTCCTTCCTTCCTTCCTCTCTCTTTCATTTTATCCCCTCTTTTTCGTTCTTTCTCCTTCTTTCCTCTCCTCTCCCCTCCTTTCCTTTTAAAACTTAAAAAATATCTTTCTCTATTTCAGTACGTCGAGGACTCCACTTTTGATCGTCATGGTCTTGAACCCGTTCAATTAATTGAAGAAACAATACTTGGTCTGAGTCACCTCCACTCTCTGAATATTGGTAAGTATGTCGACTCTATAAACCTTGCGTGTTTACTCTGGTCATTCACTAAATATGATCAAAGTCTGCCAGTGACATTTATTCATGGTGGTGTTCAACAACTTTCTTTTGCTGACAATTTTTCCTTTTTCTGTTTTTTAGTTCACCGTGACATAAAGCCTCACAATATTTTAATTTCCAAACCCAATGCCAAAGGAGAGGTGAAGGCGATGCTGTCGGACTTTGGACTGTGTAAGAAGTTAGCCCATGGCCGTCATTCGCTGACGTCACAATCTGGCGCCATTGGGACGGATGGATGGATTGCGCCGGAGATGTTTCGGCCTGAGTGTAAAATGGTAAGAAGTTTTAATTTATGCTAAGAGAAACTGTAGACTTTCCCAAAGTCCGTTTTTTTTGTCGGAGCCCGCTCCGCTTTTTTTGTCGGAGGGAGGAAGAGCGCGGAGTTCGCAACTTCGTCGCTCATTCGAGACGCTCTAAGCCTCTAACCACCATTGAGTCACTGGGACTCAGATGATTTGAACGTAGGTTGAATACGTGTACAACCCACAACCTTCTGATCACCAGTGAGACGCTCTAACGATTGAGCTACTGGGACTCAGATGATTTGAACGTAGGTTGAATATGTGTACAACCCACAACCTTCTGATCACCAGTGAGATGCTCTAACCATTGAGCTAATGTGTACAACCCACAACCTTCTGATCACCAGTGAGACGCTCTAACCATTGAGCTACTGAGACTCAGATGATTTGAATGTAGGTTGAATATGTGTACAACCCACAACCTTCTGATCGCCAGTGAGATGCTCTAACCATTGAGCTACTGGGACTCAGATGATTTGAACGTAGGTTGAATTCGATGTATGACATATTGCTATGTACATGTAAGTATGATATTTATACTGTATGCTAATGTACTAATGCAATAAATTTACATTTATTCTCTCTCAAGTAAATCCTAATTCTTGTTAATCTTGTCTCTCTTGATCGTTTTAGACACGAGCAGTTGACATTTTTTCTGCTGGTTGTATTTTTTACTACATCTTGTCAGCTGGACTGCATCCTTTTGGTGATCGTTTCAAGCAACAAGCGAATATTATAAATGGTGAATTTAACATTGACAACATAAAAGAATGTGATGGTAGGTACTAGCTAATGCCAAGGCTGGTGGCCCCCAGTTTCCTTGAGGCCCTTTGCGCCTAGCATAGGAACAGAATAGAATAGAATAGAATAGAATAGAATGGAATGGAATGGAATAGAATAGAATGGATTGGAATGGATTGGAGTAGAATAGAATAGAATAGAATAGAATAGAATGGATTGGAATGGATTGGAATGGATTGGAGTAGAATAGAATAGAATAGAATAGAATGGATTGGAATGGATTGGAGTAGAATAGAATAGAATAGAATAGAATAGAATAGAATAGAATAGAATAGAATAGAATAGAATAGAATAGAATAGAATGGATTGGAGTGGATTGGAGTAGAATAGAATAGAATAGAACGGAATAGAATAAAATGGAATATAATCCATAGAACGGAATAGAATGGAATGGAATAGAATAACACAGCATACATAGCCTAGCATTGAATTGATGTTAGGGTGATAGGGCGATGGATCCTTTGGCATTCCATGGCTATTCTCACATCATCATTTTTGTCTTTCACAGCTGGCGAATTTACCGCCAAAGAACTTATCAAACAGATGATCGATGGCGATGCCATGAAAAGGTGATTTTTCCCCATTTTTTTCTTAAAGGGTCGTTTTTAATCTTTTTTTTTAAAGTTATGTTCTTTTAAAAATTCTCTTAATATTAATAAACTTGTTTTTTCCCCTTCTACTAGACCGTCAGTATACAACGTTTTAAAACATCCATTATTCTGGTCTAGAGCAAAGCAATTAGCTTTTCTTCAGGTAACTCCATCTTCCAAAATTAGGTGGAAATTGTTCTGTCATGATATTAAAACAAGTTGTTTACTCAGTTCATACTTAGTGCTAAAGACTTGTTGTATTCCCCTCATTAGGATGTTAGCGATAGGATCGAGAAGGATGATCCGGCGACGTCAACATTATTGCAAGAATTAGAACGTGAATCAATTCGCGTCGTGCGCGGAGACTGGAATGTTCACCTTGGGATGGAGTTAAGAGGAGGTATACACTTTGTCGTTGTTTCTTCCTTCTTTCTTTCTTTCTTTCCTTCCTTCCTTCCTTCCTTCCTTCCTTCCTTCCTTCCTTCCTTCCTTCCTTCCTTCCTTCCTTCCTTCCTTCCTTCCTTCCTTCCTTCCTTCCTTCCTTCCTTCCTACCTTCCTTCTTTGCTTCCTTTCTTCCTTCCTTCCTTCCTCCCTCCCTCCCTTCCTTCCTTCCTTCCTTCCTTCCTTCCTTCCTTCCTTCCTTCCTTCCTTCCTTCCTTCCTTCCTTCCTTCCTTCCTTCCTACCTTCCTTCTTCCTTCCTTCCTTCCTTCCTTCCTTCCTTCCTCCTCCTTCCTTCCTTCCTTCCTTCCTTCCTTCCTTCCTTCCTTCCTCCTTCCTTCCTTCCTTCCTTCCCTTCCTTCCTTCCTTCCTCCTTCCTCCTCCTTCCTTCCTTCCCTCCCCCCCCCCCCTCCTCCTTCCCCTCTCCTCCCCCTTCCTCCTCCTTCCCCACCTTCCTTCCTCCTCCCTCTTCCTTCCTTCCCTCCTCCTTCCTTCCCTCCTCCTTCCTTCCCTCCTCCTTCCTTCCCTACTAACTTGTTTCCTCCCTCCTAATTAGATCTTCGCAGATTTCGCAGCTACCGTGGGGAACTGGTTCGAGATCTGCTCCGAGCCATACGTAATAAGGTAAACTTACTTACAATCCTAACATTATAAAACCCCAGCATCTACTAACAACCACTTTTCCAACACATTCTCTACAGAAACACCACTATCGTGAGCTCCCGGAAGATGTTCGTCGATCTCTCGGCAGTATGCCGGACGGCTACGTCAGATACTTCACGCAACGTTTTCCTCGCTTAATCATTCACACTTACAATGCTTTAAAACCTTACAAACAAGAACGAGTGTTTAACCCATACTATGACCTCAGACCAGACTCGAACGATAACGTTAAAAAACCAATGCCGAAAGTATCGTGCCCCCCCGGATTTGAACCGAATTGAGAACTAAACCCACAATGGGTTATGGGATTATTGGATAGTTGTGTGAAAGTGGCTATTTAATGTGAAAATGATGCTTTAGCCTATTTACGAAAGAAGGCGAAGCCTGGAAGGTTGGAATTGGGGAAATTGTGGTGACACTTTGGATTGTGACACATTTGGAAAGATGTCGTTTGTGGAAAACGTGAAGCAAAATGGAGGAAACAATCCAATGTGATTGAGGTGCGGAATCTTATTGGTGGATAACTGTCCCGCGAGGGAGATCTTAGAGCTACATTTCTGAGCAAGTTGGAGTGGAATGGTTAAACTACCACTGCTGCTGTGAAATGGTTACGTTAAGGGTGACGAAATGAGGTAGCCGTGCGTCCTGGATTGTGGTTGCACCAGTCCGTCGTGTTGTCATTATATCCTCCTATATCCTACCATATCCTCCTATATCCTATCATATCCTATATCCTACCATATCCTCCTATATCTTAACATATTCTCCTATATCCTCCTATAGCCTACCATATCCTCCTATATCCTATCATATCCCTGCGACTGGGACCGAATTCTGATGTTCCAATGAGCATGACAATGCACGTGACCAATGTTTGATATTTCCACCAGCCATCCAACGTACATGTAAGATAAATCTATGCTTTCACCTGTACTTATTTATAATTTTTAGTTATTTTGAACATTGTAACTTTAGTTTTTAGAATTTAAAATTAACAACACACCACCAATCTAGCACACAGACTCTTAATCTCTGCTCTCTTCTGCGCAAGTAAGACCTGAACTGAACTGAACTGACCAGGTGGAACAGACTAGTTTCTAGTTCTCTTACTCTCGATAACTCACCGGCACATATCACAGGATTCTTGTTATTCCGGTTGAGGTACGCATGCGTAAATATCCGAGCGGAATCTGGATAGTATGTTCTCCTTGTTTGACTTTTCCCCAAACAAGTCAATGGGGTTGCTGGCGAAGCTCGAATTACAGCATCTACACATGCACATACGGCGAAGATATCGATCGCGGCAACGTCTTCACTGGAGTCTTGTCGTCCGACATCTTTGTTATTTTGGTTTTATTAATTCTACTTCCGGTCACTTCAGACTTCAACTCATGCTTACTATTCAGCCAATAAGGTAACGATTTTAAACGGATTATCCCAGAGGCTCTCGTTTCCCGGGTGGGGAACGTGGGCTCTGGGAACGAGATTGTTTCTCACCTAGAATTAATAATCCTTATTTGTCAAATGCCCTTAAATTAACAATAATCGTTCATTCTAATCCAGACCCAAAATCTAAAGCCGGTTTTCCACTGGCGAATTTTGTCGCGCGAAGCGACATTTCTATTGTCAAAATTGAATAGATTGGACACGATGCGATTTTTCTTGCAACTTGCAACAAATCACTGAATGTTGCAAGTTGCATAAAAAATCGCACCGTGTAACACCCCGTAGCAACTTGCGATTTTGTTATTTTTGCCGTGTTGCAAGTTGCAAGAAAAGTTGGATGGGTTATACTTTTTGCTGCATTTTGCAACAAAGTTCGAAAGTTGCTGAACGTGTAACACCCTTGCAACTTGCGAGTTTTATTTCCATGGGTAAATTTGTTGCGCAAGTTGCAAGAAAAAATGAAAATGCCATCGCAAGGTCGTGCGTTCAATTCCTGCCAGAAGGCCTGTGTAGTTGCATTTTTCGCAACTGGTCCCGGTTTGGTCTTAAAATGTATATATTCTACACTCGAATTTTCCTTCACCAAAAATCCCGAGAACATGCTATGTAATCGAGTGAAATGCCAATATATTAATTACTTCTAATAATTAAGCCATATTATTGTGGTCAGTCACGAAACCTAATAGTTTGGTTACATGAAGTACTTATCTCCAGTCATTTTATTTCATTCAAAATGGCGGAAGGCAGTTCGAGTTCCTCAAGAATCGTCGAATTAGAGGTTTGTTTTAACAGGGTGTTTTTATAAAGAACGTTATGAATTCAGTACTACAAGGTAATCTTCTAGTAGTTAAGCTACTCAAGGGTAAAATCATTTAAAACTCTCGATCGGAAATGCCTACAAAATAAAAAGTATTTGCCGATGAAAATGCGACTCCGCACGTGTGTTGAATGTTGGACCAGGTTGGACCGTTGACTTGCATGGTCAGTGTGTTTTCTGAAGTATTTCAATAATACTGCTTGTTTTTTTGCGGTTAAAAAGTAAGTTTTTCCAGAGAAGAGACTCATTTCGAGTAGAGACGAGAGTCATTTCGGTGAAATTGTTGTTCCGAAAAAATAATAGACACAAAATTTCAGAGGAGTACATTGATACGAAAGTACTGTAGGTGTATTCTGCCATGTCTTTGGTTCTAAACTTACTGATATATCCCACCACTGCTTGTTGGTGTAGGATCTTGACGACATCGAAGACGAAACCATTATGGAAAGGCTTGTAGGTCTCACTGAAATGTTTCCAGCAGGCTTCGTGAATTTTGTGAATAAAACGACAGGTCTTGTTTTTACTGGGACTAAGAAGTTATACAACTTTGGTGGAAGTACTGTGTGGATTGTCAGCACTTCGTTTACAGTGCTAGCTTTGCCGTTAATATTTGAAGTCGAAAGAGCTCAGGCAGAAGAAGCTGAGAAACAGCAACAACGACAAGTGAGTCATTGCCAGTATAAACACCAGGGTGTCTGGGTTGTGGCGAGGGGCAGTGGCATAGCCAAGGGGGGCAATCACTCCCCCCCCCCCCCCCCCCAATGCTCTCCAAGACCGTTCTCATGAAAAGTCAATCTCATTCCCCACCCGCAAAAAATGAGAGACTCTGGGATAATCCGTTCACGCCATCACAGGATTCTTGTGATCTGGAAGAAGAGTAATCATGTTCATCAGCCAATGAAATATCGATGTGAAATGGATTATCCTAGAGTCTCTCGTTTCCCGGGTGGGGAACGTGGGCTCTGGGAAGGAGATTGATGAAAAGTTTAAATCTGTGGAGAAACTTGTAGGGGTGGGGTTAGGGTTAAGGCCAAGTGAGTAGACAGTAATGTGTAATATATATTGCAGGCATGCATATGCTATAAATTACAATACTAAGGGTCAAACAAAATGCCTCCATTTTACATTTACGACTTGTTTATAAATAAATCTAAATGGCTTTCAGATAATTACTCTTAAATACTTGCATAAAAATGCAGGAAATAGTGTTTCAGAGACCCTAGAAATCAAACATTTTTCAGGGGAGTATGCACCCAGACCTCCCTAGGAGACTGAGGTTCTTCCCCCCCCAAAAAAAAAATCCTAGGACCCTGGCTACACCACTGGGGAGGTAGGGGGAGCATATATCATTGCATATTGAAATACGTGCAAGAATGGACTTCATTTTTGTGTACACACTGTACTGTATTGGGTTCTTAAATCAGATCATCGTATTTACTTCAATTTAAGTCAAGCTTGAAAAGTCTTTCTTCTTGGTTTAATGAGGAATAAATTTCCTATTTTTTTAGATTCTTCTGGGTCCAGGAGCAGCCACCCAAGGGATTGGAGGCCCAGGAATACCTCATCGATAATATAATATACTCACAACATTACACCAAGCCACTCAGCTGTTCTTATTACAACAGGGCACACACAAATATACTTCAACAAGTAAATCCAAAAAAAATTGTCTCATTTGTGTAAAATACATTGAGTTTAATTTAAAATATATTAAAGTTGCGTTGTCTATTTACAGTACTTTTATATTACATGTAATTTAAAACAAGAGATGTACACACAAGAGTTGGCTTCACAAAATACAGTTGTTTGTTTGATCAGTGGCAAGCTTAATAATAAAAATAAATAATTAGAAAAAACTCTGTTTAAAAATATTACAATTTGTCCTACGATGATGCACTGTAGATCTGTTAAACACAGTTCATAATTCTTAAATATCAACTACATGTACCAGTAGTACATAATACTGTATTATAACTTGAATACATTACAATAAGTTAGAGGGGCCAAGCTTTTTACAAGTAGATGTGCAAATTCTATCTTTTCATCATTGAACTCTGGTGCTTCTCTGTTTTGTTAAGACTTCAATTTCTTCCTCTAGCACAGTAAGGTCCGCTTTGTTTGCTGCAAGCTATTAAAAATCATAAAATGAAAGGTTGGCATGTTGCTGGCTAGGATGTCTGAGGGTTCTCCCTTTGATGAGTAAAATCATTTGGTGTTAGACAGAGTAAAACAATAAAGGGGTTGTTTTTGGCCAGCCCAGGCAGGAATGGGTTAATCACTTGTTAAGTCATTGCTGGCTAGGATGTCTGAGGGTTCTCTCTTTGATAAGTAAAATCATCTGGTGCTAGACAGAGTAAAATAATAAGGGTCCATTTTTTGCCAGTTCAGGTAGGAATGAGTTAAATGTCCCCTTTGCCTTGGGAGGTTTTGTAAAACTTACCATATCCAGAAGGATCTCTACTTTATACTGTAATAGATTATTCTCCTCCTTTAGCTGTTGATTTTGTTCCTTTATTCGACGTACTTCAGCACCACTGCTTCGACTTCCTCCACCACCACCTAAGCTATCTTGAACATACAGACAAAAGAGGATTTTCAACGCTTGTGAGGGATAACCACAAGGAAGCCAGGTGGTAAAGTGCCCTACTTTACCACCTGGCTTCCTTGCATGCTCTGGTTATCCCTGGTTATGCCTGATGCTGTTAGTTCAACTTTACAGTATGCATACAGTATACAGTTGTTTTAACTGTACACACCGTTGAAGCTATGGTTAGAGCATCTGGCTAGTACTCAGAAGGTTGTGGGTTCGAGTCCCATCTGGAGCTCAGAGTTTTTTCAGTTTAACTACACACGTAAAAACACACAAGCTGTTACAGACCTGCAAACAAGTTGTTACAGGCTGTTCTCAAATTCATTAATAATTCATGAACTGAAAACAAAGGAAATCAGTACCGAGACGGAGGTTTTGATATCGGAGGAAGAAACTACATAAATTAAGCCAACTTTTGCCTCGATTTTCTCTTTTTCTCTGATACTCGGAAGAGTGTTTCATCAGGATTCCAAACACCTCGAAATTTGTTCAAAAACCTCAGCTTCACCTCGGTTTTCAACAAAAGTCTCGGTGTTTGGAAATCCTGATGAAACACTCCTCTTCGTGTATGATATATAACTTCCAACAGGCTGTCACCATGTGTTCACATTGGTTGTCCCACTGAGATTGTTGTCAAGTCTGTTACAAGTTGTCGACAACTTGTAACAAGGTTGATGACTCCAACAGACCTGTGACAAGTTGTTCCAACAAGCTGTTACCATGCTGCAGCTGACACTTGTTAACAAGGTTGTAGCAGCTTGTTGAATGAACAACATTGTTTAATACAACCTGTTAACAGCTTTGCTACCTGTGAGATTTTTACGTCTGTACTCACGAGTCACGACAGCTTGTTCAGCAAGAACTGAAATTTTATAGCAAGTAATATACAATAATTGCAGCGTTTGGGACAACTTGTAACTAGTCTGAAACCCATAAGTCTTTTAAATAAAAATAGTTTAACGTGCATAGATGTACAGTAGCAGCATACAACACCTGATGTCCACACTCCATCTTCAAACACTAACTTGTTCTCTCCTAGTTGTAGTTTAATAGTACCACTTTCACCTCCCGCTTCATCAAGATCTTTAACACTTATTGTCGAAGCTCCAGCTTCAATATTTCGAGCGGGAACCTTTCCTTTTCGTTTAAACAAAGGCATTATTGAAAAGATAGTGAAGTGAAGGAAAGTGAAGGATGCTTTTTCAGTAGAAATGTAGTAGAACCCAGACTCCTCAACACAATAACATTTGCTCGGCTAATTGCAAACGCCCGCGTTTCTTATTGCATATACCAAAGGAACGGTTGGTACGTCATGTTAGGTTTACATAACATTTTCGTCTCCGAGATTATATAAAATAACCACCAAAATTGGTCCCTAATAACTATCGCAAAATAACAAGGTCAAAATAACCACCAAAATTGGTCCCTAAAAACCATCGCAAAATAACAAGGTAGTTGTAATAACCCAACGCTATTTTATCATTATTCGTATTGCATGTGGGACATTTGACACCTGTATTTTAGGAACAATGTCCTGTGGATAGTATAAATACCCCCCACCACTCCTCAATTACCTACTATTGGTATTTGAAGGCATTAGACATGGATTATTCCGGTAGGGGACATGTTGCGCCACGCCACACCGCGGAAGCGCCGACGCAGAGCGCACGTTTTTGCGCGCGTGCTTGGCATTCCTCGTACCCAGGGTCTTATCTCCGCCCCCGAGATAAGAACCTGGGTACGAGGTTGATTCCTCACTTCACCAATCTCGTTCCCAGAGCCAAATCCCTCGCTCCCTTCACTGGTTACTGCAGTGGAATCGGGATCTACTGTCAAACGAATCTTTTTCATAATATTAATAATCATAATTTACATCTAGATACACTGATATTAAATCACTGTTATTTACTATTCAAATCTCAACATCAGAAACGGCAAAAAAAATATGAAGTTGTCATTCTGTACGAAACGTTGGACTAAAGCTATTTAGTTTTATAAATTTCTGCTATCTTTACACCCCTTTCCCGTTGACATTAATTTACAAATGTTTTGAATTCATCCCTGATTGATACCCTTTGTACAAGCGCAATGAATACTAATACGCATGTGCGACTCAACGTCATTTCGTCGTCTTTTTTTTGCGCCGCATTTGCGCTCACGGCCGAATTATTTCGCGGTTCTTGGCAACTGCCTCGATGATGTTCGTGCAATGATTTCGTCGTTGCCAAGCCCCTTGTCACGTGATGTGCCCATGCGTCTGACGCCCGACGCGTTTCCGGTGGCGAACGAAGCCCGCGTGTGTACACCTGACATGCGCGATGCTTCTCCACGACCATGCTCCCCAGCACCACTAGCATCCGCTCCGCGGTGAAGACGCATGCTGATTCGTCGATCTCGTTCTCCTCTCGAGACTGGACGTGACCCCCCTGAAATAAATAATAAAATGAAATTACTTCAAAATGACTTGTAGAGTAGACATGGTTAAAGTAATTCATTACTCTACAACGCACACGACAACTGGGAGTGTGGAGAATCTTGCTGCGGTGTCCAGTGTTGGAGACGAACAGCTCTTTAATAAAACATTGCTAGACTACACGTATACATTCTACGAAATATGTGTAATAGATTACATGAATGGTGGCATGCATGAAAACGTTTGACGACCAACACTGTTAACCGAGTGACTTCTGCAAGCCAACGTGGTACTGCTCTTTATATAAGTGCCGCAGCATCCTCTTGGGAATACAGCCAGTGCTATAATCAATACACTTTCCTACTACACTACGTACCGTAGGAAAGTATTTATTTCTCAAACACCAGCCTGTAGTGCAGGCGTTTCGGTAGTGGGAGATCAGATCTTTATATTATTAGTAATTACATGGTTGGTTTTCACTCACCAGCCGCTGGCGAAGCTGCGACACCACCAGCTAACCGTACAGCGGAGTTGCCCAAGACTGCTCTATTGGTTGAGCTTCTACAATGATGATGTCTCTCCGTTTCTCTTTCGCGTTCTCTCTCACGACTTCGTTCACCGGCTGGGTCCTCTCGACCATTCTAGAATCATGAATACATATAATGAGCCTCGTACACAACAAAACTGTCTCAAAATTGCACAAAATCTCCCGATAACGATTTTCTATTATATTATAAAAGTGAAGTAATACGAGCAACAAATTGCTGCAATATTGTTGCGTTGCAAGTTGAATAGCGTTGTTGCACGTATTACTACCACCCACCTTAATCAAGCAGCAATCAAGTTTTGGACAATTTGTGTAAAAACTTTGTCTTAAATGTTCAGAAGTCCTTCATAGTTGTTAGATGACTCGCATTTCATGATCAAATTAATGTATAGCTTTAATTTTGAAGTTTGTAGCTCAGAATATCAACATAAGACAATCGAGGCCTAAAATAGCGTGGCATCATAGTCAATCGAGATATGGTCTGGAAACTCGGCAAACTTCAAAGCGCCTATAATGAGCTGTGATTTTATGTTGAACCGTACCTTACACCGTGCACATCCTTTGTTTTAGGTTTATTAATATTTAAATAACACGGTTGAGTGATTGAACTGAAACGTTGCTATTGGACAATTCGTTCATTATACTAAAATACAATGTGTTCAGTGACCATGCACCGTGCACAAAAATGCATAAAGGCGAACAAAAAGATAGACCAAAGACTTTAGCTGAGTTTCCAGACCATATCTCGATTGACTATGGTGGCATAACCTCCTCTACAAACAAAATGCTCCTTCACTTACAATTTTCAGAAGGTTCCAGTCGAAGATGTAGTCGTATGCGTATCCATGACGGTGGAACAGATTTCGGAAGAGTTGCCTGAGGTAGGCGTAGTCAGGTTTGTCGTCAAATCGCAAAGAACGACAATAATTCACGTACGTTGCAAACTCAGCTAAAAAATAATTGCAATGGATAAGGTCTGGCCAAACGCTTTCAACATTTCATGCTACATCGTTCAACATCGTTCAACGCATGTTGAAATTTCGTTCAACATCATTCAACAACGTTCAACAACATTCAGCAGGGTGGCCAAACGCTTTCAACACGTTGAATCACGGTTGAATTCAACAATGTTGAACGATGTTGAATGAAATGTTGAAAGCGTTTGGCCAGGCCTTAAAGGGCATATGACTCGAAAATTAAGTTTGTCTTATTGAAAAGAACATTTAAAATGATAAAATAACATCTTTTGCAGTTTTTGGTTTCCTTGCTTCGTTTTCGAGATATTCCAGCTTGTTTGATATGCAAATGACACAACTTTCTACGTCACATGTGCATAATGAGTTATCAGAAAAGGTTACATATCTTTGATATTATGAAAACATGGGCTTAACTCAAAGGAAGCATGTGCGTGTTTCTATCCACACCACCAAACTTGTAGAATTCCAAGTGATTTCGTTTCACAATAGCAAAGATATGTAACCTTTTCTCGGTAACTCATAATACTCATTAGGCACATGTGACGTAGAAAGTTGTGTCATTTGCATATCAAACAAACTGGAATATCTCAAAAACGAAGCAAGGAAACCAAAAACTGCAAAAGATGTTATTTTAACATTTTAAATGTTCTTTTCAATAAGACAAACTTAATTTTCGAGTCATATGCCCTTTAAGAGATAGAATAAATACAACAAGCAAATCCACCATGCTTTACATGAAAAAAAAAAGCTTAGGCTTATGCAGCGAAAAATAAGTTAGGGAGAGACTCTTATTTAAAATAACTTTTGAAGTTATAAAGATTGAAATTTGGCAGCTCTTCCTTATCTCACTTCGTTCTTTAGATATTAAGATTTGCGTGATATACAAATAACATCACACTGCATAATGACTTGTTGGAAAATCATGTCTATTCTTGCAATAATTCAAGTAAATGACTTTTCATGTATAGTGTCCTGTGATACACAGAAGCACATGCACAATTAAAAGGGATTCGTTAAATATTCTCAAATTGATATTCAAGATTTGCCAACAAGTCATTGTGACGTCTAAGTGATGTTATTTACATATAAAACAAATCTCAAGAACGAAGTGAGTTAAGGACGAACTGTAAACGTCCATCTTTATAAATTCAAACGTTTTATCAAATAAGAGAGTTTCTTTTGAACTTCATTTTCGCTGCATATGCACTTTAAAAAAACGTACTGGGAAATCCTTTACACAAAACTTCAATAGGTGTGGACATTTTCTTCTCGCTTATTCTCTCGTACTTCTGTTTCTTTGTGGCAGCTTTTAATCCTTGCCAAGGCAGACTCCCCAGATTAAAATACATTAAGACATAACCCAGTGATTCGAGATCATCTCTTCGGCTTTGCTCTGGAAAGGAACATGGCATAGTTTAAAGAGTTATGCTTTGTAAAAGTTGCACAAAACATGCGAGAAATAACACTGCAAGAAATTTATAGGAAATTGTATTTAGTTTAACTCGAGTCTCACGTAGGAATGGGGTATTACTGGTCTGCCCAGGAGGCACGCGGGACATTTCTCACCATATTAAAGTCAGGCGCGCAATGACAAGACCACGTCTTTAGACCAGACGAGGCACGTGGCAAAATGCGCATCTCGATGACTCAATTACAGCGCGTGAGGAGGTGCTAGCGCGAAACAAAGAAAAAATACAGAAAAGTTGCAAAAATTCTTCCTTTACCATTTCACAAGTTCCTTCAAATTAGACAAACTTAATTTATATTGCCAATTCCCTTTATATATCAGCATAATTCTCACCTATTCCTAAATGTGTGTTGATGCTGGCGTATCTAGCAGTTCCTGTCAGGTTCTTGTTCTCTCTGTAGGGAATGTGCTGGTGAGTTCTGGCATCACGGTATTTTTTAGCTAGTCCAAAATCTATAATATACACGAGGTTGCCTTTCTTGCTCAGCCCCATCAGGAAATTATCAGGTTTCACATCTCGATGGATGAAGTTTTTACTGTGAACATACTCTATCCGACTTATCTAAATGGAAACAAAATGGATGTCTTACATGTATACCTGAGTTGCATGATCAGGCACACGCAGGGAACCTGAGGAGTTGATCTAACCCTAACTGCTCACTGTTAGGTCACTGCAATGAAAGTTGTTGTTATGTGTAAGAGTTGTTACTATTGCCCAATTTCATGTCGCGAAAGAGACTGGCACTGTCCTGGAAAATCTGTTAGTGCCAGTCTCCAGCGTGGTGTGAAAGAAAGGAATATTGCACGCCAGACGCTGGCACTAATGGATTTTCCAGGACAGTGCCAGTCTCTTTCGGGACATGAAATTAGGCAATGTGTGGGAATGATTGGTGTTGAGGTACACACGTAAAAATGCGCAACTTCACGGTTGTCAACAGGCGTGAACAATGTTGTGCTGCTCGCCGTGAACAATGTTGTGCTGCTCGCCGTGAACAAGTTGTCAACAAGTTGTTCACTTATGGTTCAAACAACTTGTTCACGGATAAATCAACAGTCATGAACAAGTTGTTCCAACAGCACATTTTTATAGCCAACAACGTTGTTCGCACATGATACAACATGTTGTAACAGCATGATGAAATAACAACGATGAACAACAATGTTACAACAATGGTGAACATGGTTGATGTATCAACACGTTCTTCGGTTGTTACAACATGCGTGAACAATGGTTGTTGTTTCATCAAGCTGTAACAACTTGTTGAAACAATGATGAACAATGTTGTTCATTTATCAATGTTGTTCACATATGTCAACAAGTTGTTACAGCATTGTTCAGGCAACAATGCTGCAACAACTTGCGAGATTTTTACGTGTGTAGATGTCAAGTTACCTACAGACTTTATGAAATGCCAGCCTTTTTTAATACAATACAAAATTTCTCATCAATTCTTACCAGCTGATCTGCCAGAAGAAGCACAGTTTTAAGACTAAATTTTCGTTCACAAAAATTAAAAAGATCTTCTAAACTTGGACCCAGCAACTCCATGACGAGGACATTATAGTCCCCTTCTGTTCCACACCATTTGATTGTTGGTATGCCAACTAAAACAAGTAAATTAACAAAGATTATTTAGCCAATTGCTGCCTAGGATGTCTGAAGGTTCTTCCTTTGATGAGTAAAATCATCTGGCATTAGACAGAGTAAAACAATAAAAGGGCCATTCTTTGACAGCTCAGACAGGAATACTTGTTAACCCATTGCTGCCTAGCATATCTGAGGGTTCTCCCTTTGACAAGTAAAATCATCTGGTATAATTAATTAAGGCAACTGTGGCCAGTAAAGGGTTAACCACTTGTTAACCCACTGCTACCTAGGATGTCTGAGGGTTCTCCTTTTGATGAGCAAAACCATCTGGTGTTAGACAGAGTAATGAGGCCATTTTTGACCAGCTCAGGCAGGAATGGGTAAAGGTAAAGGTCTTTACAATCAAATTACTCCTAAGGATTTTTCAATGTGGCCGTGTTGAGGGCTCAAAGGCACTTTAAGCAGCCGCCGTACGACACAGTTGAGAGGAAAACTGGAGAACCCAGCGAAAAACCCTCGAAGCACAGGAGAGACCAACTAAACTCTACTCACATGAGTCCCATTGAAGCTCGAGAACGGGATTGTTCCCAGATGGTCACCCATCCAAGTACTAACCCCGTCTAACCAGGCTGAACTGTTGGTGAGAGGCAGCACCCTAACAGCACACGCCATCCGTGCTCCCCATTAACCCATTACTACCTGAATTTATCCTATTGAGAAGCAAAAGCACCCTGCATTTATACAAGCATCAAGAATTTCAGTTTCCAGCCCAATTATGAATATGGGATAGAATCAAAGGTCAAGTGAGTGTCATTAAGTCAGTGTCATTGTTGTGGCTCATGAATATTCTTTGTTGGCAATGGCACTGACTTAATTAATGCTCACTTGACCATTGATTCTATCCATATTGCATCATAATTGGGCCGGAAACTGAAAGTCTTGATGCTTGTATAGACAGAGTGAAATAATAGAAGGGACGCTATTGGCTGACTCTGTCATCAATGGGTTAAAATAATATTTTGTCTGAGTATTAATTGGTTTACACTAAAACAACCTCATTATCCTTGAGCAATAGTCAACTTGGTTGCACCTCGTTAACTTTCCACCCATTTCTACCTGAGCTGGCCAACAATGGCCGCTTTATATTTTGCACTGTCTAACTCTATACAATTTTACTCATGAAAAGGAGAACCCGCAAACATTCTAAGCAGCAATGGCTTAAATTTGTTAAAAATCAATCCAACTTTACTTTAAATTAAAATAGCATTGATATGTAGCTATAAAAAGTTCCCAAAATTAATTTGACTGAGGGATTGTTTATATGGAGAGGGGCCCTCGTGGTAGGGCTAGCACTCTTTGCCAAGATCCCGCATCTCAGCGTAATTCCTTGTAAAAATTTGTTTGTGTTTACATGACAAGAGGACCAGCCTTCCTACTAGGCGAGATCACGCTATTGACAACCCGAGATCTCACCTAGGAGGGCTGGAAATTTCCTGTATGAACGTACTCAACGGGTCAGCCCGTATTTCGCGAGCCTCAACAGCCACCATTTCCAATTGTGTATAAACACACCCTTAGTCTTATACTTCAGGCCAAAGTTTATTCAAATTTATATTTAGCAATATTTAAAAAACAAAACAAAAACAATTCAGCTAGCCTGGCTGACGACATAACCAGCCCCTAAAACCATAATGCACGAATCAGTGTTAAGCCCGAGGGGGGGGAGGCCGGGCAAAAGGTGGGGGATTTGAATTTTTTTAAATAAAGTGTTCAAAAGTGTGACCCTGGGGCAGAGAATTATGATCAAATGTAGGCAAATTGCCCCTCTCTGCCTAGGAACGTTTGAAAATTTCCTTTCGAATATTTAAATGCCCCCACCCTGGGGTTGCGATTCAGGAGCAAATGCCACAGGGTGGGGATACAGACGTTTACCAAATCCCCCACCTTTGTCCGCCCCCCCCCCCCCCCCCGAGTTTGACACTGAGGCGTGCATAACAAAATATTTTGTTGTTTTTTTTGCAAGTTAAAATCTTTAGTCAACAATGTACAGTGGGGTAGTTTCTAGAGTGATATCTTTCAACAAATGTTGATGTAACGTTTCAATAAACAATTTATCAGATTAAAAATCACAGTTAGGATTCGGATATCGCGCATTAATTCTTCCAAAAAAGTTGTCGAAGGGCTCATTTTTTGGGCAGAAGCTCTTCATCACGGCTGGAGGAAAGTAACCCCTTGGCTAATATTATGAATAGTCAGTTGGAAATTGCACGCTTATTGCACAAGCAAAATAGCGTTGGGGTTAATTTCTTGTGGGAAAGACATTTATTTTCAAAAAAAACAAAAACAAACCGAGACATTACATCTGGTTGAAGGCAAAATATAATACAAAGCATCGGGTATCACGGAGTAAGCAGCAAGCAAAAATTGCTGTAAAACAGACACATCTATCGGAGACGATAAACTTCTGTTAATTATTGGCACTTATTACAAGGCATAAAAGCATAAAGAACCCCCATAGAGCCAAGAAAAACCTTAAGAATACACAAAAATATACTCTAAAATCATAAGACATTTCTTTCCAGATCGGCGGAATTCAAATCATTACGAGGCTCAGAGGCGAAGTTCGTTGTTGTAGTAATTTAATCAAAGGAAAATCGCCAGGTGAAACATATATTAAAGACAAAGAAATGCACAAACGTATTAAAACCAATCGATCGAGCCTAAGCATCGTCCTTACCTCCACCTTGCATCATTTTGTAAAATTTCGCTTCGATGTGAAGCTGAGGATGCTTGGTTTTGACACATTCTAACTTGATAGCTACCTCCTCCGCCGTCGCGATACTCGTTCCTGTTTGAAAGTCATTTGCAAAGGAGGAAAATGAATTCAGTCAGTAAATAATACTATTGGTTAGCTACCCTCTCGGTGAAATTTACACCTCTGGCAATGCCATAGGTTGTTTTTTGGATGGCCGAAACGAGCGGCAACAGAATTATACTGGTTGTTTATAAGAACTTGACAACGAAAGGAATACACGTAATTTTAATATTTGCCGCTTACCTAGATATATGTCGCCAAAAGAACCACTGCCTATCTTTCGTCCAAGTCTGTACTTATTCCCAACTCTTAGCTCCATCACGAAACACAGCCCAGAGCGACAGACGACTAAAATCAGAAGTGGATAAACTCGTTCGTCAATTTAAAAAAATGGCCAGAGTACAAGAGCATATTATTAAAATGACACAAGAAAAAATGAATTTTCCGCCACTCGCCAGCCTTACATGATAAATACGGCGATTTCTAAAGCCCTAAAGACCAGGGCTATGACAGCTATCTATAAATGCTTCTTCTTTAGGGCAAACATTGCCCCGATGTTATGGATTCTCATCGTTATTTTACTCTCACGCTCTGTGATAAAGTCGAAAACTTTTCCAAATTCATTTGTTTTGCATCGACCGGATAACATTGAAATCGACAAACACGACAATGCCCATAAAAGGAAGTTATCGGAAGAGGTGGAGAGTACGAAACATCACGACAAAGTACGAACCTGACGACATCATGACGAAGCGATAACGAGAGGGCTCAGAATTTGTGTCCAGCGGCAATTATTTTTCAGTTAAAATTGTTTTTTTATTCCAGAATCAAACATGGCGGAAAAGGCGCTTCCAGTTGCTGAACACAAACGAGAGATTATTCGCGCTGTGGATTTAAATAACGCGTTAGTCATTGTGGGAGAAACAGGCAGTGGAAAGACGACTCAAATCCCACAGTTTTTACACGAAGCTGGTTTTACAAAATATGGAAAAATTGCCGTAACTCAACCCAGGAGACTTGGTGCTATTTCCGTGGCCGTGCGCGTCAGTGAGGAAATGAGCTGTGATTTAGGAAGTAAGTTCCTTTGTTAAGTCTCATTGCTATATTAAGATGCTTTTTTTTAGGAATCTAGCGTCTTTGTCTCGGCTTTTGAAGGAAATTATCAGAGAAGGGTTGGGTTGTTGTTTTTTTGGGGGGAGGAGGGGGGTTAATCGAGGACTTAGCGTATATTAACAAAGAGTTAACAAAGTTGTATAATTTTGCATGCGAAGTTTGTATTTTAACATGCGGCTAAAAGCTGACCTGCACAGCCTAAAAATAGCAACACACGGGCTCATGTTACACATACACCCCTCGGCGCAAATTATAGAAACGTTTTAGATACTTTCTACTTACAAGATAAAATTTGAACCGCAGAAGTAAGACAACGAGTCGATATAGTTTCCACTCACGTTCTGTTTCAACTCGGATATTTTCGCGTTCTCATATATGTTTTTTAAACGGTTTAGCTTTTACCGGCTGGTTATGTTTTCTCTTCTTGCAAAGGAGCAGCGAACAACTCAAAGAGTATAAACCACGAAGAGCTTGACGAAGAGAATAAACCACGTTTATCGGAATCTCGCAACAGAATGAAAACCTGCTTCACATGATTGATCAGCGAGTCCCCAAAGTGTATCAATTACCATAATCATAATGACGTAAACGCAGTGTTGTTATTTTTAGCCTGGTGCAGGTCAGCTTTTAGCCGCATGTGTATTTTAGAGTGCTGCCATTAAAGTGGCTGAGCTTGAGAAGAATGAGTCGAGGAAGCTTATGACGTCATAGACTCAATAACAAAAATGACCCTTTTGTTGACAACAACAATGATCTTTTGTTTTTGTTGAGTCTATGATGTCATAAGTTCTCCTCAACTCATTCTTCTCAAACACGGCCAATTTAATGGCTGTACTCCAAAATACAAACTTCACACGTAAAATACAACTTTGTTCTTGAGAATTTTGAAATGAAACTTCGCACAATTACCAACAATCATAACATCTTTAATATTATGCAGAAACATTAGCAACAATATTTTAATAAGAGAACCAGTTTAAATTATCCACCCCTTCATAGACGAGGATCAAATATCCTGCCCTCTGAGAAGTTCTTTTTGTAAGAAAATACAAAGTTAATTTCTTTTTTTAGGCTTGGTTGGCTACCAAGTGCGGTTTGATGACTGTACTTCATCGAAGACCAAAATAAAATATATGACTGATGGTTGTTTGTTACGAGAGTTTATTGATGACCCAGACTTAATAAAGTATAGTGTTGTGATATTAGATGAAGCCCATGAAAGGAGTTTGGACACAGTGAGTTACAGTTTATTTATTGCTCATTAAATTCTTTAATTTTATTATGAGTAATACTACCATTTGCGATCAACCGTTAGGCGTGAGAGTTCATAAAACATATTTGTTTACGTTTTAAAGGGTATTGGCAATAAAAATTAAGTTTATCTCATCTGAAAGAACTCGTCAAGTGGTATAAGAAAACCTTTTACAATTTTTCCGTATCTGTTTTGGTTTTGGAAATATTTTGACCAAAGACAGCGTGCTGTCCGCCATCTTGGAATTATTTTCGATATGCAAAATTATGCATGTGACGACATAAGCAGGGTAAAGTGAAATTTTTATCTTGCCGACCTTATGACATTATGAGCTAGAAACTCGATTTTGTTGCGCTATTTCCATTTTAAATTGACCCACAACATTTAAAAATCCTTCAGTGGAAATTTGGTCACCCACAGAGTAGTTTCATCAGGTTTACTCTGCTTATGATGTCACCAATTTCCTAGTTAATTAGACCCAATATTACAACAAGATGGTGGACAGCATGCTGTCTTTAGTCAAAATATTTCAAAACACAAGAAAGATACAGAAAAATGACAAAAGGTCTTCTTATACCATTTGACGAGTTCTTTCAAATGGGTCAAATACCCTTTAAACGTGCAAGTTTAACTGGAAAATTTTGATGTTTTAACAATAGCCTGATGAATCACCCACCATTTTTTGACAGGTAATTGATTGGGGTATTGTTGAAACATCAAAATTTTCCAGTTAAACTTGCATGTTTGAAATGTAAACAAATGTGTTTGAACTCCCACGCCTAATGATTGATTGCAAATGGTAGTACAACATGAGTTTGCTTTTAAAAATAGGGGGCATATGAATAATTATACAGACTTATATTGTTATTTATTTTTTTATCTATTTATTTTTTATTTATCTATAGTGTAATACTAATATGTATTTATATATATATATATATTTGGTTATTTATTTACTTATATTTTATTTTATCTATAATAGTATTTATTTATTTAAATCACACCAGTGTATGAAAATCGAATACAATTAATCCACTATAGTTAAATAGCATATTATTTATCTCTTCTGATATTTGTCCAGGATATTTTATTTGGTCTGCTGAAAAGGCTGTTCATATCTAAACGATGGCGAAATTCCTCTCGAGAGCAACCCTTGAAAATACTTGTCATGTCAGCTTCATTAAACCATGAAAAATTTTCAGAGTTTTTTGGAGCTTGTCCTGTGTTTGAAATTCCTGGTTGTTGTTTTCCTGTCAGGAAAATTTATTGTGATTACGTTGGGAAGAATAATGTTAAGAATCCTGAGTATTTAGAAAAAGTAAGTCAAGTTTTGTTTGCTGTAAAGGTGAAGCAAATTAAGGTTTAACCTCAAATTAACCTCTTGAATATTTGTTAAGCTTTGAACCTTTGCCTCCAGATAAGACACCTCCCATTTCTTGAAATTGGGTATCACACATCCCCCCAAGTGAACTTAACCTATATTCCTGCCTGAGTCAGCCAAAAATGGCCCCTTTATTGTTTTACTCTGTCTAACACCAGATGATTTTACTCATCAAAGGGAGAACCTTCAGACATCCTAGGCTGCAAATGGTTGAACCCATAATTTCAATTTCTTTTTACTAGGCTGTTTGCAAAGCAATGGAGATTCACATGGAGTGCCCTCCTGGACATATTCTTATCTTTCTGACTGGTCAAGAAGAGATTGAATCTGCTTGTGATAAACTGTTTGAAAAAGCTGAGAATTTGGACTACAGATACGATGTATTAAGTAAACGTGTGAATGCAATGTTGGTACTTCCTTTATACGGCTCAATGCCTACAGGTGAGAATTGGAATAATTATTGTATGTGCACATGGTAACGTTTCCAAGCGTTTTCGTATTGTTTACTGTTCTCAAGGGAATCGAGAACAATCAGTTCATTACTTGAAACAATACGAAAATGCTCGGAAACATTACTGTGTGCACATAGTCTGAATAATGATATTAAGCCAGAGAAGGATCCGTGGCTCCCCCCTTTAGATATAAAACAACAGACATGTAACTATAAAAATGATGCAATATGAATTATGTCAGGAAATAAACTGTAAACAGTGTATTCAATCTACTGAGTGTATGCGTTTTGGGTATCTATATGATGTTCAAAAACTCATTAATAATTCATGAGGAAAACACAAAAGAAAATCATGACCGTATCGTGTCTTTATATGTGATAAAGATACCTCCTGATTTACATAAACTTTAGCTTTGATTTTCTCGGCTTAGACAAGGTTATTTTTCAAACTTACTACGCCAATGAACTTACCAAGTGGTTCGTTTTTGAAGCCGTTCAATAAACTCGCAGTTTGTTTTTTATCAGATATAAAAACACTCGGTTTTGCCTCGTGTCTTTATATCTGATAAATGAATGGAAATGTTGCTAAGTCGGGCAAATTTTCAAGCTAAGTTGGGAAAAAATATAGGAAAAAATTTTTAAAATAGGATGAAAATAAGGAAAAGTAATCAAAACAATTTAATATCTGTGTATTGTAGGAGAAAAAGTATATTGAACAACAGGCACTTAGTGGGGTTTTTATATCAAAAGTCGGGCAATTTCCGTTTAAGTCGGGCAAAATGTTCTCCACCCCCCCCCCCCCCTATAAATTTGTGCCCATACGCCTATGGCAGTATGGTTCATTACTCGAAGTAACACCTAATATCAGTTGAGGATTTTTACAAACAAAAAATAATATTTGGCATTTGACCATCTTTGTAATTCTTGTGTGAATGTAACATATGCCGTCGTTTCGATTAATAGAGTTGCAAAGAAGAGTATTTGAGTCTGTTGAAAAAGGTGTGAGAAAAGTTATAGTTGCTACCAATATTGCTGCTACGTCACTCACTGTTGAAGGAATTGGGTAAATAGAATTTTAATATTGTCATACAGTAGTAACATGTATTTTATAATTTAAATTTAAAAAAACCTGCTAAGTTTTTAAGAGAATTGGGCATATTATATTTAAAACAGAAATCAGAGAATTTTTGAGAATTTTAATATAAACGACGCAAGTTGATTGGTTGCTAAGCGGTCGGGATTCTACGATATCGACACGATGCAAACTGATTATTTGGTGAGCTGTCGGGATTCTACGATATCGACACGATGCAAACTGATTGGTTGGTGAGCTGTCGGGATTCTACGATATCGACACGATGCAAACTGATTGGTTGTTGAACGGTCGGAATTCTACGACACCAATGTTTGGGTCAAGACGCCTTTTTCTCGGGCCAGTAAATTTTGGCGCGAAAATTTCTGAGTTGATTTGAATCCAAATAAAAGAGAACTAGGTATCTTTATTCAAATATTCTGAACAATATAACGCACTGGAACATTGCTACTGGTTTTTTAAATGTTTTTTTAACTAAAAACACGACATTTGAAAGCCGAACTGATGTAAACAAGAAGCGACAGGAAAAAGTTAACAGGTAAGGTAACGGCAAACTCCGAAGACGAAAACAGCGTTCAAAACTTTGAAAGAAAATGAAGCAAAAGCTATATAATAAATTCTTCATTAACCTCGTTTACGGGAAAGTATTTGCCTTCGGGTTTTTGTAGAACAAAAACTGTACAAAAAGAAAGGATCTTGTATAAACCTCGTACTCTCTTATCAATTAATTATTGACGAACTTATTTTTTAAAAAAAAATTGATGGTTTAAATTTTTGCTTACCGTGAATCTTAAGCCCTAATCAAACGAGAACGCAAGTCATCGCAAGTTGGCAGTCACGCTATCTCAACCAGCCGCTCTGAATAATTTGCCGAAAATATTATGTACCGTGACAAAGTTAAAACTTGTTTAAAACACTCATGAAACCTTTATTTTGTTATTTGGGTGTTCGAACGACCGCCACAGAAATTCTGACTGCCAACTTGCGATGACTTGCGTTCTCGTTTGATTAGGGCTTAACATACTGTTCAAAATGGTCAATCTTGCTTTCAGACGCTCTTGGCAATGACTAGAACTTTACATTTTATTTATCTATTGAATTTTCCTCACTAATCTGAACTCCATTCGGTTTACGAAGGATGTTCTGTTTTTTTCATTCATATAGATATGTAATTGATAGTGGATTTGTTAAACAACTTTCATTTAACCCAAGAACAGGATTAGATTCGTTAAACATTGTTCTCATTTCAAGGTGAGATGATTAAAGCTTCGGATAAGGCAACAAAAAGACTAGACAGAGAAGACTAAGTAAGACTCGACTATTCATTTGTGTTTTAAAAAAAGGTGATGAAAATTACGAAGGGGTCATTTCAGAATATGTTACAATATTGACAAAGAAGCCATGCACAAATTACTTACCTTATCTTTTTGGTAGTATGCTTATAATTTTAACTTCTGTATCGGATTATCGGACCAGTCCAAATATTTCAGTGTTTTCCCGCTCTTCTTTGAGGTGCGAGCTCGGACGTCGCGCATCCGCAAAACGTTTGGCAGCGGTGTTGTGCTAAGGTCTTAAAAGGACGAGCTATACTACTAAATAAGAGAAAACGAGAGAAGTTTACTTTAAGTTATAAAGAATACTTGAGACTAATCAAGGTAGTGTATGGTCCTAAATTGACAATAAAGAAATACCAAATGGTTTTCCGTGTTTGGATACTCTGATCCAAACACGCGGGAAATTGCGAGACTGGAGAAAAGCGTAACAAAACACGAGCCGTAGGCGAGTGTTTTTAGCTTTTCGAAAGTCGAGCAATTTCCCAAGTGTTTGGATAAGAGTCTCCAAACACGGAAAAAACCATTTGGTATTTCTTTTATAAAATAATCACAAGTGAATATGATGTACTGTCCGACATTTTCAAAAAATCGTTTTGGCGGGAATTTTCCGTGTTTGGATACTCTGATCCAAACACGGCAATTGACCAATCAGGGCTCGCGTAGTATACATGTTATTTTATAATTATGTACTACTCAATAAGAAAAAAATAGAAAATCAGATAAAGACAGTGCTAAGGTCTTAAAATGACGAGATATACTACTAGATACGAGAAAATCAGAGAAGTTTATTTTAAGATGAGAATACTTGAGACAAATGAAGATGGTATTAAGAGGTTAAAAAGGATATACTAAATAAGAGAATAACACAATGAGAGAAAATCTTTACTGTAAGTCAAATATATTTCAGGTAAACAAATAATGATGGTGTTCACTGTTGAGTTTTTGAATAAAAGAATATACATATTTCATATATTTACTGATATTTCATTCCACTCTTTTTCAGGTCTGAAGCTCTCCAGAGAGCAGGCAGAGCGGGGAGGACTGCAGAAGGGACCTGTTATCGTCTCTATTCAAGGTACGTTCCAAAGATTTGAGAAAGCAGGACTTTGCTGAAAAGAACGATATAAATGTGAAGCTTAATCAATTATTATTCTGAAATCTGGATTAATATTTGTTTTTCTTAGAGAGGTGTTTGATGATATAATGGACGAAGAGACAGCTCCGGAGATTCAACGTACGAACTTGGCTAAAGTTGTTTTGCATTTAAAAACAATGGGAGTAGATAATGTGTTAAGGTGAGGAAATCTAAGTTATTGGAAGGAAAATAAATAAACGATAAACGCAACTTGGTCTTTAAGAACAACTTTGGTTTATATACTTTGCTTTATTTAAAAATAATAATAATAAAGTTTTGCCGGAAAATATCGAGTACTGTAGTTCAAGAGATTTTTTGGAGTCTCACGTTTTGAAGATGGTGCATTATTTCCCAATTTTATATTCCTATATATTCACGTTTACGCAAAGCTATGTACAGAAAGAACGATGTATGTTTGGTATAATGAAGCAATTATCTTATAGCGTTTGGGTTCATGCGTTAAACCATGTTATTACAATCGTTTGCACCAAAATGGAAACACCACCGGTCAAAACATGTTCAAAAGTTAACCGTTTTGAAATTGACACTGTGTGATTGGCAAGACGTGATTGGCTGAGGACACAAACTGAGGGAAACTTCGTATGTTTCCAAGGGAAACTTCTATGTTTGGTGTTGATTAGAACATGTTTTGATGGGCGGTGTTTCCACTTAGGTGCAAACGACTGTATTTAAATATTAAAAGTCCAATTATAGTCCGTTTCAGCTTGCTTTTGAAATCCGATACGTATAATTGAAATGAACATTCCGAACTTACGTTGCAATGTTCCGAACTACGTTGCGAGGTAGATACAAATTTAAGTCGGCAATTTGTTTCTGCTTAACCAAGTATCTATGATTTACCAAAGGAATTCAATTCAAAGCTTATTAAATTCGAACTTCACGACGAACTTCACAACGAACTTCGCGAACTTCCGTACCAAGTTCCCAACCTTCCAACGAATGTTGACAAACGAATTTCAAAAGCAAGCTGAAACTGACTATAAAACAAAATATTTGTGCAGAAAGAGGACCGTTTCAATATAAAATAACAGTTTGGGCCCTTTGGACTTTTTCGAGTTTATAAACCATATTTTCATTGAATATGGTCTGACGAACGTATATTTTTTTGCAACCTAACTTGCACAAGAAAGAGGTCCATGTATAAACAGCCTTTACTGCGTTTTTAGATTTGATTATATTGATCCACCAGAAGAGAGAATGATTATCGAAGCGTTGAAACAACTGTATATTTTAGAAGCCTTAGGCAGGTTTGTTCTTAATCAAGGGACGAAAATTTATAATTAATAGGAACAGAAGGAAAGGAAGGAAAGGAAAGGAAGAGGAAGGAAAGGAAGGGGAAGGGGAGGAAAGGAAGGGGAAGGGAAAGGAAAGGGGGGAAAGGAAGGGAAGGGGATGAAAGGAAGGGAAAGGAGAGGAAAGGAAAGGAAGGGAAGGAAGGAAAGGAAAGGAGAGGAAAGGAAAGGGAAAGGAAAGGAGAGGAAAGGAAAGGAAAGGAAGGGGAAAGGAAAGGAAAGGTGAGGAAAGGAAAGGAAGGGGAAAGGGGAGGGAAGGAAAGGAAGGGAAATGAAAGGAGTGGAAAGGAAGGGAGAAGGAAGGAAAGGAAAGGAAAAGGGGCTAATCATCTTTACTTGTCGAATTCGGCCACGTTGATCTGTGTCCTTCACCATTCAGCTACCGGCTGCAGTGGTAAGAGTCAGCGCGCTAACCGCAGAACAAGCTCCCCTAAATGGAAGATAACTATAAGTGTTTAAACCCGCGATTAGAACAAGCTGGGGAAAATGCAACATCAACAGGCCTTTCTCTTTTTATTTTAGAAATGGTCTAATCACAGATCTTGGTCGAAAAATGGTCCAGCTTCCTTTGTCACCTTGCTTGTCTAGAGCCGTACTGGCGTCACTTGAGTTAAACTGTGTTGAATCTGTATTAACTATTGCTGCCATGCTTTCCGTGGAGAATGTTTTTGTTCGACTGGGAGATAAATCTAAGCTTTCGAAAGCCTCGAAGGTTTGGTCTGAGCTTGGGGCGTTGGCCGGTGGTAATAACGATTTCTTTACATTGTTGTTTATCTTTGAAGAATGCTTTAAGAGGTGGGCTATTGTTTTTGGTGCTGTTTCATGGAATTGGAAGGGAACGGGAAGGAGGGAAATGAAAAGGAGGAAAAGTTAAGGGAGGGGAAGGAATGACGTGAAAGAAAAAGGAAAAGAAAGGGGAGGAGAAGAAGGGAAGGCAAATAAAGAGATAGGAGGGGAAGGGAAGAGAAGAGAAGGGATGGTGTAAAAAGGGAGAGGAAGAGAAGAGAAGAGAGGGGGAAAGATGGAAGCGAAGGGAATGATGTAAAAAGGGAGGGGAAGGGAAGAGAAGAGAAGGGATGGTGTAAAAAGGGAGAAAGATATAGGATGGAAATGAAAGAAAGATATAGGATGGAAATGAAAGAAAAAAGATGGGAAGCAAGTAGTAAGTAAATAAAAATGAAAGGTAGCAAAAGAGAAAAGAAGGAAGTAGAAAAGAGGAGAAGGAGGGTAAAAGATAGGTAAAGAGAAAGAAATGAAAGAGAATGGAAAGCAACTGAATTGAATAAAAGAATAATTAAACATGAAGAAAAACAGCGAAGAGTTTACAAACTGTGAAAAAGAAAAATACAGAAAAAGACATATGATAATGCAAGATAATTTGTAAACAAATTGACACAAAATCGGGGTTTGAAAAACATTGTTTTTTTCTATAGCAAGATTGTCTTAAGCCCTAATCAAACGAGAACGCAAGTCATCGCAAGTTGGCAGTCAGAAATTTCTGTGGCGGTCGTTCAAACACCCAAATTAACAAAATAAAGGTTTCATGAGTGTTTTAAACAAGTTTTAACTTTGTCACGGTACATGATATTTTCGGGAAACTATTCAGAGCGGCTGGCTGAGATAGCGTGACTGCCAACTTGCGATGACTTGCGTTCTCGTTTGATTAGAGCTTAAAACAAAGAATATATTAAGTTGCAACACGTAGTTGAAATTGAGAAGAAAATTTAGAAAAGCGAATAAAGAAATGAGATTGTTGTAAATATTTTATCTCGGTAGCGATAAACCTAGCAGATGGTGTCAGGATCAGTTTCTTCATTGGAGGGCTCTGAAGACCGCAGCTAATATTCTACAGCAATTAAAGAATATTATTCACAATCAGGTAAAACGTATTCGCATTATTTTCAAGTTTTATGTGTGCACTTTAAAAACACTCCCAAATGCCAGCTGAAATATGTGTACTGTGTCAGCCATCTTTGTCAGCCAAATTAGAATTCTTTTATGTGCATCGTTTTAAAGTAAAAATTATTTTGAATTTCCCACATGAAAACGAGTTCATAAGAGCTAATTTATATGTATATAAAATAATTTTAATTCGGCGGCCATTTTGGAATAAGGTCTATAAAAGTTTAGTGTATTAGAACAAATTAAATAGCGGTATAATGGCATTTCTAGCTTTCATGCTGGAAAACTTCCTGTTGGGGTTAGGGTTAGATAACTATATATCCATTTCCCCCCGAAAATGACACATTTGGAAATGCTATCCAAAAATGTAAACTACGTTGACCTACATCCGACCATGAACATTAGTCTTTGTCCTCCCATTCGATCAATTTTGCGATGCTACCTCATGTATTATTGGGAGAAATCATTCATTTATCTATGTACATTTTATAGAGTTTGCTAACTGTACCCTTGTTTTTCATTGTCAAGTTGTGATAGAGCTTTTGTAATAGCCAGTATGACTATGAATTTGCAACAGGTTTGAACCCTGGCTGGGGCTCAGAAATATTTTCTGAGTAATTGAGCTTGACGAACGTCCACCAAACGTCTGTTCCATTACACCAAGCTCGCAAACGTACCACATGCACTACATGTATTTATACAATACCCTGGTTGCTATGCGTGTTTTCATTGGTTGTTGGCCATGATCTATTAGAGGACAGACACATGGTCACGTCAGATCACGTCAGCTGACTTGCTTTTTTCCTTCTTCATGCCCCAAAATCCGGCAAGAGTTTCGACAAAAACGTTTTAAATTTTTATTGTATAAAACAAATAGATTCCATTTTTTTGTTGTCTGTTCAGTTATAGATGCACAGAAGACGTCACAACGTGGTAAGAACATCGGTGACACACTCGACTGCGTCTCGTGGGCCACTTTTTTGTTCTTACCACGTTGTGACGTCATCTGTGCATCTATAACTGAACAGACAACGGCAAAATGGAATCTATTTGTTAAACGTATACTTTTCATATCTTCTCAACTACGTCTCACATACAAAACGCTACCGCTTATAGGAGCACACTATGACTATGAATTTGCAACCTTAACTCTTCATCTGAACCTCGGTGGCTCAATGGTTAGAGCGTCTAACTGGTCATTACACCAAGCTCACAAACGTACCACATGCACTACATGTATACGTACAACTTATCATATCAATTCAACATACATTAACTGTTTTTGAAATGCGAAAAGTAATTTTTGATTATGTGTTATCTAGATTCTAGAACTTATTTAAAATTCTTTTAGAAAATGTCTGTGAGATGCAAGGATAGTGGGGTTAGCCAGGAGAAGAAAGATGACGTTATTTTGGCTTTATGTCAAGGATTTTTTCACAGTACTGCACGAAAGTAAGTCGTCTTTAAACTAGACTGTTTTTCTATAGTGTTCAGTTTTTACTTTTTTTTGACTCACTGAGTTTTAAACTGTTTATTAATGCTTGGTTCCATCAACCTAACACTTCTGATTAACTTTTTTCCCTGTCTTTGTACTTTGTTATGTAGGGGCAGTGGTAGCAGCTTCCGTACAATGGATGGTCATGGGACCACGGTGTTTATTCACCCTTCCTCTGTGGTGAGTTTTACAGAGATAACTGTACAGTTGGTGATGGTGGTGGTGATGGTTGTGATGGTGGTAGTGAAGGTGGTGGTAGTGGTGGTGGTGGTGATGTTGGTGGTAGTGGTGGTGGTGATGGTCGTGGTGACGATTGTGGTGGTGGTAATGAAGATGGTGGTGGTGGTGGTGGTGGTGATGATGATGGTCGTGCTGGTGATTATGGTGATGGTTTTGATGGTTGTTGTAGTGGTGATGGTGGTAGTGATTGTGGTGGTCAGATGCTGCTGGTTATGATGATGGTGGTGGTGGTGGTGATGACAATGATGATGATATAGGTATACAGCGCACCGTCCTATGATGAGTCTTCCCTGGATGTTTAAATTGATATTAAAATCTTAAATTTCTGATTTATTTTTTTGATGTAGTTATTTCGCCGTGAGTCAGATATTGATTGGGTGTTGTTTCACGAAGTGATCTGGACCTCCAAGATATACGTCAAGACAATCTGTTCGGTGCGTGGCTGTGTTTCTGACATCTGCTGCTCGTTTACGCCAGTTTTAAACTCTAAAAATCTCCTTTTAGATTCAGTACAGCTGGATTAAAGACCTACTTCCTCGTCTTCGTGAGGCAGATGAAGTTGATCTGACGGGGGGTCGTGCTACGCAAAGTGAGGGTAGTCAACGTCACCATGACAACACAGATCCAGCAGGTTTGTGCAGGATGAAAAATTATAAATTTTTAGTAGCGTTTCTCACAGTTGCTACTGACACCAAATTTAAATTTGCAACTTGCTTATACAACCTCTATTGTCAATAGTCTAATTATGTTTGTTTTGTTTTTTTGTTATATGTAAAGCTGTTGAGCCAGTTAATGAGGCAACGTCGTTCATTCAACGAAATACAAAAGAATCTATTGACGCAGCAAGAGAACGCTATTTAGCAAGGAAGTCCAAGAAAAATCAAGAAACACACAGGTAATTAAAATATGCATCTCTAAAAATCTTTGTTGTTCTTAACTTATTTCTCCGGTGGATAATATCGTAGTTATCATAAGAACATAATTTTTGACAAAGGACAATCATTGGTTTCTCTATGTCCCATTTCCCAAGATACTCAGTCTTACACTTTAACGTCGTATATTTTAACGTCATATACTTTGACGTCATGTATTTTACGTCATATGCTATGACGTCATATTTCACGTCATATAGTTTGACGTCATATAATTTGTTGTCATATACAGTGTACTTTGACGTCGTAGAGTTTGATGCCATATGTTTGACGTCATGTAGTTTGACGTCATATAGTTTGACGTCATATAGTTTGACGTCATATAGTTTGACGTCATATAGTTTGACTAGTCCGATGCTCTAACAACTGAGCTACAGATCAAATTGGGAGCTGAAGGTCGAATGATAGTACTTATAGGTTAGCTATTTGATATTTCGAAACAGACTAGTTTCTATCACGGGTGGCGTGCGCTGTTAGGCCGTTGCCTCTCACCAAAAAGTTAAACCCGGTTAGACGGGGTTAGTACTTGAATGGGTGACCGCTTGGGAATGACCCCGTTGTCGAGCTTGGACTCATGTGAGTAGAGTTGTAGTTGATCTCACCTGTGCTTCGAGGGTTTTTCGCCGGGTTCTCCGGTTTTCTTCCCTCCGTAAAATCAACCCCTAACATCTTAGCTGTGATCCGTGGTCTGAACTGTATTGTTGGCGGCTGCTTGGAGCGCCTTTGATATGCCTCGACAAGGCCACGTTGATCTGCGTCCTTCGCAATTCAGCCGCTGGCTGCAAGTAAGAATGATTAGCCACCCAGTCCTTTATCCTTTATCCTTTCACTGTCTAGACAACAGTCTTCATACATGACGATTTCGAATGATGTATGAAGACTATTGTCTAGATATTGAAGAAACTAGTCTGTTTCGAAATATCAAATAACCCAAGTACTATCATTCGACCTTTAGCTTCCAACTTGACCTGTAGCTCAGTTGGTAGAGCATCGGATTAGTAAACCGAAGGTCGCAGGTTCGAATCTCAGCCAGGCCAAGTAGAGTTTTCTCTACTTGTCCGGTATGGTTCATCACTCGAGTAACACCTGATATCATTATTCTCCACCCGAGTTCACTGTTCCATAATAATTATTCGAAATTACCATATACTAGACCTTTAACAAGGGTGGTCATTACTTTCATTCTGTTCACCTGAAGACGACTGTGAAATTCAGCCGAAATTTGTCAATTTTGACCGTATATACAGGGGCGTAGGAAGCAGGGGGCGGGGGGGGGGGCGTGGGCCCCCAATATTTTATAGGGGGGGCGCCCCAAAAAAATAATTGAATTTAAAAAAAATTGCAGCGAAAATTTGAATCCGAAACTAGAAGTATTTGAAATCGTATATATATTAATCAAATATCTGTGATCGATATTTTAATAACAACATTTTTCGTCCATTGGATGTTTAATTTCAATGATCGGCCAATTAATCATAATAATCCATCCTGACTCACGCAGAGCATAGACTCACAAATCATAATGAAAGAATTAATGAAAGAGCCTAACGAAAGAGGTAGAGAAGACTCCAAATTTTCAAAATTTTCCCGCTCGCCGCCAACCATGGTGGCGCCTCGTGGGAGTCGCCCCCCCTGGATTCTGATATTCCTGCGAGTCTTTTTTCATTAATATGGGGAAAAAAGTCTACATTATTTGGGTTTTTTGTATTGAATAAGCCAATATTCGGCATTTCTAATTTCTTTTCAATGTGTTTGCCAATCGTGTAATGTTATATGGTTACTAGTCGGATATCCTAGCAACCGTGTTTAATCCAATGTTCATTGGTTCTCGCTGAATCCTATGTCAACACCTCAAATATCATCTGAACGACAAGTGCCTCATATTTTATGAAGGGAAAAAAGGAAGACAATTGCAGCTGCTATTTCAAAAAGCTGTTTTATTAAAAAAAGACGAGCCAAGTTGATTTTAATTATTAGCGAACCATATACCAATATGTTCGACTTAATAACTTTTCTTTTCAAATGTATTGCATGATCTATAGCAAGATAAAGGAACAAAGGCTGTCTATAGCTTGTGGGTTTCGTTTTATCAAGCTGCCGTCCACTTAACAGAATTTCGGCATTTGTAAAGAGAAAAACAAGTTAATACACAGCGTGAAAACCAAGGCAACAGAATTGGCGGGGAAAATGCTATCGTGTTTTTTTACGGATAAGATTTTCTCTTAAATATTTTTTTTTGAATGCTGATAAGTTTTTGGGTCGTCTTAAAACAACGGTTGTCTAATAGATTCTCTATAGTTTTTTAATTATTGTTTTTTCGATATGACTAGAACTATTAAGTCGTGTAAGTGATCTCATCTCGATGTGTGCGACCAAACCGTTTATACGGCATTATCCTTGAAAACGACACATCAGCAAGTCAAATTATATGTGTTTCACCCCTATGTATATTGATATTTGGGAAATGGTTTGACATTTACCTGCCCAGCGTTTGTATTGACGTAAAAAGCTGCCAGCGGCCAAGTGGTTCGCCTTATTACATATACAGCGGCTTCGGGGGAAACTTGGGATTATTATATCACCATTCGTGATTCGACTCCGTTTGTTAAAGCCTGCGCCGTATCGCTGTACTATAAGTAACGAAGGTACTACTGCTGTTATTGAATGCCTGGATAGTCGTTCGTAATTATTGGAGACCGAATATGAAGAAATTGAGCGCTCGCTTCTTAGCTGCTCTTCTAATCTTGGTAAGCCTTGATATATATAATAATTCTTTATCAGTGATCAGGACTAACCAGTTATAGTATAAATACGCTAACTGTTTGACATAATATATAAAATGAACAAAAACTTCCGACGTTAGACTGAAGTACGAAATTCTTATCCCAAACTAATTCAGCAGCTGAGAAAATTGAGCTTGCTGAGACAATTGCTAGACCATAATGTCGCTATTAAACGCTGTTGCTTTTCTCAGTGTTATAATTACAATTACGTCAATTTTATGAAACATTTTGCTTGGGGCCCGTCTTGTTCAAATTATACGCAAGCATCTCTAATTCCAGTTGTCCTTATGAAAAAGATTTAATGTAAAATCTGAATTTTTGCGGGGACGTCGGGGAGGATACGTGTCTTCGGGTTTTGATACGAGTTAAAGTTTAACTTAGTGTTGTATAAATTTTAGATTGTTTTGGCACAGCGATAAAGTTTACTCCATAATAATTTGACCGGCAGCCGGTTGCTATTTTTAAAATGCTAAGTGCATGACTGGTAGTCTAAACGAAAACAAGATTGTATGATAAGTTGTACGTAATATATGTAGTGCATGTGGTACGTTTGTGAGCTTGGTGTAATGGAACAGATGTTTGGTGGACGTAATCGTCAAGCTCAATTACTCAGAAAAGATTTCTGAGACCCCAGACAGGGTTCGAAACTGTAATTTTCTAATGACCAGTTAGACGCTCTAACCATTGAGCCACTGAGGCTCAGATCGATGGAGAACTAAAGGTTGTAAATTCATAGTCATATGTGCTCCTAAGTGGTAGCGTTTGCATATGAGATGTAGTTAAAGTGATATGATAAAGTTGTACGTATACATGTAATGTAACAGACAAATCTTTTCTGAGTATAATTGAGCTTGACGAACGTCCAACAACCGTCTGTTGCAAGATTGTATGTCGTTCATTTACATATTCAACTCAAACAAAAACCCTGTTGGATCATATATATCTATATACAGCTAAATCAATTAAGGTTGTCCTGGCCAAAGGCAAAAGGCTAAAGCCAAAAGGTCAAAGCCAAGCGCGAAAAGTACGATGTGAATTACTATTTAAATAGCGAAGCACACATTTACTATATTTATAGGCCAAAATCATAGAAATAAACCAAACTTGCCTCTCTGGGGATTATTAACGAGCATTTTCGCGCTTGGCTTTGACCTTTTGGCTTTGGCCAGGACAACCTTAATTGATTTAGCTGTATATCAAAATCATCAAACGGCTAAGTCAGTAGCTGTTTTTACTGCTTAGCGTATCCTCTAACTTGACTTTCTAGCGAGTTTACCTCACATATAAGCTTAAAATATAATGTGACGTATTGAATGTTGCACGAACTTTGAACCTGAACGAACGCAAATCCAAAGTGGATGATTCGTCCTTCTAACTCTCATTTAGCGCTATCAAATGCATTAGGTATAAGATTTGTTAAACAGAACATGAGACAGAAGTTGTTTTGGTGCAGAAGTCAAATTTATTTATTTCATTTTCCTTTTTTCTTTTTTTTTCTTTCTTTATTGAATTATAGATAATAGACTGCTCCCCTCAAGGTTGCCAAGCAGACGGCGAAGGTACATATACATAACGTATATACTACTGATAATATGTTAAACCTATATATAATATATACAGTGTGTATAAAAAAAACCTGAACCCTTAGAAAACAACCTATTGTAGTAGTTTGAAAGCCCTAAAAGCGCTGCGTTATAATACTTTCACCATGCATACACTTCAAGTTATCTTAATTTCCCAGGTGTATAAGACCGTGTCTTTTACGCATCTGCATGTGGGTTCGGCGAAGTGCTTAGGCTTTCAAACTATTACAACAGGTTGTTTTCTAAGGGTTCAGGTTTTTTTTTTATACACACTGTATGTATATATATATATATATATATCAACAAACGTCTCGGTGCTTGGATATCCTGATGAAACACTCCTCCTCGTGAATGATATATTACATCTATAACAAAAGTAGTGTGCTGCATAGGCAGTGTTGAAATACAAATCGAAATCTAGTAAAAGGATTGAGTACTGCCGATTGCCAAAGTTATTGAACGTAGTTTCTAACGTTTCGAGCGAAGGCCCTTCGTCAGAGAGAAACGTGAAAGTGTGTCACCACAGAGAAGAGAAGAGAAGAGAAGAGAAGAGAAGAGAAGAGAAGAGAAGAGAAGAGAAGAGAAGAGAAGAGAAGAGAAGAGAAGAGAAGAGAAGAGAAGAGAAGAGAAGAGAACCACAACCTTCTACGCTTTTCAACTTGTAACGTAACAATGTTGCAGCAATTTGTTGCTCGTATTACTTCACCTTGTGCATGTCTCAGTAGTTCAATGGTTAGAGCATCTCACCGATGATCAGGATGTTGTGGGCATAAATCGAGATTTAAGCTCGCACCTTTGTGATACCGGTCTACTGTTCTATACCTGTTGTCTGCTCTGCTCAGCTGTGCTGTGCTGTAGAGTCTTGTATACCGAGCCAGCACTATAGAGGAAATGTGTTATCTAGGTACCTGGGCTAGCCAGCTTTGCTGAGATCTCGCTTATGCTATCATTTCTTGTTAATTTTCATCTTGTGTTTATGAGAGCCGAGCCAGCCCGCCTAGCCAAGATCTCGCTTATGCTATTATTTCTTGTTAATTTTCATCTTGTGTTTATGAGAGCCAAGCCAGCCCGCCTAGCTGAGATCTCGCTTATGCTATTATTTCTTGTTAATTTTCATCTTGTGTTTATGAAAGCCGAGCCAGCCCGCCTAGCCAAGATCTGGCTTTGTGAGACCGATATCTTTGTTACCCAGGCTGGTTTTTCCCATGTAAACACGATTGACCAGTCTGGCTCGCCTACCCGGGCTATGGCATTAAAAGCTTCGTACACGCGACAAAATTTGTTTTATCAGCTTTTCTCGACATATTAACAATTCACAAGTTCTGCTTGTTCGTGTACAGTTCATATTTAAAACAATGAGATTTCGTGTCTTACCAGAACTGATAAATTACGCAATTAGCACAACAAGCAAGCCAGCCTGGCTAATATATAGGCGAGCTAGCCCTTCACACAGTAAAAATGATCTGGGCAAAGCGGGCTAGCTTGGGTACCCGGCATATAGCTCGCCTCCATATAAACATCCCCTAAGAGAATTGACTTTGCCAGTATATATAAGAATAAAAAAAATATTCTTTAGCCGACTTTACGACCTAAATTAATACACTTTTTTTTTGTCCAATTACTCTCGCAGCGGGTATGTTAAAAGTTCTCGTTTATAAAAAAATATTTTGTAAAACGTCTTGGCTTAATTATTTAGGGAAGTATTTCCTTGTTTAAAAAATGGCCAAAGAATATTTTTCAACCGAGATATATGGAATTTATTTTTGATTGTTTAATTTGATCGGCCATGCACGAACAATCCAAACCTAGCCTTAATTTTTACAGAATATTTGAGAACAGTTTCTGCATTAGTTAGTTAGTTTAGTTTACTCTGGTTTCTTCCTGTAGTAACACTGGATCAATGAGGGATGGTCCTTACTAGATTTCTAGGGAAAACAGTTTAGATATATGACTGATAGGGTTATCCAGTATAAATAAAGTTAGTTCAGTTTACTCTGGTTTCCTCCTGTAGTAACACTGGATCAATAAGGGATGACCCTTACTAGATTTCTAGGGAAAACAGTTTAGATATATGACTGATAGGGTTATCCAGTATAAATAAAGTTAGTGTAGTTTACTCTGGTTTCCTCCTGTAGTAACACTGAATCAATAAGGGATGGTCCTTACTAGACCTCTAGGGAAAACAGTTTAGATATATGACTGATAGGGTTATCCAGTATAAATAACGTTAGTTCAGTTTATTCCAGTTTCCTCCAGTAGTAACAATGGACCAATGAGGGATGACCCTTACTGGACCTCTAGGGAGGGCAGTTTAGATATGACTGATAGTGTTATCCAGTATAAATAAAGTTAGTCTAGTTTTGGCTCCAGTTTCCTCCTGTAGTAACACTGGACCAATGAGGGATGGCCCTTACTGGACCTCTAGAGAGAGCAGTTTAGATATGACTGATAGGGTTATCCAGTATAAATAAAATTAGTTTAGTTTACTCCAGTTTCCTCCTGTAGTAACACTGGACCAATGAAGGATGGTCCTTACTGGACCTCTAGAGAGAACAGTTTAGATATGACTGATAGTGTTATCCAGTATAAATAAAATTAGTTTAGTTTACTCCAGTTTCCTCCTGTAGTAACACTGGACCAGTGAGGGATGAGCCTTACTGGACGTCATATAACTGATAGGGTTATCCAGTAGAAATAAAGTCAATTTTAGTTAATAAAGTTGTTGTAGTTGTCGAGCATTTGTTTTTTTAGTAAGTAACACCACTATATATTCGCAGAGCCTTCTTGTTAACTTTTGGACAGAGTTTTTTAATGGATTCAGCTGCCTTTTAGCTGTCGTTCTAGCACGTACTTTGGTTTTTAATTTTAATTGCGTCAAATGAACAAAATTATAAAGTGCAGGCTTCGAGTTTGACAAAAGTGACATAACGCTAAGTAGACGGTCTTTTTACTTCATTAGTGAAATACATTAAGCCAAACGGGGCGAGAAACTTTAGAATTTCAAGTCAACTATAAGGACACTCTAATGCATTTAAAGGACTTTTCCTAAGCTATATATACACTAGCTGTAAGCTTCTTTACGAATAAGCTCATTTAGTGGTGACGTATAGAGTGTTAGAGATAGAGCGAAGTGGGGAAAAAAGGTAAACTGTCGAGGATAGTCTTGATAACGAAATACTGATGTTTCGAGCGGAACACTTTCATCAGCTTAAAAAGTAGAGTGCTGTGTAGGCAGTGTTTTACTTTAATATTTTACTCTGTCTAACACCAGGTGATTTTACTTGTCAAGAGGAGAACCCTCAGACATCCTAGACAGCAATGGATTAACAAGTGATTAACCCATTCCTGCCTGAGCTGGCCAAAAATGGTCCCTTTATTGTTTTACTGTGTCTAACACCAGATTATTTTACTCATCAAAGAGAGAACCCTCAGACATCCTAGGCAGCAATGAGTTAACAAGTGATTAACTCATTCCTGCCTGAGCTGTCCAAAAATGACCCCTTTATTGTTTTACTCTGTCTAACACCAGACGATTTTATACTCATCAAAGAGAGAACCCTCAGCCATCCTATATAGGCAGCAATGAGTTAACAAATGATTAATCCATTCCTGCCTGAGCTGGCCAAAAATGACCCCTTTATTGTTTTACTCTGTCTAACACCAGATGATTTTACTCATCAAAGGGAGAACCCTCGGATATCCTAGCCTGTCTGAGCCAGCCAAAAATGGTTCCTTTATTGTTTTACTCTGCCCAACGTCAGACGATTTTATTCATCAAAGAGAGAACCCTCAGACATCTTAGACAGCAATGAGTTAATAAATGATCAACCCATTCCTGCCTGAGCTGGTCAAAAATGACCCCTTTATTGTTTTACTCTGTCTTACTCTGTCTAACACCAGATGACTTTACTCATCAAGGGAAGAGGCCTCTGCAGTGAAGAAATTAATTTGGTATGTCTTTGGAAAAGCATCTTTGGAAAAGCTTAGGAAGCCATCGTTTCAAAGGGCGGGGGATAGACTCTTTGATAGTGCGCCTTTATGTTTAAGTACACATTATCCAGCTGCAAACTCTAAAGCCCGTTTTCCATTTCAACCGTAGTTTCAACCGTACCGTACCGAAACCTAGCATTTTCTTATGTCTGAAGCTCATTAATTCTGTTTGCGACCTCACAAAACAAAGAAAACGACTACGTTTCGTACGGTACGTGGTTGAAACGGAAAAACGGTCTTAAAATATAAACTAGCGTGGGCCGAAAGTGAATATATAATAGGTTCGCGTGCGTCATATAGACAGGTGAAATGGTTGAAGTAGTAAATAAGTTGGGCCAAGGTTGAGTTCGAGACGGTTCTCTTGAGTTTAGTTCTTGTTTCTCTATTAAAGAAGTTGTAACTTGGACAGAAGTGACTATACGCAGTATTTAACATATGTATGTGCAACAGCTGTCCAGTTTCAGACACATTGGTAAACTCATTGCTGCCTAGGATGTCTGAGGATTCGCCCTTTGATGAGTAAAATCATCTGGTGTTAGACAGAGTAAAACAATAAAGGGGTCATTTTTGGCCAGCTCAGGCAGGAATGGGTTAATCACTTGTTAACTCATTGCTGCCTAGGATGTCTGAGGGTTCTCCCTTTGATGAGTAAAATAATCTGGCTTTACACAGAGTAAAACAATAAAGGGTCGTTTTTTGGCCAGCCCAGGCAGGAATGGGTTAATCACTTGTTAATCCATTGCTGTCTATAGGATGTCTGAGGGGTTTCTCTTTAATGAGTAAAATCATCTGGTGTTAGGTAGAGTAAAACAATAAAGGAACCATTTTTTGCCAGCCCAGGCAGGAATGGGTTAATCACTTATTAACTCATTACTGGCTAGGATATCTGAGGGTTCTCTCTTTGATGAATAAAGTCATCTGGTGTTAGACAGAGTAAAACAATAAATGAGCTATTTTTGGCCAGCTCAGGCTGCGTAGGCCACTTTAATTAAAGAAATGTATACGCCGAAACAAAACAAAATAAACTCTTCAATTTGTTGTTTACACAAGGTGCTATTCTTCAAACCGCGGCTGTTAAATATTGTCAAATGACTTTAATTTCTTTTAATAAAATTGTCGGAGAAAACTGACGTTTTGGAAAAACGGCAATTGGGTTTTGAATGAGGTTATAATTAAAAAAAAAGCAATTAATGTTTTTGATGTTATGAACTGTTGAATAATTGGAAGTTGTGATTAAAAATGCATGTTCGACTTTTTTGAAAACTTCACACCAAAATTTCTGCGATAATATTATCTGGATTCCTAACGAGTATATACGAATCGTTGATTAATATGATTGCATTCTCGTATTTTTGACAATTTCGTCTACTTCTCATTCTCCTTCTCTTTCTCCTCTTCCTTCCACTTCTCCTTCTTCTTCTTCTTTTTCTTCTTTTTCTTCTTCTTCTTCTTCTTCTTCTTCTTCTTCTTCTTCTTCTTCTTCTTCTTCTTCTTCTTCTTCTTCTTCTTCTTCTTCTTCTTCTTCTTCTTCTTCTTCTTCTTCTTCTTCTTCTTCTTCTTCTTCCTTCTTCTTCTTCTTCTTCTTCTTCTTCTTCTTCTTCTTCTTCTTCTTCTTGTTCTTCTTCTTCTTCTTCTTCTTCTTCTTCTTCTTCCTTCTTCTTCTTCTTCTTCTTCTTCTTCTTCTTCTTTTTCTTCTTCTTCTTCTTCTTCTTCTTCTTCTTCTTCTTCTTCTTCTTCTTCTTCTTCTTCTTCTTCTTCTTCTTCTTCTTCTTCTTCTTCTTCTCCTTCTTCTTCTTCTTCTTCTTCTTCTTCTTCTTCTTCTTCTTCTTCTTCTTCTTCTTCTTCTTCTTCTTCTTCTTCTTCTTCTTCTTCTTCTCCTTCTTCTCCTTCTTCTTCTTCTTCTTCTTCTTCTTCTTCTTCTTCTTCTTCTTCTTCTTCTTCTTCTTCTTCTTCTTCTTCTTCTTCTTCTTCTTTTTCTTCTTCTTCTTCTTCTTCTTCTTCTCTTTCTTCTCTTTCTTCTCTTTCTTCTCTTTCTCCTCCCTCTCTTTCTTTTCTTTGGTTTTCTCTTTCAATTTCTCTTTCTGTTTCTTTCTCTTTTTTTTCTTCTCCTTCTTTCTCTTTTTTTCCTTCTTTCCCTTTTTGTTTTATTTTCCGATTCTTCGTTATTTTCGTCCCTTTCCTATCTTTTATTTCCTTTTCTTAAAATTACCCCACAATATTAAAACAGATAATTAAATTCTAATCCGTTTCTTGATAATCCACACAAGCGACGTTATCCTGAATATAACCAAACATGTGATATCGATTTTATTAGTAGCGGTTAAATACATTTTTATTTCTTCTTGCATTTCAGTTTGGCCTATTGGATCTTTCAAAATCGATCTAAACAGCTATTATATTGAAGTTCCTACCAACTATCCATATTCCGTGAACGTGACAAGCACGGAGTGCGTCCGACAATGTTTTTCTTCAAGCACTGCATACAAGTTGGCTGGTTTGTCTGCTAATGGAATCTGTTTATGCAGCTTAGCTAATATTAACCGGTCACAAGAAGTCAGCAATGTTTCCTGCCTGTCCCCATCTACTAAAGGGTTTCATTTTAAGCTGTACTCGATTCCTGCATTGGCAAACATTAGTGTTCCTGAATCCGTGTTGCTCTTTCAGGACTTTCGTGTCAATATTAGTACAGTCAACGGTAAATTAATTTTGCGTCTTTTTTCTGTATGTTTTTGGTGGTTGTGGTGGTGGTGGTTGTGGTGTTGTTGGTGGTGTTGGTGGTGGTGGTGGTGGTGGTGGTGTTGTTGTTGGTGGTGGTGGTGGTGGTGGTGGTGTTTTTGGTGGTGGTGGGGGTGTTTTTGGTGGTGGTGGTGGTGATGGTGGTTGTGGTGTTGTTGTTGTTGTTGGTGTTGTGGGTGGTGGTGTTGTTGGTGGTGGTGGTAGTGGTGGTTGTGGTGTTGATGATGGTGACGGTGGTGTTGTTGTAGTTGGTGCTGGTGGTTGTGGTGTTGGTCGTCGTGGTTGTCGTCGTAGTAGTGGTGCTGTTTTTGGTAGTTGTGGTGGTGATGGGATGTTGTTGTTGTTGCACCCACCCATTCCACCCATTTATCTATTATCCATCCATTCATCTATCCAGCCACTTATCCATCTATGTAACTCGCCAGCCATCCACCCATTCAGCCACTTATCTATCTATCCATTCATTTATCCATCCATTCATCCATCCATCCACCTATTAAACCCATATGCCCATCCACCCATCCTCTTATCTATCCACCCAACTACCTATCCATCATTTCATTCATTCATTCATTCATTCATTCATTCATTCATTCATTCATTCATTCATTAATTCATTCATTCATTCATTGCTCCTTTATCTAGACACCAGTTGTTCTTACGTACTGGACTTTGACGATGGTCGTCGAGTAAACATAACAAGTAACAACAATTCCGTCACTCATGTGTACAAAAACAATGGAAACTTCGAAGTGAAACTGAGCTCGAAACCCGCATGTCTTCCTGAAGCGATAACTGAGAGCATAGTAGTGGAAATCCCATTGGGCGATGCTTTATTGGACTGTCCCAAGATTTTGGAAGCAAACCAGACCAATTCATCGTGTATACTGAAAGTTTTGCAAGGTTCAGGGATAAACACAACTGTGGATTCTAGCTTTCTTGCAACAATGCCAGGTGAATTGGCTAGTTAGTAACTACTAGTCACGAAAATCTTATCACGACTATTTGAGTGATGCGGAATGACACAAAAAAAGAAAAATTGCCTTCGTTTTTCAGTGGCGTAACCAGGGTCTTGGGTTTTGGGGGGGGGGGGGGGGGCGAGAACCTCGATCTCCTAGGGGAGTCCGGGGGCGTGCCCCCCTGAGGGTCTCTGAAACACTATTTCCTGCATTTTGAGGCAAGTATTTAAGAGTGATCTGAAAACCTTAAATTACATAATTTTGTTAAAATCAAACCAGAACATAGAATGATACGCATCAGAATATCTTTAGATTTATTTATAAACAAGTCGTAAATGTAAAAACAGGTTGGAGGCATTTTGTATAGACCCTTAGTATTGTAATTTATAGCATATGCATGCCTGCAATATATATAACACATCACTATCTACCCACTTGGACTTAAAACAACTGTACCCCCCCCTACAAGTTTATCCACGGATTTAAACTTTTCATGACGGTCTTGGAGACCATTTGGGGGGGGGGGGGGGGCGCCCCTCGCCTCAGCAACGCCACTGTCGTTTTTCTGTACGTATAGCACACATGGTGGTCTAATACAGCAGAGCCTTCTTTTCTTCCTCTTTCTCAGCGAAGAAATAAGGAAAAGAAGGCTCTGCAGGCCAGGGTACCTCATTAATGATTCATAATAATATTTCTGTCATTGTTATTTTTGCAGATACTACTGTTCAAAGTGCGGGCACTCCACCTTCATGGTTTTCTGATGGCAAAACATTGCATCCTCCTCCGAATGAAACTGCTGTTTATATTTGGCCGTTTACAGACATCAACCATGAAGGAGTTATAACGACATTTGAACTACACGCCTATAGAACTGGAAATTTAACAATTCAGGTCAGCAATAAGTCTCTCTCGAATAATCTTTTTGTCTGTCTGTCTGTCTGTCTGTCTGTCTGTCTGTCTGTCTGTCTGTCCGTCCGTCCGTCCGTCCGTCCGTTGTAGTTAAGCCCAGTTGGACGGGGTTAGTACTTGGATGGGTGACCGTCTGGGAATAACCCCGTTCTCGAACTTGAATTTCATGTGAGTAGAGTTTAGTTGGTCTCTCCTGTGCTTCGAGGGTTTTTCGCAGGGTTCTGCGGTTTTCCTCCCTCCGTAAAATCAACACTTAGGTCTTAGCTTATGTCGTGCACTTTTAACATGAGCCTCTGGCTCGGATGATTGGGCGACCACATCCTGTGTTTACGACGTTAAATAAATCATTACTCATTACTCTGTCTGTCTGTCTGTCTGTCTGTCTGTCTGTCTGTCTGTCTGTCTGTCTGTCTGTCTGTCTGTCTGTCTGTCTGTCTGTCTGTCTGTCTGTCTGTCTGTCTGTCTGCCTATTTGTCTGTGTCTCTGTTCGTCGTTATTGTTGTTGTTGTTGTTGTTGTTGTTGTTGTTGTTGTTGTTGTTGTTGTTGTTGTTGTCGATGATGATGATAGTCTTGGGTAGTCTATAACATATAATACTATTTTGTTGTTCTTTGAGCTAATTTACGGTTGCAAAGTATTATGCTTAGATGTACAACAACCATTCTTTTTTCGGTACCGTCAATTTTGACCTATACCTGTGTTTTCTGCCAACAGATCTATTCTCCAGTATGTCCAGCTGATTCAGTGCGGTGTCAGGGTGGCTGTGTTGCGTCATATTCACTGTGTAGTGAGCCAAACATTTCTAGTGAGTTCATGAACACAAGCTACTGCTATCCAGAGTCGTCGCCACATCGAAACTTGAACTTTTTGAGTTATAATGTTACATTCGGTAAGTAATGTTCAAAAAGGTGGGGTGAGGTGAGGTTCGGTGGGTTGGGGTAGAGTGAAGTGAGGTTGGAAGGAGTTAAGTGAGGTTAGAAAGAGTGAAGTGAGGTTAGAAGGAGTGAAGTGAAGTGAGGTTGGAAGGAGTGAAGTGAGGTTGGAAGGAGTGAAGTGAAGTTGGAAAGAGTGAAGTGAGGTTGGAAGGAGTGAAGTGAGGTTGGAAGAAGTGAAGTGAAGTTGGAAGGAGTGAAGTGAGGTTGGAAGGAGTGAAGTGAGGTTGGAAAGAGTGAAGTGAGGTTGGAAAGAGTGAAGTGAAGTTGGAAGAAGTGAGGTTGGAAGGAGTGAAGTGAGGTTGGAAGGAGTGAAGTGAGGTTGGAAGAAGTGAAGTGAGGTTGGAAGAAGTGAAGTGAGGTTGGAAGGAGTGAAGTGAGGTTGGAAGGAATGAAGTGAGGTTGGAAGGAGTGAAGTGAGGTTGGAAAGAGTGAAGTGAGGTTGGAAGGAGTGAAGTGAGGTTGGAAAGAGTGAAGTGAGGTTGGAAGGAATGAAGTGAGGTTGGAAGGAGTGAAGTGAGGTTGGAAGGAGTGAAGTGAGGTTGGAAAGAGTGAAGTGAGGTTGGAAGGAGTGAAATGAGGTTGGAAGGAATGAAGTGAGGTTGGAAGGAATGAAGTGAGGTTGGAAGGAGTGAAGTGAGGTTAGAAGGAGTGAAGTGAGGTTGGAAGGAATGAAGTGAGGTTGGAAGGAATGAAGTGAGGTTGGAAGGAATGAAGTGAGGTTGGAAGGAGTGAAGTGAGGTTGGAAGGAGTGAAGTGAGGTTGGAAGGAATGAAGTGAGGTTGGAAGGAATGAAGTGAGGTTGGAAGGAATGAAGTGAGGTTGGAAGGAATGAAGTGAGGTTGGAAGGAGTGAAGTGAGGTTAGAAAGAGTGAAGTGAGGTTGGAAGGAATGAAGTGAGGTTGGAAGGAGTGAAGTGAGGTTGGAAGGAGTGAAGTGAGGTTGGAAGGAGTGAAGTGAGGTTGGAAGGAATGAAGTGAGGTTGGAAGGAATGAAGTGAGGTTGGAAGGAGTGAAGTGAGGTTGGAAGGAGTGAAGTGAGGTTGGAAGAAGTGAAGTGAAGTGAGGTTGGAAGGAGTGAAGTGAGGTTGGAAGAAGTGAAGTGAAGTGAGGTTGGAAGGAGTTAAGTGAGGTTGGAAGAAGTGAAGTGAAGTGAGGTTGGAAGGAGTGAAGTGAGGTTGGAAGAAGTGAAGTGAAGTGAGGTTGGAAGGAGTTAAGTGAGGTTGGAAGAAGTGAAGTGAAGTGAGGTTGGAAGGAGTGAAGTGAGGTTGGAAGAAGTGAAGTGAAGTGAGGTTGGAAGGAGTGAAGTGAAGTGAGGTTGGAAGAAGTGAAGTGAAGTGAGGTTGGAAGGAGTTAAGTGACATCTTAATATCTATTTATTCTTTAAGAGTTGTCCATCAACATTTCCTCGACGGGATACACACTTCACCAGCTTTCACCACCATTGCCGATACAGCGATATGATCTTCTTGGTTGGAAATCATCACCTGACAGCGCTGCCATTTATTTCAGCGATCTGAGCTCAAGCTGGAAGCTGAGTGATAAAAATGTTACTCTAGGCCAGTCATTCTCGATGCCGCTCATCCTACAACTGTTTGCCAAAACTCCTCATTTTCGGATTCATTTTTTTACGACTTCGGTTTTTGAGTATAGTCTGCAACCAGTAAAATCAAAGCTTGTTGTAAATATTAGTGTATCTGGTGCTATCATGGAGGACTTGAGAATGCTGTCGAAAGAGATTGAAGTTCAGGTGGGTAAAAATCTCGCAAGTTGTTACAGCATTGTTGCCTGAACAATGCTGTAACAACGTTGTTATCATGTGTGAACAACCTTGATGAATTAACAATATTGTTCATCATTGTTTCATCACATCATTGTTACAGCTTCATGAAACAACAGCAGTTGTCCATGCATGTTGAAACAACCGAAGGACGTGTTGATACACCAGTCATGTTCACAATTGTTGTAACATTGTTGTTCAGCCTTGTTACTTCATCATGCTGTTACAACATGTTGTATCATGTGCGAACAACGTTGTTGGCTGTAAAAATGTGCTGTTAGAACAACTTGTCCATGACTGTTGATTTATATCCGTGAACAAGTTGTTCGAACTATAAGTGAACAACGTGTTGACAACTTGTTCACGGGGTACAGCACAACATTGTTCACGGGGTGCAGCACAATATTGTTCACGGGGTGCAGCACAACATTGTTCACGGGGTGCAGCACAACATTGTTCACGCCTGTTAACAACCGTGAACAATTTGTGCGTTTTTGCGCGTGTAGCTCAGTTGGTCGAACACCTGACTAGTAAACTGGAGGTCGCTGTCGAGTAGAGTTTCTCTCTACTTACCTTGGTATGGTTCGTCACTTGGAGTAACACCTAATAACATTATTCTCACCTGAGTTTACTGTCCCACAATAATTAGCGAGGTTCAGATCACACGTCCACTACCACTACCGTAAATATAATTAAGCATGTCAAATATTGTTTTTACGTCCAGTAATGGTCGCAGGTCTCGAACCTAGTGCAAAAAGAAAGCGTTCTACGATACCATGATTAAAACCAACTACGACTACAGGACGAAAAACGAACATTACACCAGTTTAACCACATTTACGGTAGCGGTAGCGGTAGTGAAAGTGTGATCTGAACGTTGCTATTATTCCAACAACATAAGATGAAGATTTTAGTCTCTCGATATTAAAGATTTCAGTTTGAAATATCAAATATAAGTACCATCATTCCACGACCTGCTCCCAACTTGACCATGTAGCTCAGTTGGGAGAACGGCTGACTAGTAAACTGGAGGTCGCGGGTTCGAATCCCAGCTGCGGTCCAGTAGAGTTTGTCTCTACTGCACTCACCCGCTATGGTTCGTCACTCGGAGTAAGCACCTAATACCATTATTCTTTGCCGTCCCACAATAATTAGTAGGGAGCTTAAGCAAACTAGAACGATGCTGGCAATCTAAAGTTCAGTGTCTAGCAGAAACCACGAATCCATTTACGTAGTATTCAATACTTAAAGTATGTTTTTCGACATCTAAAAGCTTTAGAGTTCTAAAAGGATTTTGCCGCATAGTTTGAAGTCAAACTCAACTAACAGGTTTCGCCGTTTCGCCGTTTCACGAGTTAACATCGTCCTCAAGATGTGAAAATAATCTGAATAACGTTGTATGTAAAACGGGGACGGCGTTAGGATTTCTCTTGGGACTGAAAATTATTCATTTTCTTTGTTGTTTTTATGCGCATTTGAAAATATTGATATTGATATTTGCGCAATATAAATTCATAAATTATTATTATATTGTATTAAGGACGTTGTCCTTTACGTTCGCGTTGTATTTGCTTAAAGCCTGGTTTCCATATAGCCGTAAGAGCCTGCGGCATGGCTGCGGCAAGAGGCAATGGTCCAATCGCATACATCTTTTTATTACTGGCTAATTCAACACTGTCTATGATTGGATCATCGCCCCTTGCCGCAGACATGCCGCCAGCTCTTACGGCTATATGGAAACCTGGCTTTAGCGCGCTATTCCTATACATTGAGTTGTTTTTATTGTTCATTGTAGGAGCGCATATCTGGTTTACAAATCATTTCGGAATCGGTTCACAAATCGCTAAACGGGACGAATTACTTCCCTGTAAAAGAGAAGCTCGATTTTCGCTTCAATGTGGTCCATGGTAGTAAAGTTCGTTATAGCATTGATCCTGACGACGGTAGTAATTCCAGCATTATTAACACCAACAACTGGACTCATTCTTATGAACGAAAAGGTGCGTTGTTTTATCTTTTCAAAATCGTTAATAATTCATGAGTGGAAAATTGTCTTAAAATTGTTGGGAAAAATTGGAATCAGTAGCCCAAGTCACGCCTGAGCAGGCGTCTTGTTTGAAAATAAGCATTGCTTGTAATATCATTAATCCACTTTTCTGCGATTGTTGTCTAATAAACTCGATCTTATCTTATCTTATTCACATAAATTTGGTTTGTTTCCTTTTTTGTTTAGCTAATTTCTCGTTGAAAGTTACCGCGTTTAACAAGATCAACAATGTCAGTTTGATGAAGAACCTGGCACTAGTACACAAGATCGCGAACCTTTCCTTCACAAAGGACCCTAAGGATCATCCGGGCTTGATAGGGGTTCCTTATGTAGTGACATTTCAGCTTGGCGCTGGGGACGGAGTGGGGTTTCAGGTGGACTTTAAACCGAATGTTTCTTGGTTTTTATCTTGTGCAGATTTAGAACGTGATGAGATTATTCCAGCCAACTTCAGGTCAGTGAAACATGTTGCGTTTAGAGAAAGAAAGATGTGTGGAGGGATGGAATGGAGGGAGGGGGAAAGAATTAGAGGGAGGGAGGGATGGATGTAGGGAAGGAGGGAAGGAGGGAAGGAGGGAAGGAGGGAAGGAGGGAAGGAGGGAAGGAGGGAAGGAGGGAAGGAGGGAAGGAAGGAAGGAAGGAAGGAAGGAAGGAAGGAAGGAAGGAAGGAAGGAAGGAAGGAAGGAAGGAAGGAAGGAAGGAGGGAGGGAGGGAGGGAGGGAGGGAGGGAAAGGAAGGAAGGAAGGAAGGAAGGAAGGAAGGAAGGAAGGAGGGAGGGAGGGAGGGAGGGAAGGAAGGAAGGAAGGAAGGAAGGAAGGAAGGAAGGAAGGAAGACGTAGGGAGGGAGGGAGGGAAGGAAGGAATAAGTAGGGAAGGAAGGAAGGAAGGACGTAGGGAGGGAGGGAGGGAGGGAAGGAAGGATGAGTAGGGAAGGAAGGAAGGAAGGACGTAGGGAGGGAGGGAGGGAGGGAGGGAGGGAGGGAGGGAGGGAGGGAGGGAGGGAGGGAGGGAGGGAGGGAGGGAGGGAGGAGGGAGGGAGGGAGGAAGGAAGGAAGGAAGGAAGGAAGGAAGGAAGGAGGAGGGAGGGAGGGAGGGAGGGAAGGAAGGATAAGTAGGGAAGGAAGGAAGGAAGGACGTAGGGAGGGAGGGAGGGAGGGAGGGAGGGAGGGAGGGAGGGAGGGAGGGAGGGAGGGAGGGAGGGAGGGAGGGAGGGAGGGAGGGAGGGAGGGAGGGAGGGAGGGAGGAAGGAAGGAAGGAGGGAGGGAGGGAAGGAAGGGAGGAAGGAAGGGACAGACGTAGGGAGGGAAGGAGGGAAGGAAGGATAAGTATGGCAGGAAGGAAGGAAGGAAGGAAGGAAGGAGGGAGGGAGGGAAGGAAGGAAGGAAGGAAGGACGTAAGGACGTAGGGAGGGGGGGGGGGGGGAGGGAGGGAAGGAAGGATAAGTAGGGAAGAAGGAAGGACGTAGGGAGGGAGGGAGGGAGGGAAGGAAGGATAAGTAGGGAAGGAAGGAAGGAAGGACGTAGGGAGGGAGGGAGGGAAGGAAGGATAAGTAGGGAAGGAAGGAAGGAAGGAAGGGAGGGAGGGAGGAAGGAAGGAAGGAAGGAAGGAAGGAGGGAAGGAAGGAAGGAAGGAAGGAAGGAAGGAAGGAAGGAAGGAAGGAAGGAAGGAAGGAAGGAAGGAAGGAAGGATAGATGGAAGAAATGAAAGAAGGAAGAAAAATTGTTTACATTTGTGTAACGTTATTTGTGGGCTTTCCCATTTTTATTTTTAGCTACGAAAGTGTTGGCACTTATCCGATTACTATCACGGCCTTCTCAAAATATCTATACTCGAATGATAGCATAAACTCCACTGTTGCGATTAAAGAAGAAGTCCAAAACGTTTCTTTTCTTCAAATAATAGACATGGAAGATCCCAAACCCTTAGACAAGGATATTACTCACCTGTCTACAGAACGACTCAGAATTCGTGCCGTCGTCGCGTTGGGAGCACCCGTTGAATTTGAGTTCAGTATATCAAGAAAGGCGACTATAAGTGATGTTGAGAGTCCAAATAGATCTAGTTCGGGCGGCAATCTGACATTGCTGTTTACTCCGTGTCAAATTGGTTATTGGGTTATTACGGTTAATGCTTCGAATGGAGCTGATTGGAAAGGCGGGAATATTCGTGTAAAGGTCATCAAAGATTGTGGAGTTGAAATGTTTAGCCCGAAGAAAGAAAGAGGATCCTTTTCGTGTCAATTCTGGTGTTGACGTAAAGATTAAAGTGGAAAAAACCTCTCCTCGTCGTCGTCGTCTCCCGAATGAATCGAATTGCACTAACACATCCCACTGCAAACTAGTCTGGACGTTATTCGAGAAGAAGGGCAACACCTTTACGATTAGAAAGAACGAGAGCGACCAAAATACCTTTTTAATCAAAAAGCAAACTCTTCCAGATGGTTTGTACAAGATTGAGATGTATACTAAGTCTAATGATAAAACCGAAGAAACGTACGTTAAAGTCGAGTCTAGTGATCCCGTGGCAAAGATTATAGGTGGCAATGAACGTGATGTTGAGTTTAAACCCGAAAAAGAACTAGTAATTAATGCTAGTACTTCGTATGATCCTGACGGCGAGCATTTTAATTCCAGTGGTCTGTTCTTTCACTGGTCGTGTTATAATAAATCTCAGTCTCGCAGATGTCATGAGTCCTTGAAACTCAATCCGAGTCCTAAGGCTACTGTCCAACGTATTAATATAAGTGAGTTGGTTGAGGGATGTAAGTACGTGTTTAAGGTCAAAGTTGTCAGGAATTTGATAAATCGTGGAAACAAGAGTGATATTGCGAAGCAAGTGATTCGTGTTGTTCCTCGTGGCATTCCAACAACGGAAATTGTGTATGTATTCGAAATTGAAGAGGGGTTGAAGACGAGTGTTAAAGTGCCTATGCCACGAAATTTCCAAGCTTGGAGATAATAACATTAAGTAATGTTTGACATCGCTTCTTTTGACTGTGAAAGTTTTAGGACGAACAATTAAATGGAAGTATGTTTATTTAGCATTTGAAGACAGTGCTTTTCCCCCTAAAAATTGAGACATCATTAAAATACTTGGCGTAGTTGCACAACTAATGACATCACTCGACCCAGACCCCAAATTCTGATTGCCTTCTAAACTCTTGCCGCAATGGTGTGTACATTACGAGACAATAAAGGGATTTTGTCGTTCATTTTGTGAACTATTCACGAACATGTTTTAGATGTCGAAAATCGACAGTATATTCTTAATTACTCATAAGACGACTAAGTTGGATGCGGCTTCGACTATGTATATTTTAAAACAAATAACTCAGTATGAATAAATTTTACACACCCCTGCGAACACTTTCCCACGAGAGTTTAGTTTTCTAAAGAGTGTTTTGAACAGTCTGTTCGATAACAATAAGAATTCATGTATATCCTAGTGATGTCATTAGTTGTGGAATAAAATATGTCTCAACTTTTTGGGCCAAAATCCCGTTTTTCAAACGCTAAACAAACATACTTTCCTTTAATTATTCGCCCTGAAACTTTCACAATCGAAAGAAATAATCTCAAACTTTACTTTAATGTCATTTTCTCCAACTTGAAAACTTCGTTGCATAGGTACTTTAAAAATAAGCATGCTATACCCTGTAGGCTCTATAACTGGAGTGATATCTTTGTGGCGGACAATGTGCAGGCATGTAGGCCTGAAGTACGTGTAGTTCCACTCTTCTGTCTGATCTGGTCAAAAGACCGCGTAGAAGACTGGAACTATACGTACTGTAGGCCTACACTAAACTAACTTTATTTATACTGGATAACTCTATCAGTTATATCTAAACTGTTATCCTCAGAGGTCCAGTAAGGGCCCACCCTCATTGGTCCGGTGTTACTACAGGAGGAAACCGGAGTACCCGGAGGAAACCTGTGGTGTTTGGTAGAGTCAAACTGGAAGCACTCTTCTCACATGCGACCAGGGTGAAATTTTTTTTAATCAGATCACTGCACGGTGCAGGAATCGAACCTGGCTCGCTGAGGTGAAAGGCACGTGCACTAACCACTGTGCCACCAACACCTCTAGTTCCACTCTTCTGTCTGATCTGGTCAAAAGACCGCGTAGAAGACTGGAACTATACGTACTGTAGGCCTACATGGCCGCCATGTTTAGCTTCAATCTTTGCCCGGTCAATGACCAGCAGATATATCTAGAGGCCTAAATATGTCAACTGGCATGAAGTACAGGGCTTTTATTCTTAAAGTGTCTATAAATTCAAATAAGATATTACTGATATGGATTCTATGTAACGTGAATAGTTGAATGCCAAAATATTTTCTGACTTGAACTTTTTAGTTGTTGCTATATTGGGTTTTGTATTTCCAAAAATGTTAATGAGGATGACGTCAATGTAGGCATTTGTCGGTGTGTTTTTCTTTTCTTATGATAAACCGCTTGAATATTTTAATGAAAATGATAAAATATAGAATATACTATTCAAGTATCCATTAACATGTGAATTGGGTAATATTTCTTCTGTAACGGAACACTGCGTATGCAAATTATGCCTACATAGACGTCATCCTCATTACCATTTTGGAAATACAAACCTCAATATAACAACAAATAAAAGTTCAAATCAAAAAAAATTTTTGCATTCAACTATACACATTAAATATTCAGTAATATCATATTTTGGTTTATAAGTACTTTAACATAAAGCTCCGTGCATATGTACTCTTATAAAAACACGTTTGACGTCATTTGAACACGAAAGAAGTTGAGTAGAGGCACGAGGCGATAGCCGACTTAAAAACATAACGAGAAGATTGAAAGAGGGTCCACAATAAAATTCTGAATCGATATTTGCTTCCCTTCCCGTATCCCGACAAGTTTGGTTAGCTGATCCAATCCCAACCAACGTCTTCGTTATTTAGAAATCCTGGATCCCGTTGTTCAATTCTCCTTTTTATTTCCCGAATCACGACAGCAAATATTTCTAGATCTCGTTTCCCGTCATTTTTTTTGAAATCTTGAATCTCATCCATTTTTTTCTCTTGTATCCCGTTTCTCGTGATCAAGATAATCGTTATTCTGTGTCCCAATAAACTTATTGTAGACCCTCTTTGTAGGTAGCTTGCGGTATTAATTTTGGCTACCAGTGCAATTTTTTTTTCTTATTATTTTTAGATGCAAGATTAACTGTTTGCCAGTTGTTGTCAAAACTGAGCGACTTTCATTAGAAGGAAGATGCGAAGAAACTGATGTGCAGTTCACGTGGAGTTTGGAGGAAAAATACAAAGACAACTCAACATGGAGAAATACGTCGCATAATCATGACGACACTTTAACTGGTTGGAACAAGGCAAATCTTGTTCTCAAACCAAACGTGTTAAATGAAAATACAACGTACAGACTAAACTTGACAGCATATATTTCAGCCATGGTTAATAAATCGTTAACTGTATACCAGTTCTCTACTTCTGGTGCACCAAGAGGTGGAGAGTGTTATATACGGTAACACAACAGATTGATTGATGGATTTTATTAATTTTTTAATTTGCTTTTTTTAATTTATTTATTTATTTATTTATTTATTTATTTATTTATTTATTTATTTATTTATTTATTTATTTATTTATTTATTTATATATTTATTTATTTATATATTTATTTATACAGTGCAGTGCAGTGCAGTGCAGTGCAGTGCAGTACAGTGGAGTACAGAGTGGAGTGCAGTACAGTACAGTACAGTGCAGTACAGTACAGTACAGAGTGCAGTACAGTGCAGTACAGTACATTGCAGTGCAGTACAGTGCAGTACAGTACAGTACAGTGCAGTGCAGTACAGAGTACAGTGCAGTACAGTACAGTACAGTACAGTACAGTACAGTACAGAGTGCAGTACAGTGCAGTACAGTACAGTACAGTACAGTACAGTACAGTACAGTACAGTACAGAGTGCAGAGTGCAGTACAGTACAGTACAGTACAGTACAGTACAGTACAGTACAGTACAGTACAGTACAGTACAGTACAGAGTGCAGTACAGAGTGCAGTACAGTGCAGTGCAGTGCAGTACAGTACAGTGCAGAGTGCAGTACAGTACAGAGTGCAGTGCAGTACAGTACAGTACAGAGTGCAGAGTGCAGTGCAGAGTGCAGTGCAGTACAGTACAGTACAGTACAGTACAGTACAGTACAGTACAGAGTGCAGTGCAGTACAGTACAGTGCAGTGCAGTACAGTACAGTACAGTACAGTACAGTACAGTACAGAGTGCAGTGCAGTGCAGTGCAGTACAGTACAGTACAGAGTGCAGTACAGTACAGTGCAGTGCAGTACAGTGCAGTGCAGTGCAGTGCAGTACAGAGTGCAGTACAGTACAGAGTGCAGTGCAGTGCATTGCAGTACAGTACAGAGTGCAGTACAGTGCAGAGTGCAGTACAGTACAGTACAGTACAGTACAGTACAGAGTGCAGTACAGTACAGAGTGCAGTACAGTACAGAGTGCAGTACAGTACAGTGCAGTGCAGTACAGTGCAATACAGTACAGAGTGCAGTACAGTGCAGTGCAGTACAGAGTACAGTACAGTACATTACATAGTGCAGTACAGTACAGAGTACAGTACAGAGTGCAGTACAGTACAGTGCAGTGCAGTACAGTGCAGTGCAGTACAGAGTGCAGTACAGTACAGAGTGCAGTGCAGTACAGTGCAGTGCAGTACAGTACAGAGTGCAGTACAGTGCAGAGTGCAGTACAGTACAGTACAGAGTGCAGTACAGTACAGTGCAGTACAGTGCAGTACAGTACAGAGTGCAGTGCAGTGCAGTACAGAGTACAGTACAGTACAGTACAGTACAGTACAGTACATTACATAGTGCAGTACAGTACAGAGTACAGTACAGAGTGCAGTGCAGTACAGTACAGTGCAGTGTAGTACAGTGCAGTACAGTACAGTACAGTACAGTACAGTACAGTACAGAGTGCAGTACAGTACAGTACAGAGTACAGTACAGAGTGCAGTGCAGTACAGTACAGTACAGTACAGTACAGTACAGTACAGAGTACAGTACAGTGCAGTACAGAGTACAGTACAGAGTGCAGTGCAGCACAGTACAGTGCAGTACAGTACAGTACAGTACAGAGTGCAGTACAGTACAGTACAGAGTGCAGTGCAGTGCAGTGCAGTGCAGTGCAGTACAGTACAGTACAGAGTGCAGTGCAGTGCAGTACAGTGCAGTGCAGTGCAGTGCAGTACAGAGTGCAGTACAGTACAGAGTGCAGTACAGTACAGAGTGCAGTACAGTGCAGAGTGCAGTACAGTACAGTACAGAGTGCAGTACAGTACAGAGTCCAGTACAGTACAGTGCAGTGCAGTACAGTGCAGTACAGTACAGAGTGCAGTACAGTACAGTACATTACATAGTGCAGTACAGTACAGGGTACAGTACAGAGTGCAGTGCAGTACAGTACAGTGCAGTACAGTGCAGTGCAGTGCAGTACAGAGTGCAGTACAGTACAGAGTGCAGTGCAGTACAGTGCAGTGCAGTGCAGTGCAGTACAGTACAGAGTGCAGTACAGTGCAGAGTGCAGTACAGTACAGTACAGTACAGTACAGAGTGCAGTACAGTACAGAGTGCAGTACAGTACAGAGTGCAGTACAGTACAGTGCAGTGCAGTACAGTGCAGTACAGTACAGAGTGCAGTACAGTGCAGTGCAGTACAGAGTATAGTACAGTACAGTACATTACATAGTGCAGTACAGTACAGAGTACAGTACAGAGTGCAGTGCAGTACAGTACAGTACAGTGCAGTACAGTACAGTGTAGTACAGTGCAGTACAGTACAGAGTGCTGTACAGTACAGAGTACAGTACAGAGTGCAGTACAGTACAGTACAGTACAGTACAGAGTGCAGTGCAGTACAGTACAGTGCAGTGCAGTGCAGTACAGTACAGTACAGTACAGTACAGTACAGAGTGCAGTACAGTGCAGTGCAGTACAGTACAGTACAGTACAGAGTGCAGTACAGTACAGTGCAGTGCAGTACAGTGCAGTGCAGTGCAGTGCAGTACAGAGTGCAGTACAGTACAGAGTGCAGTGCAGTGCATTGCAGTACAGTACAGAGTGCAGTACAGTGCAGAGTGCAGTACAGTACAGTACAGTACAGAGTGCAGTACAGTACAGAGTGCAGTACAGTACAGAGTGCAGTACAGTACAGTGCAGTGCAGTACAGTGCAATACAGTACAGAGTGCAGTACAGTGCAGTGCAGTACAGAGTACAGTACAGTACATTACATAGTGCAGTACAGTACAGAGTACAGTACAGAGTGCAGTACAGTACAGTGCAGTGCAGTACAGTGCAGTGCAGTACAGAGTGCAGTACAGTACAGAGTGCAGTGCAGTACAGTGCAGTGCAGTACAGTACAGAGTGCAGTACAGTGCAGAGTGCAGTACAGTACAGTACAGAGTGCAGTACAGTACAGTGCAGTACAGTGCAGTACAGTACAGAGTGCAGTACAGTGCAGTGCAGTACAGAGTACAGTACAGTACAGTACAGTACAGTACATTACATAGTGCAGTACAGTACAGAGTACAGTACAGAGTACAGTACAGAGTGCAGTGCAGTACAGTACAGTGCAGTGTAGTACAGTGCAGTACAGTACAGTACAGTACAGTACAGTACAGAGTGCAGTACAGTACAGTACAGAGTACAGTACAGAGTGCAGTACAGTACAGTACAGTACAGTACAGTACAGTACAGTACAGTACAGAGTACAGTACAGTGCAGTACAGAGTACAGTACAGAGTGCAGTGCAGCACAGTACAGTGCAGTACAGTACAGTACAGTACAGAGTGCAGTACAGTACAGTACAGAGTGCAGTGCAGTGCAGTGCAGTGCAGTGCAGTACAGTACAGTACAGAGTGCAGTGCAGTGCAGTACAGTGCAGTGCAGTGCAGTGCTGTACAGAGTGCAGTACAGTACAGAGTTGCAGTAACAGTACAGAGTGCAGTACAGTGCAGAGTGCAGTACAGTACAGTACAGAGTGCAGTACAGTACAGAGTCCAGTACAGTACAGTGCAGTGCAGTACAGTGCAGTACAGTACAGAGTGCAGTACAGTACAGTACATTACATAGTGCAGTACAGTAACAGGGTACAGTACAGAGTGCAGTGCAGTTACAGTACAGTGCAGTTACAGTGCAGTGCAGTGCAGTACAGAGTGCAGTACAGTACAGAGTGCAGTGCAGTACAGTGCAGTGCAGTGCAGTGCAGTACAGTACAGAGTGCAGTACAGTGCAGAGTGCAGTACAGTACAGTACAGTACAGAGTGCAGTACAGTACAGAGTGCAGTACAGTACAGAGTTGCAGTACAGTACAGTTGCAGTGCAGTACAGTGCAGTACAGTACAGAGTGCAGTACAGGTGCAGTGCAGTACAGAGTATAGTACAGTACAGTACATTACATAGTGCAGTACAGTACAGAGTACAGTACAGAGTGCAGTGCAGTACAGTACAGTACAGTGCAGTACAGTACAGTGTAGTACAGTGCAGTACAGTGCAGTACAGTACAGTACAGTACAGTACAGAGTGCTGTACAGTACAGAGTACAGTACAGAGTGCAGTACAGTACAGTACAGTGCAGTACAGTACAGTGCAGTACAGTACAGTACAGTACAGTACAGAGTGCAGTACAGTACAGTACAGTACAGTGCAGTACAGAGTACAGTACAGAGTGCAGTACAGTGCAGTACAGTACAGTACAGAGTGCAGTACAGTACAGAGTGCAGTGCAGTACAGTGCAGTGCAGTACAGTACAGTACAGTACAGAGGGCAGTACAGTACAGTGCAGTACAGAGTGCAGTACAGAGTGCAGTACAGTACAGTACAGTGCAGTGCAGTACAGAGTGCAGTACAGAGTGCAGTACAGAGTGCAGTACAGTGCAGTACAGAGTGCAGTGCAGTACAGTGCAGTACAGTGCAGTACAGTACAGTACAGAGTGCAGTACAGTACAGTGCAGAGTGCAGTACAGTACAGTACAGTACAGTACAGTACAGAGTGCAGTACAGTACAGTACAGTACAGAGTGCAGTGCAGTACAGTACAGTACAGTACAGTACAGTACAGTACAGTACAGTACAGAGTGCAGTACAGTGCAGTGCAGTACAGAGTACAGTACAGTACATTACATAGTGCAGTACAGTACAGAGTACAGTACAGAGTGCAGTACAGTACAGTGCAGTGCAGTACAGTGCAGTGCAGTACAGAGTGCAGTACAGTACAGAGTGCAGTGCAGTACAGTGCAGTGCAGTACAGTACAGAGTGCAGTACAGTGCAGAGTGCAGTACAGTACAGTACAGAGTGCAGTACAGTACAGTGCAGTACAGTGCAGTACAGTACAGAGTGCAGTACAGTGCAGTGCAGTACAGAGTACAGTACAGTACAGTACAGTACAGTACATTACATAGTGCAGTACAGTACAGAGTACAGTACAGAGTACAGTACAGAGTGCAGTGCAGTACAGTACAGTGCAGTGTAGTACAGTGCAGTACAGTACAGTACAGTACAGTACAGAGTGCAGTACAGTACAGTACAGAGTACAGTACAGAGTGCAGTGCAGTACAGTACAGTACAGTACAGTACAGTACAGTACAGTACAGAGTACAGTACAGTGCAGTACAGAGTGCAGTGCAGCACAGTACAGTGCAGTACAGTACAGTACAGTACAGAGTGCAGTACAGTACAGTACAGAGTGCAGTGCAGTGCAGTGCAGTGCAGTGCAGTACAGTACAGTACAGAGTGCAGTGCAGTGCAGTACAGTGCAGTGCAGTGCAGTGCAGTACAGAGTGCAGTACAGTACAGAGTGCAGTACAGTACAGAGTGCAGTACAGTGCAGAGTGCAGTACAGTACAGTACAGAGTGCAGTACAGTACAGAGTCCAGTACAGTACAGTGCAGTGCAGTACAGTGCAGTACAGTACAGAGTGCAGTACAGTACAGTACATTACATAGTGCAGTACAGTACAGGGTACAGTACAGAGTGCAGTGCAGTACAGTACAGTGCAGTACAGTGCAGTGCAGTGCAGTACAGAGTGCAGTACAGTACAGAGTGCAGTGCAGTACAGTGCAGTGCAGTGCAGTGCAGTGCAGTACAGTACAGAGTGCAGTACAGTGCAGAGTGCAGTACAGTACAGTACAGTACAGAGTGCAGTACAGTACAGAGTGCAGTACAGTACAGAGTGCAGTACAGTACAGTGCAGTGCAGTACAGTGCAGTACAGTACAGAGTGCAGTACAGTGCAGTGCAGTACAGAGTATAGTACAGTACAGTACATTACATAGTGCAGTACAGTACAGAGTACAGTACAGAGTGCAGTGCAGTACAGTACAGTGCAGTACAGTACAGTGTAGTACAGTGCAGTACAGTGCAGTACAGTACAGTACAGTACAGTACAGAGTGCTGTACAGTACAGAGTACAGTACAGAGTGCAGTACAGTACAGTACAGTGCAGTACAGTACAGTGCAGTACAGTACAGTACAGTACAGAGTGCAGTACAGTACAGTACAGTACAGTGCAGTACAGAGTACAGTACAGAGTGCAGTACAGTGCAGTACAGTACAGTACAGAGTGCAGTACAGTACAGAGTGCAGTGCAGTACAGTGCAGTGCAGTACAGTACAGTACAGTACAGAGGGCAGTACAGTACAGTGCAGTACAGAGTGCAGTACAGAGTGCAGTACAGTACAGTACAGTGCAGTGCAGTACAGAGTGCAGTACAGAGTGCAGTACAGAGTGCAGTACAGTGCAGTACAGAGTGCAGTGCAGTACAGTGCAGTACAGTGCAGTACAGTACAGTACAGAGTGCAGTACAGTACAGTGCAGAGTGCAGTACAGTACAGTACAGTACAGAGTGCAGTACAGTACAGTACAGTACAGAGTGCAGTGCAGTACAGTACAGTACAGTACAGTACAGTACAGTACAGTACAGTACAGTACAGTACAGTACAGTACAGTACAGTACAGTACAGAGTGCAGTACAGTACAGTGCAGAGTGCAGTACAGTACAGTACAGAGTGCAGTACAGTACAGTACAGTACAGTACAGAGTGCAGTGCAGTGCAGTACAGTACAGTACAGTACAGAGTGCAGTACAGTACAGAGTGCAGTGCAGTGCAGTACAGTACAGAGTGCAGTGCAGTACAGAGTGCAGTACAGTGCAGTACAGAGTGCAGTACAGTACAGAGTGCAGTGCAGTACAGTACAGTACAGAGTGCAGTGCAGTACAGAGTGCAGTGCAGTACAGAGTGCAGTGCAGTACAGAGTGCAGTGCAGTACAGTACAGTACAGAGTGCAGTGCAGTACAGAGTGCAGTGCAGTGCAGTACAGTACAGAGTGCAGTACAGTGCAGTACAGTACAGTATAACACTAAACATTATTTCTTGTTGTTTAGCCCCGAAAAAGGTCATTCGGAGACAGAGTTTCGAGTGTTGTGCCGGAAATGGACGGCGGATTATTTTCCTTTAACTTACTTTATTAGTTATAACGTTTCTGTCGGAAAGAGCGATGTGTCAATTCTCTGGTATTATGGATATGAGCAGACATCACCACGTAGTAAATTGCCTCCAGGACGGGACAATGATATACTTAACGTTTCTGTTAGAATTCAGGAAAAATTTGGAGGTTACACCACCCGCTACCTGCCTGTTGAGGTACATAGCATAGACATAGGGAGAGCAGGGCCACCGAGAAAAATTGTGGGGCCTGGAGCAAATTATCGATTTGGGCCCCTGATGACGTCACATGAGTCGATTTGGGGGCGCCCTAATGACGTCACACGTCATAGGGTTGTGTCTACGTGTCCTCAATTGGTCCCCTTGGGTTGGCTAAAAATGAAGTTAGTGTTACTGATCTTTACGCTTTCTGGGTCTCTTACGTCAAAAACTCAAATCTCAAAAATTTCAGGGGGTCCTTCTCAAGTTGGGGCCCGGAGCAACTTGCCCCCTAGTCCCCCCCCCCCCTCTCGGCGGCCCTGTGGGAGAGTAATGGGCCAGGCAGGAGAGGGCGTTTTGTGTAATGGTGCCAGAAAAGTTGGGAACTACTGTATACGCTACTTTCCTATTCCCACAATGCTTTGCGTTTTTTGGGGTAACAACCTCCTACCCAGGTTCAAAAATTCAAAATGGCGATCGAAAACGAAAAAACGAACTAGGATACGAGGTTGTAACCACTGAACTCCAAAGAAGACTGGATCGAGCAACTATTGTTTGAAAAATAAAGCCAGAATCACATTCATTTTCTTCTTTTTTCGCTTTTTACAACCAAAAATACATCATTTTGTCCCAGTGTTCCATCTTCGTATTGATCTACCTACACAATTGCCTGATCGACGTCATTAGTAAGGGACCAAATCGACAGTTCGCGAGCTTCATTTTCTGATTCTGTGGAACAATGAGCTACTCGATCCAGTCTTCTTTAGAAAGTGGTTGTAACCCCCAAAACGCAAAGCATTGGCTATGTGGAAGTAGAGAATTGACCACTTTCATAATAGACACAGCTTTAAATATTCTTTTATGTGCATCTAAATGAGCCTTTCTGGCCTCGTTATGAAGCAAAGATTCTTTTGGATTACAGACTCGCAAACGAGGCCAGAAAGGCTTATTAAGATGCACATAAAAGAATATTCAAATTAATCGCTAAGTGAAAGTGAAATCGAAAGTGGTCTATGGATCGTTTTCACTCACGTGATCGGTCGGCATTGGGCCACCAACCAAGTTAATAGGCGAATTTCAGGGTATTGCGCGCGCATCATTTTGCAAAGGAATTGGCGGGCTCCCCACAAAGTAAGCAATGGCAAACAGACTTGCTAGCGAGCCAACAACAGCAGAATAACAGTGGTATACATCCAGAAAGTGTATCTATACTTTGTTGATTTTAAACAGTATGTTTACTTTGAGTGGAGCTTGCCAGTTTTTTTGAAAAATGATGCGCGCGCAACACCCTGAAACTCGCCTATTCGAAGGAAGCATGTGGGTGTGTTTCGCCCAGAACACTAAACATGTAGATTTTCAAATGATTATATTTCACAATATCAAAGATATATAACTTTTTTCGATAACTCATTTCCATATCAAACAAACTGAAATATCTCCAGAACAAAGCAAGGGAACGAAAAACTACCAAATATGTTACTCTATCATTCTAAGTGTTCTTTCAAATAAGACAGACAGGCAGACTTAATTTTCGTTTCATGCGCACTTTAAGTGAGATTCTATTTGCCTTTCAGGTTAAACTAAAACACTTAACTACGGAAGATTTTAAGAAATCTTTGTCAATAATGAAGAAAATTAATGTTATAAATGAACCGCAGAAATTGACGCAGCTGGTCACGTTTTACTCAATAATTTTAGACGAATATGGTGACAACATTCCTGTTGAAGACGGAAAACAGGTAACTGATCAATTAAAATATATCCCGTGACTTTTATGCGCATTTTTATTGGTTGTTAACCATGATCTAGAGTAGAGGACAGATGCACAGATCACTAACGGCCACGTACGCAACAAACGTGGTGTGATTACTGTAAACAAATCATCGGATCTCACTGCAATATCACAAGCCAATGACGTCACTTGATTAGTGTAGATCATGGATCACACAGCGATTCATTCTCGATCTCCTCTCTTCTCATCCCATCCCATCTTCTCGCATCTCATCTCATTTCATCTCCTCTCTTCTCATCCCATCCCATCTTCTCGCATCTCATCTCATTTCATCTCCTCTCTTCTCATCCCATCCCATCTTCTCGCATCTCATCTCATTTCATCTCCTCTTATCCCATCTCATCCCATTCCATCTCATCTTATCCCATCTCATCCCATTCCATCTCATCTTATCCCATCTCATCTGATTCCATCCTATCATTTCATCTCTCTCTTTTCTTCTCTCACCTCTTCCCATTTCATTCTATCTCATTTCATCTCCTCTCTTCTCATCTCATCCCATCTATCTCATCCCATTCCATCTTATTTTATCTCATCTCCATTTCATTTTATTACTTTTCAACTCATTTCATTTCAGCGGCGTTCCAGTCTGGTAGAACTGCTGTCGAAACTTCACCCAACTACTTTACCGCATGTCAAACAAACTGCTGATGCCATCCAACTGGTCACACACAATCCAAAGCAAGTGACCTACCCAACACTGGTAGGTCTGGGAACTATTGAAGCGGGACCCTCAATACCATGAAAAATTATATAAAACTATTCAATAATCAAGACGCTATGCAATGAACTAGAATGAAGCTCAGAGCATTACTATAAAACTTTTCAATAATCAAGACCACCACTAGAGCTATGCAATGAACTAGAATGAAGCTCAGAGCATTACTATAAAACTTTTCAATAATCAAGACCACTACTAGAGCTATGCAATGAACTGGAATGAAGCTCAGATCATTACTATAAAACTTTTCAATAATCAAGACCACCACTAGAGCTATGCAATGAACTAGATTGAAGCTCAGACCATTACTATAAAACTTTTCAATATAATCAAGACCATCACTAGAGCTATGCAATGAACTAGAATGAAGCTCAGAGCATTACTATAAAACTTTTCAATAATCAAGACCACCACTAGAGCGAGGACTAGAGCTATGCAATGAACTAGAATGAAGCTCAGAGCATTACTATAAAACTTTTCAATAATCAAGACCACCACTAGAGCGAGGACTAGAGCTATGCAATGAACTAGAATGAAGCTCAGAGCATTACTATAAAACTTTTCAATAATCAAGACCACTACTAGAGCTTTGCAATGAACTAGAATGAAGCTCAGATCATTACTATAAAACTTTTCAATATAATCAAGACCATCACTAGAGCTATGCAATGAATTAGAATGAAGCTCAGAGCATTACTATAAAACTTTTCAATAATCAAGACCACAACTAGAGCTATGCAATGAATTAGATTGAAGCTCAGACCTGCACTATAGTTTCTGTAAAACTTTTCATTAATCAAGACCGCCACTAGAGCTGTGCTAAATATTTGAGAGATTATAGCTCAAATGCATCAGACTTGCTTGAGATTTTTAATGAACGCTCTTGTCATGCTGATCGCTTCAAAACCGCTTAGAGATTTCGTTTTTTACTTCAGAGACACTTTAATGTCTTCCCCGTTTCTGTTGCTAGGATTCCGCTGTTGCAACGCTAAAGAAATTGAGTTTGACGTTGCATGATATTGCAACAGATCCTTCCCAGAGAAGTGGTCAAGATATCGACGAGACAGCGCAAACTTTGTGCTCTGTCACATCTGTGTTCTTGGATGTAAATAATGTTCTCAGCGATAGTATAGCAGAGAAAGATGGTTGGTTAATCTATTTATTTATTTATTTAGTTCGTTCGTTCGTTCGTTCGTTCGTTCGTTCGTTCGTTCGTTCGTTCGTTCGTTCGTTCGTTCGTTCGTTCGTTCGTTGGTTGGTTGGTTGGTTGGTTGGTTGGTTGGTTGGTTGGTTGGTTGGTTTATTTGTAGTAAATTATTAGATATTTTTTAAATTAACATTGCATTTGTTTCAGCGGGAAATAAAATACAAAAGAATGTTTATGGCACTACGTCTAAGGCAGCACAGCAGTTAGAAAAGGTAAAGAATTTAATATTATGGTTATTATTAATACTGCTTATTATCATTAATATCAACTTTCATCATCATCTTCATTATTATTATCATCATTATCATCATCATTATTATTATCATCGCTATCATCATCATTATTATTATCATCATTATCATCATCATCGCCATCATTATCATCATTATCAACATCATCATCATTATCATCTTCATCATTATCATCATTATCATCGCCTTCATCATCATTATCATCATTATCATCATTATCATCATCCTCATCATTATCATCATCATTATCATCATTATCATCATCATCATTATCATCATCATCATTATCATCATCATTTTCATCATTATCATCATCATCATTATCATCATCATAATCATCATCATCATTATCATCATCATAATCATTATCATCATCATCATTATCAGCATCATTTTCATCATCATCATTATCATTATCATCATTATCATCATTATCATCATTATCATCATTATCATTATCATCATTTTCATCATCATCATTATCATCATTATCATCATCATCATTATCATCATTATCATTATCATCATCATTTTCATCATCATCATTATCATCATTATCATCATGATCATTATCATCATCATCATCATTATCATCATCATTTTCATCATTATCATCATCATCATTTTCATCATCATCATTATCATCATTATCATCATCATCATCATCATCATCATCATCATTATCATTATCATCATCATTATCATCATCATCATTTTCATCATCATCATCATTATCATCATTATCATCATCATTATCATCATCATTATCATCATTATCATCATCATTATCATCATCATCATCATCATTATCATCATCATTATCATCATCATCATCATCATCATCATTATCATCATCATTATCATCATCATCATTTTCATCATCATTATCATCATCATTATCATCATCATCATTATCATCATCATTATCATCATCATTATCATCATCATCATCATTATCATCATCATCATCATTATCATCATCATCAGCAGCAGCAGCAGCAGCATCGTCGTCGTCGTCGTCGTCGTTATCATCATCATCATCATCATCATTTTCATCATCATCATCATTTTCATCATCATCATCATTGTCATCATCATCATCATTGTCATCATTATCATCATCATCATTTTCATCATCATTATCATCATCATTATCATCATCATCATTATTATCATCATCATACTCATCATTATCATCGCCGTCGTCATCATCACCATCATCTTCATGATTATGAAGATGATGATTATTATTATCATTATCATCATACCAAATCAAGTAAAATATAAATAAACTATTAACTTCATTTTATCACGACAGGTTGGACGTGAAATGAAACAAGTTGTGACAGTACTTGATCAAGTTATAAGTAACGTCAGTTCAGTGATTTTAGGGAAAAAGCTTGTCGGAGAAGTAGCGACAAATATCACTACCGAGAACTTTGACATGGAGCTGAGTAATCATTTGGCAGTAGACAATAAAAGTATAATTGAATACGTGAATGATAACATTAAAGGGTTTCGCTTACCACAGTCAGAAATGCTCTTTAATACTTCAAGTGGAAACTACCGCAATATTTACACTCGGGTAAGGCAACAACATTCTTAGCCACATCTTAAAAAAGCGCCTATGAAGCGAAATTTCACTTCAGTTTTGTAAGATTGTATTTGGAAGAACACCTAAGATAATGAAAGATGGCTTTTACACGCCTTTCAAATATTATCCCATTCTTGAGTTATTGGCTATGCAATTTGGGCAATGACGTCACACGTTGTATGTGGGAGAAAAGGGAAAATCAGTCATATCTTTGGATTGGTTTAAACCACACAAAACCACACATTGCAGATGTAATCATACCATACTCCAACGAAAATTTCCAACGTTTGATTCAGTTTAGTCAAACCATTCCAAAGGTATGACTGATTTTTCGTTTTCTCCCATCGCCGATTCGCTCGGACTGAGGACTTCTCGGTTTTGACAAAGTTCAGATGGGCTAAGTTTGATATTCAAAAACAAATTGAATGACTAAAACTTTGTGTTTGTGATCATTTTCACAGTTTATATAACAATATAGCAAGCATTATTTACAAGTTCAGTGACTTCACTGCTTAATAAGTCTCATGTTTGGTTTGGTTTGGTTGACAAATGTGGTTAAATATAGGAATATATATTTAAGCGAAGTTAACTGCTGATGTAGTTGGCCTGCGGTTCCCCTTCTTAGGGGAGTCCCTTACGTCTATTACGTTAAGGGGTTTCCCGCGCATTCGAGATTCATTGAGCGTCTGTTGCTTTGCTGCAAGTAGCGTCTTGCTCAGCTTGTGCTCCCCCTTTGCCCTTTCCCCACCCGTGTAGATACGAAGTATAGAATCCTATAGATCGTATATGTTATTCCACTGACTTGTCAGTGTGACTGGTGCCGGTGGTTTGCCTTGGCAGAGTTGTCATGGCAAACGCCTATTGCTTCTCTGATTACCCTAATTGCTATTGCTTAGTTTGCTGGCTATTTGCTCATGGCCCAATTGCTTACAGTTACTTTGCTTGCTAACAAGGCTAGATTGCTGACTAGCCTGGTCACCAACGGCACCTACCTCCAAACAACGCATATTCTGCAGTTAACTGTAATTAACAAAATTTCATTCTCTTTATCTTACAGTTCGTGCAATACAAACGTAATCCCTACGTTTGGGACATCCAGAAGTCTGCTTTTATTCAACCGGAACTGCTGTCGCTTTCGTTTACGACTGAAAATAACCAGCCCATACCAGTGCGCAACCTTTCCAAAGATATTGAAATCTTTCTGTCAAATAATATATCCCACGATAAACTCCGGCTGCTTGAAAGTTCCAAAGATGACAAAAGGTTCTTGATTTACAACTTTCGCGTCAGCGAACATGATTTTCAGGATACAATAATGATCGAAGTTGTGAAAGAGACTGGATGTAATCTACCAGAAGCTAAGTTCTTCGTAAAGTTCGGTGCGCCTGTTTCTCCAACCAGTTTTGACTTCAGTCGTCAATTGTTTGAGAACTCTACAGATTCCAATAGTAGTTCCATTGACATTCACGGAAGCAAAATCTTTATTCGCGAGCCTAAGAAGTTGGAATTAAAGGAGCGAGGGGTTGTCTCCATTGGTATTCTGCCGTGTTCTACTGAAGCAAACCGGTATACGTCATACGACCTCGAGATATTTAAATTGAATAAGTACAGGGTTTATGTACGGAGTCTTTCATGTCGCTATTGGGACCCAGCGACGTCAAAATGGGAGGAAGTTGGATGCAGGGTAAGCAAGAAATGCAGTATTGTAATGGTTTGAGTAACTTCCACGGCTTTTGTGCTTATTTCGGGTGGAGGGTGCTTATTTGGAGGGGTGCTAATTTTGGGGTGGGGTGGGAGAGAGAGGGTGTTCATTGGAGAGAGGGTGTTTATTGGAGAGGGGGTGCTTATTAGAGAGAGCGTACTTATTAGAAAGAGGGTGCTTATTAGAGAGAGGGTGCTTATTAGAGAGAGGGTGTTTATTAGAGAGAGGGTGCTTATTAGAGAGAGGGTGCTTATTAGAGAGAGAGAGAGAGAGAGGAGTGCTTATTAGAGCGAGGGGTGCTTATTAGAGAGAGGATGCTTATTAGAGAGAGGGTGCTTATTAGAGAGAGGGTGCTTATTAGAGAGAGAGGGTGCTTATTAGAGAGAGAGGGTGATGATTAGAGAGAGGGTTCTTATTAGAGAGAGGGTGCTTATTAGAGAGAGGGTGCTTATTAGAGAGAGAGAGAGAGAGGAGTGCTTATTAGAGCGAGGGGTGCTTATTAGAGAGAGGATGCTTATTAGAGAGAGGGTGCTTATTAGAGAGAGGGTGCTTATTAGAGAGAGAGGGTGCTGATTAGAAAGAGGGTGCTTATTAGAGAGAGAGGGTGATGATTAGAGAGAGGGTTCTTATTAGAGAGAGGGTGCTTATTAGAGAGAGGGTGCTTATTAGCGAGAGAGGGTTCTTATTAGAGTGAGGGTGCTTATTAGAGAGAGGGTGCTTATTAGAAAGAGGGTGCTTATTAGAGAGAGAGGGTGATGATTAGAGAGAGGGTTCTTATTAGAGAGAGGGTGCTTATTAGAGAGAGAGGGTGATGATTAGAGAGAGGGTGCTTATTAGAGAGAGGGTGCTGATTAGAGAGAGGTGCTTATTAGAAAGAGGGTGCTTATTAGAGAGAGAGGGTGATGATTAGAGAGAGGGTTCTTATTAGAGAGAGGGTGCTTATTAGAGAGAGGGTGCTTATTAGCGAGAGAGGGTTCTTATTAGAGTGAGGGTGCTTATTAGAAAGAGGGTGCTTATTAGAGAGAGAGGGAGAGGGGTGTTTATTAGAGAGAGATGGGTGCTTATCAGAGAGATGGAGTCAAATACCTAATGGTTTTCTTTTGTTGCATATTTAATTCGTACTCGTAGCATTTGGAGCGACGTGATGATTTCCTTTTTCTTTTGCACTCTAGGTTGGTCCAAACTCAACACAAAATAAAACTCAGTGTTTGTGCAATCATCTGACAACTTTCAGTTCTTACATTGTTGTTCTGACTAAGTTATCCACGGATGCTTTCGAAGAAGGTTATGCCTTATTCGTTGCTGTCACTGTTGTCTTTCTTCTTTACTTTCTCATTCTCATCTGGGCACGAAAAGCTGATCGCGCTGACCTTACCAAGGTATAACCACTGACTTTTATATAACTGGAGTGCGGGTGACCTATATTAATGACCGGCAATGGGTGACCAATCCAAGACGGCGGTTAATGAGTCCCTTTTCCCCTCTCGCAGTCACGCGACTGTAGTAGTTAGCGGTGTTATTTTTTGGTTAGGATTAAGTATGGTACGTTAATCCTTCTACACACGTAAAATCTCACAGCTTGTCAACAGGATGTGTTCGCAACAGGCTTGTAGCAAGCCTGGGAACAAGTTGTAACAATGCTGTTCATTCAAGAAGCTGCTACAACCTTGTTAGCATCAATCTGTTAACAACTTGTTGAGTGCAGAGCGGTAACAGGTTGTTGGAACAACTTGTCATCAGTCTGTTGGAGTCATCAGCCTTGTTACAAATTGTCAACAACCTGTTACAGACATGTTAACAGACTGGGACAACCAGTGCGAACACATGACGGTGACAGCCTGTTGAACAGCCTTGTAACAACTTGCTTGCAGGTATGTAACAGCTTGCGCATTTTTACGTGTGTAGAAGGGTGCAGTAGGGTCACCCTATCTCCATGTATAAACAGGGCCTTACTCTTATTAAAGAGACATAGGGTAGCAGAATAAAAGCAGTGTAGTAAGGTTAGATATACTGCCAAAGCAGAGAACGTAGGAGTCTAACGTTTCTCTCTGACGAAGGGCCTTCGCTTGAAACGTTAGACTCCTACGTTCTCTGTTTCGGCAGTATATCTAACCTTACTATATTTCGATAGGGTCGCACAAGCTGTTAGTTAACTCGCTGCCTCTCACCGCTGAAGTTAAGCCCTGTCAAAGGGGATTAGTACTTGGATGGGTGACCAACTTAGCTTCATGTTAGTAGAGTTGTTGGTTCTCTCCTGTGCTTCGAGTGTTTTTCACAATGGAAATCAACACCATAGTTTCCCCAGTTCATTCTACAAACTAGTTCCATCAAGGGGTGAGGGCCATTGAGTTATCAGTACCAACCACATCGCCACCACCACCACCCACACACCACTACCATCATCACCACCACCACCCACACACCACTACCATCATCACCACCACCACCCACACACCACTACCACCACCCACACACCACTACCACCACCCACACACCACTACCATCATCACCACCACTCCCATCTTAATACTATCATATGTTACCCTCAATAAATAAAGTCACTTTACTTTCTTTCCCCCCCCCCCCCTCTTTTAGGTGGGTGTATGCGCTCTTTCTGACAACAACTCGGGGGATAGGTATCGCTATGAGATTGCTGTTTGGACAGGCATGCGCAGAAATGCCGGCACAGAGTCTGAAGTGTCCGTGATTATTTCTGGTGATATCTCAGACAGTGAACCACGTCGGCTGGTTAATTCGAACACGAAAGGATTAAAGCGTGGAAGCCTTGAGAAGTTCCTTCTCACCACTCCGGAAGATCTTGGAGGTCTTTATTGTATTCGTATTGGGCATGATAACAGCAAAGGCTCGTGGTACTTGAGTCGAGTGATGGTGACAGATTTGGAGAGTGGCGAGCGATATTATTTTATTTGTGATCGTTGGCTTGCGGTGGATGAAGACAATGGAGCGGTATGGAGAGTATTAAGATAGTGTTTCTGTGCTGGCTTCTGACTGTGCTGTGTTGTTGTCGTGTGCAGTGCTTTGTGGTATGGTATTGTGTGGTATGGTGTGGTATGGTATGGTATGGTGTGGTATGGTATGGCATGGTGTGGTATTGTGTGGTGTGGTATGGTATGGTATGGTGTGGTGTGGTATGGTATGGTATGGTATGGTATTGTGTGGTATGGTGTGGTATTGTGTGGTATGGTGTGGTGTGGTATGGTGTGGTGTGGTGTGGTATTGTGTGGTGTGGTATTGTGTGGTGTGGTATGGTATGGTGTGGTATGGTGTGGTGTGGTGTGGTATGGTGTGGTATGGTGTGGTATAGTATGGTGTGGTATAGCATGGTGTGGTATGGTATGGTATGGTATAGTATGGTATAGTATGGTATGGTATGGTATGGTATGGTATGGTATATGGTATGGTATAGTATGGTGTGGTATGGTATAGTATAGTATGGTATGGTATGGTGTGGTATGGTATAGTGTGGTGTAGTATGGTGTGGTATTGTGTAGTGTGGTATGGTATTGTGTGGTATGGTGTGGTATGATATGGTGTGGTATTGTATGGTATGGTATGGTGTGGTATGGTATGTTATGGTATGGTATGGTATTGTGTGGTATTGTGTGGTATGGTATGGTATACTGTGGTAGGGTGTGGTGCACTGTGGTGTGGTATGGTATGGTGGTTTTGTGTGGTTGTGTGGTTGTATGGTATTGTAAAGTTTGGTAATGTGGTGTGGTATTGTATTGTATTGTATTGTATGATGTGGTGGTATGGTAAATTATGGTGTGGTGTGATGTGGTGTTGTGTGGTGGTGTGGTATGGTGTTGTGGTCTGGTAAAGTATGGTAGTGTGGTGGTGTGGTATAGTATGGTATGGTAAAGTATGGTATGGTGGTATGGTTGATGTGATGTGGTGTGGTGGTATGGTAAAGTATGGTAGTGTGGTGTGGTATGGTATGGTATGGTATGGTATGGTATTAAAGTATGGTATGGTAGTATGGTGGTGTGGTATGGTGTGGTGTGGTATTGTATGATATGGTAGTGTGGTGTGATGCGGTGTTGTTTTGTGTGGTGGTGTCTTGTGCTGTCAGTGCACTGTACTGCGCTGTGGTGGGCTGGTGCTATAATGTGTGTTGCCATGTGTGGTTTAGGTTGATGCGAAGTGTTGTTTTGTGTTGTCTTGCATTGTTGTCTTGCATTGTGCTGTGTTGTTTCCCATTGTGCTGTGTTGTCTTGCATTGTGCTGTGTTGTCTTGCATTGTGCTGTGTTGTGTTGTCTCGCGTTGTGCTGTGTTGTCTTGCATTGTTTTGTGTTGTCTCGCGTTGTGCTGTGTTGTCTTGCATTGTGTTGTGTTGTCTTGCATTGTGCTGTGTTGTCTTGTACTGCGCTGTGGTGGGCTGGTGCTATAATGTGTGTTGCCATGTGTGGTTTAGGTTGATGTGATGTGAAGTGTTGTTTTGTGTTGTCTTGCATTGTGCTGTGTTGTCTCGTGTCGTGTCTCGTTGCTCTAAATGAGTCAGAAAGAAAATTATAAAAATGATAGGAAAACAAAGGAGCCATATGTAGAACAAAAGGAAAATTCTGACAGTCGTTGTTTTTTCGTTTAAGATCGAACGACTTCTACCAGTTGCTAGTGACGAAGAGTTGACTGATTTTTATCATCTCTTCTATTCCCGAACGAAGCGAAATTTGAGTGACACTCATCTTTGGATTTCAGTGCTGAACCGACCTCCACAAAGTGTGTTTACCAGAGTTCAGCGACTGTCTTGCTGTTTGTGTGTGCTTATGATGACCATGGTAACTAATGCGATGTTCTATGGACAGACGAGTGATCCAAAACAAAACGCAACGAACTTTATTGGGTCGTATTCGTTCACTTTCGATGAGGTAAGTGAAGTCACTAATAGGACCTCCACTGAGGTGAGCCGATTCTCCGCTGTTTTTCCACTGCCTCGCTAACTTTCTTCCTCGCTAACTTTCTTCCTGATCATCTTCTTTCCTAATTCCTTCTTTCTTACTTCCCTCTATTTTTTCCTTCCTTCCTTCCTTCCTTCCTTCCTTCCTTCCTTCCTTCCTTCCTTCCTTCCTTCCTTCCTTCCTTCCTTCCTTCCTTCCTTCCTTCCTTCCTTCCTTCCTTCCTTCCTTCCTTCCTTCCTTCCTTCCTTCCTTCCTTCCTTCCTTCCTTCCTTCCTTCTTTCCTTCCTTCCTTATTTCCTTCCTTCCTTCCTCCCTCCCCTCCCTTCCTCCCTCCCTCCCTCCCTCCCTCCCTCCCTCCCTCCCTCCCTCCCTCCCTCCCTCCCTCCCTCCCTCCCTCCCTCCCTCCCTCCCTCCCTCCCTCCCTCCCTCCCTCCCTCCCTCCCTCCCTCCCTCCCTCCCTCCCTCCCTCCCTCCCTCCCTCCCTCCCTCCGTCCGTCCGTCCGTCCTTCCTTCCTTCCTTCCTTCCATTCTTCCTTCCTTCCTTTCATTCTTCCTTCCTTCCATTCTTCCTTCCTTCTTTCCTTCCTTCCATTCTTTCTTCCTTCCTTCCTTCCTTCCTTCCTTTCTTCTTCCCCCTTCCTTCCTTCCTTCCTTCCTCCCTCCCTCCCTCCCTCCTCCCTCCCTCCCTCCCTCCCTTCCTTCTTCTTTCTTTCCTTTCTTATTATAACCCTATTCTTCATATTCGTCACTTTTTATTCCATTTCAGGTGTTCATTGGTGTTATAAGCTCTTTAATCGTCTTTCCAGCAAACATGATCATTCTGTATATCTTTCGCCATGTCCGACCGAAGCCTGTCAAACCCCGTCGTCAATCCAACACCGCTTTACTTCATCGTTCATCGGATTACAAAAACATTCGTTCTAAGCCGTCATTAACCCCGTCTGTAGAAATCGTGAAATCCAGTAGTCCAGTAGACGAAGAAAAAACCAGTATCACCACTGATGGCAAAACGCCCTTGGTTGCCGGGAGAAAGAAGAAAAATACAATAAAAAAAGCAACAACACGCTGGTCCAGAATCAAGAAATACCTTCCCCGTCTCCCATCGAGTCTTCCTCATTGGTTCGTGTACATTGCCTGGTTTCTCATCGTGATTCTCACGCTTGCTTCTGGAACAGTTGTAATCCTCTATGGAATGGAGTTTGGCAATGGGCGCTCGCTCAAATGGCTCTTTTCTATAATAGTTTCAATTTGTGAAGATATCTTTGTCCTGCAGCCTCTGAAGATTCTCGGTGTGGCTCTAGTGTTGGCCTTGTTGGTGAGAAAACCCGATGAAGGAGAATTCAATATTTCTCGTGACGAAGCTCTTCAAGATGACGAAGAATTCCTTGTTGGTCCTGCTCCAAGTCCAGGTGCAGAGCACAAAGTTCACAGTCCGAAGGTGCTTTTACGGCCTGATGAACACCAGTTGAAGGCCATGCGCAGAACAAGAATGAAGGAGAGAAAAATGTTTGGTCTCATTCAAGAAATTATTGTTCATCTTTTGTACATTATTGTCATCTATCTGGTCACGTATGGTCACAAGGATACGAGAGCAATCAATCTATCTCAACATTTAAATGGCTCTTTGTCCCAATATGATGAAAATAATACTGTTTATGAGGTTGTTATTTTGTCTATTCTATTCTAGTGATTAGGGGTATTAGATAAATAAATAAATAAAAAAATAAATAAATAAATAGATATATAAACAAATAAATAAATATATAAATCATTTAGTCAATCAGTTAATCAATCAATCAATTTATTATTTAATCAGTCAGTCAATCAACCAATCAATTAATTATTTAATCAGTCAGTCAGACAGTCAGTCAATTAGTTAATCATTTAATCAATCAGTCAATCAATAATTTAATCAATCAGTCAATCAATCAGTCATTCATTCATTCAATTGATCATTTAATCAGTCAGTCAATCAATTAATCATTTGATCAATCAGTCAATAATTTAATCATGTAATCAACCAATAACCAACCGATAAGTCAATATATTTTTTATAATTTTTTTTATTCTTATTAGATTTCAGATTTTCCAGCTTTGTGGAATTGGTCTCGAGTTACATTAATTCCGCTGGCATTACCTGACGAGATTTATGTTCCTACTTTGGGTTTTTTCAAAGATAGTTATAACTATATGATTTCCATAGCAAGATTGCGACTCTTACGAGGGGCAAAAGGTATTTCATTTTCAACACTTAGATTATATCATAAGTCAACTATCGTCATTGAAAAATAAGAGCCAAGTCTCGCGAAATGTTGCTGGTGAATAATGTGTCTTGTCTTGCCTTGCCTTGCCTTGCCTTGTTGTCTTGTCTTGTCTTGTCTTGCCTTGCCTTGCCTTGCCCTGCCCTGCCCTGCCCTGCCCTGTCCTGTCCTGTCCTGTCTTGTCTTGTCCTGTCTTGTCTTGTCTTGTCTTGCCTTGCCTTGCCTTGCCTTGCCTTGCCTTGCCTTGCCTTGCCTTGCCTTGCCTTGCCTTGCCTTGCCTTGCCTTGCCTTGCCTTGCCTTGCCTTGCCTTGTCTTGTCTTGTCTTGTCTGTTTGTGTGGTTGTTTGATTGTTTGGTCGTGAATCCGTAAAGACGCTTTAGTTTAGTTTCTCTCGTTTTTAACAGATTCTTGCCCCATTCCTAAAGAATTTAAAAATGTCATCAACGTTTGTGGCAAAGATTATTCCATATTTGACCAGGACGAGGCCTGTTACGACAAACGATGGAAGAGCACCACCTGGAAGAAGGACGACACGACATCTCGTTGGTACTTCCAAAGTTCGCGAAACCTCGATGGCTATCCCACGTGGGGATTATTCACCACCTACAGCGGCGGCGGTTACGTCACAGAACTCGTCCCCGGCAAAGACAACAACGGCACGGCCACCAAGATGGAAAAACTTGATTGGCTTGATCAACAAAGCAGAGCTCTATTCGTTGAATTTACTACTTACAATGCCAATGTCAATCTGTATACCTCAATAATGCTTCTCTTTGAGTTCCCGAGCTACGGCGGAATTTCTTTCTCCCAGCACATTCAACCCATGCGACTTAAGGTTTACGTTGGTGGATTTGCCTTCTTCATATTTGTATGCGAAGTCGTGTTTTTGCTCTTCACGGCCGCGTATTTGTACTCGGCATTGAAGAAAATTTACCTTAGCGGCTTGTCTTACCTTAAAACCTTTTGGAACATTATCGACCTTGGCATAGTTTTAGTTTCTTTCGCTGCAATCGGGGTGTATATTTATCGCATTGGTTTGACGATGAAACTGATGCGCAGAGTAACGGAACTTGATGGATCATTTGTGAATTTTCAGTATGTTACTTACTGGAACGAGGTATTGCGATTCGTTCGAATCCTCTTCAACTTTGCTGTACTTTGTTCTACTGTACTGTGCTCCACTCCGCTTCAATCCACTTCACTCTACTCCATTTCAGTTCACTTCGCTTTACTTTATTTTACTTCACTTCACTTTATACTGGATAACCCTATCGACTCGATTTGACTCTACTCCATTCTACTCCACTCCCTTCCCCTCCACTCCTCTCTTCTCTACTCCACTCTACCCTACTCCACCCCACTCTACTTTACTCCACTCCGCTCTACTCTACTCCACTCCACTCTACTCTACTCTACTCTACTCTACTCTACTCTACTCTACTCTACTCTACTCTACTCTACTCTACTCTACTCTACTCTACTCTACTCTACTCTACTCTACTCTACTCTACTCTACTCTACTCTACTCCACTTCACTCTACTCTACTCTACTCTACTCTACTCCACTCCACTCCCTTCCCCTCCACTCCGCTCTACTCTACTCCACTCCACTCTACTCTACTCTACTCTACTCTACTCTACTCTACTCTACTCTACTCCACTCCACTCTACTCTACTCTACTCTACTCTACTCTACTCTACTCTACTCTACTCTACTCCACTTCACTCTACTCCGCTCTACTCCACTTCACTCTACTCCACTCAATTGAACTCCACTCCACTCTACTCCACTCCACTCCACTCTACTCCACTCTACTCTACTCCACTCAATTGAATTCCACTCCACTCTACTCCACTCTACTCTACTCCACTCAATTGAACTCCACTCCACTCCACTCCACTCTACTCCACTCAATTGAATTCCACTCCACTCTACTCCACTCCACTCCACTCCACCCCACTCAATTGAACTCTACTCCACTCTACTCTACTCCACTCAATTGAATTCCACTCCACTCTACTTCACTCTACTCCACTCCACCCAATTGAACTCATTGTATTTGGACATTCTCTCTTGAGTACTTAACTTTTTTATTTTTATTTCTTTAAGGTGTATAATTGCGTTATTGCGTTCGTCGTTGCCTTAGCGACGCTCAAGCTGACGAAACTAATGCGCTTTAACCTGCGCATATCCATATTTGGCAAGACGCTGAAGCACGCCAGGCCAGCACTCCTGTTGTTCAGCGTGCAGTTTGGAATTGTATTTACTGGCTACGTCATGGTCGGTGTCCTCGTGTTCGGTAGCAACGTGGCTCGTTTTAAATCTATCCCGACAGGCATCATGTCGCTACTCCGCGTTATCCTGGGCAAGAGCGAGTTCGCGGAACTTTTTGAAATCGACCCCGTGATTGGTCCATTGTTTTTCTTCACGTTTGTGTTCTTCGTTTCTTGGGTGTTGGTCAATATGTTCTTGGCCATCCTTAACGATGCCTACCACGAGGTACAGATTGACTGTGGTGCCCAGGACAACGAATACGAGATGATGGATTTCTTTCTGGCGAAATTCCGCGCATGGACTGGATTGGGGAAAGCCAAGGTACTGTTTTACGTTTGTTTATTAACGGTCAGCTGTTATGTCCAAAGTAAAAAGTTATAAGAATTAATGTTAAAATATTGGATGGTAATTTAAATGTTAAACATCCGGGTATTTGCGTGATAATAGATTCTAATTATATGATGTATTCTAATTATGTTTCTAATTAGGATGTCTTATAAGTATGTGCTCTAATTATGATGTGTTCTAATTATTTAATGAAATATATCATAGAATTAGCAAATTATATAATTTATAATATACTGTAATAAGGTAATTATTTTATTTTAATTATATTAAATCTTTTAGATATATGACAATGTTTCTAATTAAGGGGTGTATTCTAATCATTAATTATTTTGTAAATATTATATTTCTACTGTAATAGTGGACCATCAGCTGCTATTTATAGCACAAAATGCGGACAAACAAACCAAAATTGACTTTCAAATGATTGCAAATGAGCCATTATCTATTGTTTGGTCTGCAAGAATTATGGGTTAAAGTGGACAAAGTTAAATAGTGACATTAAATTCATCACAATGGAGCGCTATTGTATGTTTCCTAAAGATTATTGCTATTTTATTGTATTGTAAAGGCAGTTTTTTTAATATAGTATAATAACATTATAGGAATCCATTGATCCAAGAAGAAGATGGCAGAAGGCAAGAATGAAAGTGAAAGCCGCCAAAGAACTTGGTCGTCGTCATGGTTATCAACCAAGTGCTGAAGATGTCGAGTTAGAGAAAACGAGTGACTTGATGGAAAGATTTGAAGATACCATCAGTCGCTTGGAGAAGCGCGTTCATTTGTTAACACAAGATGATTAGAAGCTTTAGAGATGAAATGTGAAGAGCTACTCAAAGTGTTTTCAGAGGAATCTGATCTGATCACCAGTAGAGCAAATATTGGAACTAGTAGCCACAAACAGCCTGGTGTCAATGTGTGACAGTCTTGTGTTGTGAAGTAGACAGTTGAATTTAAATTTGGCATAAAATCTAAAGCTAGTTACATTTTAAGCTCTTCAAAACACAATAACTAATTTAGATTTACTTGTGAGCAAAGCTTGGTTTAGCTCAATTCCAATACTTTACATTATAAAAAATATTTGCATGGTCTAGACGCAGCCTCATATTTAATTTTGTAGTGGGTTACTAACACAAAAGTTAACAGTTCACATTCTGTTACCTGTATTACTGTACTTGTTGAAGTTAACTTATAAATATTGTAGATAAATTGTTCATTCATGTATATATCGCTATACATTTAAACAGTAAAAGACCATTGCAATTTTAGTCTCATTGTTTTGTTTGTTCATCACTTTGGATTAGTTTCTAGAAGAGCTTGTAATGAGGGCACTTAGACCCTGTTTACATGGAGGTAGAGTGATCCTTTACACTTCAACAAACAGGCTGGCCTGCTGAGCTGAGCTCCCACCTCTCATTTGCTGGAATCCCAGCTACACCCTGCCACCTCATCCTACATAAACACAGTTACCAGGCCTGGCCAGCTAACTCCCAATTGAAGTATCAATACATGTACATACAACCAATCATGTACAGATAAATGGGATTCATTTGAATCTTTACGAGGTGAATCTTTTCTAAAGAGAAACGTTCTTGGGGCAAACCCATGACAAAATGGAATAAAAATAATCCCATGGGCTGGCTGCCTTGTCAATGTTTAAAATAACACTTGATTACAGGTTAATGTTTCAGGTCTGGAACTCAGGCAGGCCAACCTCATACCCAGGGTATTACCTCCACACACCCCAGCTGTGGGGGGTGGGAGGAGTGGAGATAATACCCTGGGTACGAGGTTGCAGGCAGGCCAGCTCAGCTCATATAAACAGCCCCTGAATGTTGAAATGTAGCCAATAATCCAAACTTAAAATGATTGCCTTTATTTAAGAAATAGAAAATGGCCACCTGTGTTTATATAGCCTGATGCAAACACGAGAGTGAGTTGGGAGAATTCGAAAGTTTATGTGAACCCGAGCCGTAGGCAAGGGTTTACAATTAAGTACTTTCGAATTCTCCCAACTCACTCGAGTGTTTGCATCAGGTTATATAAACACAGGGCATCCATTTTCTATTTCTTTTGTGAAATAAGGCTAAAAAATGTGCCGTGACATCACAACTGTGTTTACATAGCCTGATATAAACACAGTGATATAAACACGGTAATTGACCAATCACAGCGTGCGTAAGACGCAACCTATTTTATAAATATATATAGTATGCACACTGACAATAATGGTAAACTATGAAGACAACATTATTTTGCATCTTGACGGTTTTCCTGTGTGTTAATAGGTCTCTCAATATATATGTATCTATATATAATATATATATATATATATCCTATATATATATATCATCTTATTGTACTGAACATGGCAAAGTCAACCGTGGTATAATTCGGTATTTTTTGTGAAATCACTTCGTTTGGCGGAGCGTGGAGTTTGATCTGCCTCAGATGGGTGTCTCTTCCATTTTGATGATTCGTCAAAATAGCAATCTGCAGCATAAATGTCTTCAAAGGTGTCTCTTCGCTTCCCCCAACCGAAACATTTAGCCAACCACTTGGTTCATCCAACTCCACGATGTCAATTTGATGTAAATCTTGAAGGCTATTCCCTGCACGAATGGAGATCTTACTCGGAGTGTAGCTCTCGTCGGATTTATAATCGATAAAGATACAAACATTCTGAACTAAAGTCTTTCGACGAAATTGAATGTTGACCAAGTGAGGTTGGGGGCCATCCGATTGCCAATATGTTTCTAGGTTCCCGTCCCGTAATTGCTCAACTCCGAAGCCAGGCTTGCAGGAGGATAAAGACCAAATCGCTTGGTGGCCAATTTCTCTCAATTCATTGTTTAATTCGGGCAATAAAATCACTTTTGACTCCGATTCTTCTACAGCTCTTTGGCCCGCCATTTTGAAAACATAAAATCTCTAGTTCCAGACTCCTTTTTAGTCAAAAAAATGCGCGAAATTAAAATTGGCGCGAAAATTACAAACCCGCGTTTCGCACTGATGCGTTTTTCGTTTTTCACGTTCGTGTTCCGTGCGAACCGTGCTGTTGCTTGCGTGCAGACACTTTTACTAATGCATTACACTTTAATAAATACATTTTACTAAATGTTGTGTCTTTTATAAGAAAGATATACTACCAAAATCAGTAGAGTGACTTTTCCGGAAGAAAAAACGTTGTTTGGAAGGCGGACAAAAGTTTGTGTTTTATGACGTCAAGCTCAAGAATGCAGCGTGACGTCAACGAATGCAGCGTGACGTGTCAACGAATTTAACGAAATAAAGGAATTCAGTTGAACAAGATGTTAATTTTGAACAGAGTGCGGAGTCATACTGCAGTACACCCCGTTGATTTCGTTCATTGATCATGACGTCATATAAACACTGACGTTTTTGGCCGCCTTCCAAACAACCTTTTTCTTTCCGGAAAAGACACTCTACTGATATGATTTTGGTAGTATTATATTACGCTGGATATATTTTCTATTTTTTGAAGACGTCATGGTGACGTCACTATAATGACGTCATCAAACGTTAAAGTAAATTAATTGGTGGTAAACGTTAACTGCCGAGACACATTGTCAATTATTAATTCGTTGCGATGCTCCTTACTGATTCGAGTTTTGTTATCTAAACCAATCAAAAGGCCTTTTTAGTATAGGTAACTTGCCACAAGTTAAGTACTTGTTTTGGGGATCTTTTGAGGGGCGAAAAACGGACTGTGGAAAAATTCTAGGAAAATTCCTATTCTGTGCAGGCTCCTCCACGATACGATATAAATAGAAATGACGCTTCGGAAAGCGTGCAATTTTGACACCCACGCGTGGGGTCGCGTAGGAACAGGGGCATAAATTAAAACGCGAGGGGGATCGCGATTCGCGAACTAAAAATAGTCCTCCCACAATTTTATGAATTTCCTGACCACTGGAAGCCGCCGAAGCAACCAGAGCTCGACCGCAATAGAACTCATCTGTCAATAATACACACAAACTATGGATTATATTTCATTTGAACTAAGGATAAACCTATTACTGTTTACTTCCTTGTTTTAAGCAAACAACATGGATGTTGTTGACATTGTGAGTATGCTTTTTGTGTATTTTATTAAACTGTAGTTTATGACGAGATCGGGCGAATTTTTTACCCCCAAAGGCCCAAGCTGTAAAAAAATCGGTTAATATACTCGGAAACTGGCGTTAAAATATTTTAATTAACCGACTTTCGTTTGGGTATCATATTTCCCGAGTCGATCGAGGATAAATCGAAGGGAAGATATTTGGAAATATTAAAAGTATTGAAAGGCTGAGAGCGCAATTATATGAAGAGTCATAGCTGTTTCATTGCAGATGGTTTTTCGTTTATACCGGCTAGACTAGCTTTGTTGCGATTTTTCTTCTTTTGACATATGCGATTGAATGGATTGACTTACGAATGTTTGCACTATTTGTGCAGAGCTATAGGGTCTTCAACACTTTTCTAAATCCATTCAAATACACCCGTCAGGATGAGAAAAATTGCAACAAAAATCGCCCGTATATTAATAAACAGGTCTTTATAATGCGGTTTAACTCGTTCCTGTCCGAGAGGTGAATAAAATCGTCTTGCGTTAGCCAGAATAAAATACCAAAGACCGATTTGTACAGGAAATAGTTACAGAGAGATAGATTATAACTCATTCCTGTCCAAGGGCTTTCCCAGAGGTGAATTAAATCGTCTGGCGTTAGCCTTAAGCTAGACCGCCTTTAAAACCTCGGCTAGGATTTCTTTAATATAAAGAGCTAACAAACGTTTCACTACTGAAATGAAATTGCTTAAACCAAGTGAGTGGAGTTGTTTGTTTTCACATTAGAGTAAGATTATCTTTGTTGATGCTTTCCGCAGAAACTTTACTACAGTCGCAATTATAAATTTAAAGAACTAATTTCAAATTCGGAAAACCAACAAACGTTAATTTTGCACAGCTTGGATTAATAAATTGGGGAAAAGAAGTTAATCTTTGAAAGATATTTCCCAAACTCGAATTCCTAAAATGCATGAGGTGAACCCCGTGTTTTTGTGTATATTTTAATGAGTCACGTAAAAGACATTGGAGCCTTTTAAAGCAAGAATATGGAGATGAGTCGATGTTTTTACCATATGGTTCCCCTCTGGTTTTTAAGACTCGATATAATTTGTATCGTACTAGCAGAATTAATCTGGTTTTTCGATGCCCGAAAATAAAATTCAGAGTCACAGCGGGTCTGTGCGAAATTCTGAACACAAAGCGTTTGTTATGCCAGATTTGGGATGTAAACGTTTTCGACGTTTCGTGAATCGTTACAGATTAAAATATATTGACTGTGCGTCAGCTATAAATGTTGAGCGTTCGTGAGAGATTTCAATATGTCGTGAGGTAAAAAGCTTCGTGTATTTGTTTTCATTATCAGCTCGACAGCAGTTGGGCTTCGAATAGTTTTGTATGCTTCATTGGGCATATATAGTTGCCATCAAGTAAAATAAAATATAGTAAAATTAAAATTAAAAGAATCCTTGACATTCAGGAAACGACAAACAAACATGTTTGTCGTTTCCTGAATGTCAAGGGTTCTTTTAATTTTTATTTTACTAAAGAAGCTACTTTGTATCTGTATAAAGGATTCTTTGTGGTGCCAGAAGAGTACTCGATCTGTAATACAGTTGGCAGTAGGTGTACCATATTGGTGTTGGTAAAGTTGAATGGCTATACTTTAATTTTGTCAAAGTTGATTTTAGGAGTATTTATTAAATGGTATATGTTTGTGAGAGTTGCTCAGCTATGTTGATCGTATATAGCCTTGATAAAAACTTGTCAGACTGAAACATAATGGTCACTAACCACCAACATTACAGTACTGTACCATCATATTGTACTTTTCTGCGCAAGTTTCACAAGCACATACTACAATTTTTTTGGTTAATATCAACAGGTAATGTTATTCAATCGAAGAAGGAACATTTCCTATCTCTTTAACTCTTTTACTCCCGAATATGGAATTTTCCGTACTTTATTGTTTTACTCTGTCTATACCAGATGATTTTACTCATCAATGGGAGAGAGCCCCAGGAAGTTGGGAGTGAAAGGGTTAAATACCGCTGCAGATTACATATCACATGTATATGCCAGGGGTGGGTGCAGCTGCAACCCCCCCCCCCCTCCTCACTTTCCCAAACACCCACCACCCCAGTTGTTGGGGGAAAAAATAATGAGTCGACTTTCCTGGCATGGCTTGATGGTAGGAATTGCTAGCAAAACCAGGCTTAACCCTTTCATTCCTGTCAGTGCCATTTGTCACTTTTTATTCTTTACTCATTTAATGCCAGTCGATTTTACTCGTCAAGGGAAGACCTCCTGACATGGTGGGAGTTAATACAATATACAATATGCCTAGGATGAGCTGAGGGTTCTCTCTTTGATGAGTAAAATTGTCTGGTATTAGCCTGAGTAAAATAATAAACAGGCCATTTTTGGCCAGTTCAGGCAGGAAATGGGTCAAATTATTGGCTGGGTGTGAAGCCTGACAGTGACAGCACAACAGCATTCATTTTATGACCATTCTTACACAGGGATTCAGGCCAGTGGCTTCCCGC